>CM052137.1:10874181-11410411 GCA_028454255.1 Halictus ligatus
AAAGCGACGTAGTAACTTTCGTTAATTTCATCTACCGATTTTTAGCATAAATCAATCAAATCTGCAGTCCAATAAGAAGGATATAAGCATGTTCATATGTAAGTGTGACTTTTTTCATTGGATATGTCTGCACAGTTTGCTTCATATTTATTAGCAATCAAAATTCAAAAGGTGAGTTTAATTCCAAACTAAATGGCGAGAGAAATCCTCTTTAAGTACAACAGAAGTCCCAGTGAACTCATGAAATAACCGTAAAGTATTCAAGCGTCAATGTTTGTACTGACCTGCGTGTACAATAAGTAGAAACGGTAAGCCGTGAACAGACACGCCAGTCACATTGAATGATACGTGTGCTTCAAGAACTTGTAAACACAACTTTAAACGAAGAAAGATTATTTTCTTCGTCGTTGGAAGCGAAGATATGTTTTTCGACGCGTTTTTACGCATAGCGTCTTGCTTGGATGCACTATGAAAAGAGTTGAGTTCCCACTCATGGTTACTTTAGATAAAGTCGATCTTCGTGATGCATAAGATCACTATGAGACCAAACCTGGATTTACATCTCTTGATCTTGAATTTGAAGGTAAAAAATAATTTTGCGTCAACGTTTTCTCAGATCTCCATCGATCTCGAGGTGTGGAATCACACCATGGTCGTGACATATAATTTCCTCGCACCCTATACAATAAGTAGAAACGGCAAGTCATGAACAGACACGCACTTTAAGAACTTCTAAGGGAAACCTCTCAAAAGCAATACCTCAAATCAAGAAAGAAATGTTTTATCGATTTTCTCGAAAACGAAGTATGAAGAAATTTAATTGGAAATTTTCTTATTTGTTTACGTGGATTTATCCCCGTTTTATTTGTACCATTATTTGCACAACTTTACTGTATACAGAAGAATCGAAAATATTAATGGTATTGATGCCAAGTACACGTATATTACGACGACGCGGAAGTTAATTAGTAGTTATAATAATATTATTATCGGGACTTGTATTATATAATAACGTTATGAATTGAGAGAGCATTTTAATTTAGCTGTTTAATGAAGATCCTTGTAATAAGGGAAACAATGGGACCTCGTAGATAGAACAATGCGAATGCAGAACATCAGAATAATCTCCATTCTTAACATTATCGACTGTTTCGTGTTTTCCAGCTCGCCTTTGAATTTGTCGGAAGCCAGAACAAGAAACATCGAAACTGTTTTAACCGTTCACCCGCCCAGATATTTTTTGCAAACCGGAAACCGTAAGAGAAAAATTTTAGTCCAAAAATGTTCATTCAAGCAGACGCGCTATTCCGCTAGATAAAAAAAAGAAAAGAAAAAACGAAAATTCCGCCGAACGACAGCCAGAAAACGCAAATTCGAGGCTGCCAAGTAACTTCGCTTCGACTGAAAGCCGGCTACAACTTTGATCGAAGAAATTACCATACTTCTCCATAACTCGAAACCGTTTTTGTCCGTTTGCTCCAGTTTTTAATCGAATCTGAAACGCCCTCGAAATTCCCATTGTTTCGCAAACAAGTTGTACCGCGGTACAGCGGAGCAAAAAACCGCTGAGCCAGCGTAGCGCCGGCGAAACTTGCTGTTCCGTTAGAAACGAGATTAAACATTCGGAAGTGTGAAAAGCTCACGCTTCTCTATGCCTTTTATCCCGGGCGTTCTTTAGACCTTTCTTCCCCCCCCCCCCGCTGTAACGTAGGGTAACGGGCAAGCTTGCACCGACGCTTTTCGATCTTGCCGGGGAAAGGAGATGGCATAATTTATGCAAAGGCCGAGGTTAATTTGATTCTGAATTTAGACGAAAATAATCTGCCTGGATCCGGCCGGGAGCCACCGGATGAATTTTACCTTTTCGAATCAGAAAGGTAGACGGAGGGGGGCCGGAAGGGGTGGGGGGCGACGGCAGAGAGGAGAGAACGGCACGGGGGTTCGACCGGTCAGAAAGCCGGAGGCATGCGCGATGAGCTTTTCTCCGTCGGCGGAGCCAACGAAATTAATATTTAATTTTCTATCCCTCATCCGCCGCGGAAGTTCCTACGGCCCTCTTGGCTTATACGCCACCGTGCTCGTGGTTTTATTGCCCTGGTGGCCGAGCGTACACGGTGCTCCATTGTTTCGCGGCTGTATTATATTGCCACTCGAAACACGGTACTTTCTTCTTCGCCCTCTCCTCTCCCTCTCGACCCCTTGATTGCGCCAACGAGCCACGTACGGCCGAGCGGTGGCACACGGCCGCTGGCGACGAGCCGGACGTGCCAACATGGCGATTTAACGGCCCAGGAACCAATAATCCAACGGTGACCGCGTTCTTGCACCAAGATACGCGATACACAAACTTCACCGGCGATAATAGTCCCATTTACCCGGCCGTTTAATTTCATTTATACCACGCATTCTAAAGCTATGCTTTTTTAGAAACTGGACGAGCGTTTCTCTTCTTCTGTTGCACTCGTCAGTTAGGGTACATTTCAAACTGATCGTTAGACACTGTGTCATAAATATTTTTACAGTAATTAGTCAATTAATAGCTGCAAGAACAAGGTTATATTTCAGTTCACTCTCTTTTCAGGGTAATCATTGTCTCATTAGGATAGCTATAAACAACAAAAGCATGCTTTCAATGCGAGCATGGTGAAACCGATAACTGAAAGGTAACCTCGTTCTTGCAGCAAGACACACTATGTGCAAGCTTCACTGGTGATTATGGTCGAAATGAACTGATCGTTTAATTCAATTTTGAACTTTTTTTGGAAAAGAAGCGTATCGCCTCGAACCTATTGGACTCATCCGTAAGGGTAGATTGTGGATGCAGTATTGTCAGTATTTTATAGATTCTTCTGTATTTTATATGGATGTTTAGGATATCAAGCACTTTTGAAAAATTATTACTTCATTCTTTCAGTTCGTTCTCTTGTGAAGGCCACCATAATTTGCTGCTGGACTCAACAGTGAGAGCATATTGCAGGCACGGTAACATTAGTATTGTTTTCGATTCTTCTGGATTTTATATGAATCGTCCACATATCGATCACTTGCAAGAAACAATTATTCACTTACTTAAATTCCCTCTTGTGTGGAACATGTCATTTCACATGCTAGCTGTGGACACCCATATTTTCGATGTAAACATGGCAAATGAACGGCCCAGGGACCAATAATCCAACGGTAACCGCGTTCTTGTGGCAAGTTACGCGATAGACAAGCTTCACCGGCGATTATGCTCGAATTGAGCCGGGCGTTTAACTTAACACGTCGACTGGCACGTTGGTCATACATGGATAACGCGTTATCTTTTGATACTCGTTTACACTGGAATTACAATTACATAATTTAAGACTGAATATATATGTCGCCAAGGCTTGGATGATAAAAATCGCAGAACTATCCCCACTACCGCGGAGGGCTGCCAAGCTCGAGAGTTAGAAGAAGTAGAAGGAATATTATCTCCTGGATGATATATGTCGCTCGAAAGACCCGAATTGTTGACATCTATCGAGAAAACGCTGTATTCAAAACGCTCTGAAGAAGTTGAAGCAACTGGATCTCTCCAATCATCGTGTAATACTGTTAGCGAACATTAGTGTGCAGAAATTCAGCTGGGATCATGAGAGACGTCAGTATACCAGTTCAGGGTTAAGTTCCAACATCAAGATCCGGAACACGCAGGAGTACGAAACAAATGGCACGGCAGAAGCGTGCCTCTGTCACGATCGCGACCGCAAGTAGCTCGCGCGATTCATTTGACAGCATTACCGTTCGCGCACGTCCGAATCGTATTCGACTATTATGGCGTAAATACGTCGTATACGTGGAATGCACCAGGTTCGAGGGGGGGGGGGGGAGTGTGTGTGTGTGTGTGTGTGTGTGTGTGTGCAGTATAAAAAACACAGGTAGGTTAGCGAATGTTTCCTGTACGCAGCACGCGACGCCGGGCAATGAGAGGTCGGCGCGCGGGGGTGGAGGGACAACTGTCGACGACGGAAATGCAAAAGTTCGATTTATGCTCCGGTACATTGGCGTATGCGTACGTACATACGCGTATGCGCATATGTAGGCATACCGTATATGTTTGTGTACTATACATAGCGTACGCGTATATGTACCTATATATACACGTATGTATACATGTATGTACTATATCGCGCTTGCATATCAAGGGATGAAGCGTGAACGATGATGCATGATCGTTCCGCGTGCGCCCGAAACCCTCTGTCCCTCTTCTGCTCGATACTTTTTTTTTCTCTCCCTGACCAGCATTCTATCAATGTTTCATAGATCGCGTGATACCGGACGAAAAAGTACGGCCGAATTCCGACGTCGATAGCGCGGACACCTCTCCCTCCCCCCTCTCGGCGCTGGATGAAACTCACTCTTGCAGGGCCCGCAAACTCGCACGGGGTTCATCATAGTGATGCATCGTATCTCCCGGCAACGATAATACACGCGAGCCCGCGCATATCTAATATCCGCTCGTCCGACGATTCAAGATTTATACCCGCGAAAGGTCTCTGTTCTGTTTCGTCTCTTTTCTCTCTCTCTCTCTCTCTCTCTCTCTCTCTTTCTCTCTCTTTCTCACTGCCGCGCCGGTGCTCCTGCAAGGTTGCGTGGGTATGAAAATTGTTGCGAGCTTCGCGTGCAACTATCGGCGGCCTTCGAGAGCGAGCTTTCCTTCGCTGCGCGAAGATGCGAATTTTTACGACGGATATTCGCCTGGAACGGGACTGTGGAACATCCGGTTCAGACGTTTTTATTACCCTTTTGTATGTCTTTGATCAGTTTATTAATCTCATACTCTTCAGTTTTGTTTGTGACTTGTAGGATAATGCTACTGTTTTCCTTCGATAGAAGACGACGATGTCCCCTTTCGCAACAAGAAAACGTCTATCTCCTCTTCTCAAAACTACAACCAATTACCAATTGATCGACGCAGAGCATACAACGCTGAAACAGTCTTTTCAGAACAAAGGAATTCCGTGGTTCGTGAAAAATCCCACGGTTTTCCGGCGGCGTGTGGGATTCGCATCAGACAGGGGGGCAGAAAATTTTATTCGAATGCTACGGGGCTAGGCGCAATAAATGCGATAATTTTCAATATTCACGAGGGCGCACAGTGCGTCTGGATTTCGCTGAAAAACAATGTTCAACGCGTTCCACCTTCGGGATTTTATCGGAACGGGAAAAGGGGATTGCAATTAAAATACAACGAAAGAGGGAATAATGAATACGGCAACGGGCGTATGAACTCCCAACGAGACCGGTGTTCGAGTGACGAACGTCGTCTGGAATTTTCGTGGAAATGCTCGATCCCGGGCAATCTGTCTTAATAGTTCCACGCTTCCAGCGGCAACATTTGTTTCGCCGTCATGAAGTTACACGGGCCGAAGCAGCAGTTTACACGTACCGCAGCTACGTAGCCAGCGAGCGCAGTATATTCATGCCAGGTTTAGCCAGGTTACCTAGTAGAGAGAAAGATACCCGGCCGGGATTGAAAATAAATTTCACTGAGAGCCTAACTCGTACAAATAGCTCCGTACTGATTTTAATGGCGGTACCACCGTTTCTGAGTCAACGCCATTTTATCACCGCTGTCTCGGAAGAAAGCTGACCGTTTAATGGAGCCCAGTGACATTCTTCAACGTGGACAAAGAACGGCGCTGCCGTTTCGGAAAATTGTCGCATAGTAGCCAGGAAACAATTAATACAGCTGTATTACATTCGTGGAAATTGATACAGTGCACCGTGCGCGAAGATGGCGGGTGTCTGTGTTTAAACTAAATCTCATCGAATCAAGACGGACCATTTTGTAACATTGTCGTCGAATTACCAGGAAAGAAATATATATTGTTAGTAATATTATGTTTTTGAAAATTGATGAGGAGAACTCGTGTATACAGTCTGTTTTTGTGTCTGAACTACATTTGATCGAAACTAGATGAAGAATGGCGCCACCATTTTGAAAAATTGCCATAACTAGGGAACAATTAATGTAGTAACGTTAAATTCGTGGAAATTGCTAGAGAGTACACGTGTGTGAGGATGACAACGTTGCCTGTGTTCGAGCTAAATCTCATCGGAACCAGAGAACTACAGATGTCATTCAGGTCATGAAACTGGATATAAAGCTCAATGGGTCCATAAAGCATGATATAGATCGTATTGGATCCGCGAGACAGTTCACAGTATATCAAGCTGGCCATATTGGATAGGCAGAACTTGATGAAGATGTTATTCGATCCGTAGAACAAAGGATCCACAGGTGTCCTATTTAAAGTCGCGTCACTTCGATATTCATTATTTGCATTACTTCTCACCCGGATGTTTTGGTTAATAATTTTCACCCTTGAACTGTCAATATTGTTATTTATAATACCCTGGTTTTTTAAAAAATGTACAATATAACTTTTGCAGTACTTTAAAAAATTCAAATAACCTACATATGTGTATATTTCCATTGGCATCCAGTTTGCAGAATAATTGTATAAAATAAATCTCCTTCATTGAATTCTGTGCATCCAATATAATTTACATCAAGTTCTACGGATTCGAAAGAACCAGGATTCAGTTGTACGGATGCAATAATAAAGACCGTGGTTACAATGTGATTCACTACGTCCTTTATTAGGTTCCATAATATGATTTGTATCGAGTTCTACATCAAGAAATTGCATCTGTAAATCCATCGAGGATCGTAACAAAATCTCCACGGATTTAAGCCGCTCTTACCGAGCTCTATGGATGGAATGACATGAGTCTTGAAGTTTATGAAGCTGCCACCATGTTCTATCGGTTCAATAAAGTGTTCGTCGGATTTTACGACTCATGATGTCCGCATAAAATTGTATGCTCCTCGTATTGTACTTGTTGGATTTCACGGGTGTAACTGTTATTGTCATTAGCCTAATGAGTTGTTTCAGGTCGTTCCGCGAGTCATTTCAATTATGCAATCCTTATCAGAAGCCATTAAAAGTACTCGCCGAATCGAATCTAAACCGGTAATATTATCCCGAGTGTCGTTTTACAGGGCGATAGTCTTCGCTAACGGTGACTGTGCGGCGTAGAAGAGTCTCTCTAGTCGTTCCGGAGACTCTTTAGTCCGCCGTGGCTGGCTACCGGTTATCATTAGCGCGAGTAGGATCGCGTGAACAGTCGCAGCGATTTCGCAGTCAGATGAAAACAGCACGCAACGAAAAGCCGCGGATAAAACAAAACGGTTCGGCTTCGAAGGAGCAAACGGAAAACGAGGAAAGCGACGAGCACGACGCCCGGGCAATTCCTAGAACCGTTTGTAATTTCTTTTAATCCATCCTTGAATGTTCTACAACGTCAGGTTAGATTTCGTTCAATGCGCACGTTTCACGGTGGAACAAACTACAGAAAGAAATGTTATGGTGGTTAATAAAAACGTATACTCGTTAGGGACAGATTTCAAATGCGACTTTTGTAGCATTGTTATATAGGGGAGAATCCAGTCTTCAAATTCGTGGCGATTTGAAACGGGACAATTTTTTTTCGTTAGTCGCTTGATTATACCAGAAAGAAGAAACATTCTCAAGGAAATTGAACCCATAATTATTAATAGTCATCGAGGCTAAGCAGCTCCATATAGAAAAATTAATGTTACTTCAGATATCACACATTTCATTAAAATTTATTTTTATATATAGATTTATACACGTTTACGTACACGTGACATGTCATTTACAGTTTGACTTGTTACATTCCTTATACTTATTAAATCAAATTAATGTGTCCTACAAAAGCGGAGCAAACGAAAATTGCACTTGTCACAAAAATGAAAGAATAGAAAAATTTAAAAATACTGTTATATTATTTCCACCTTATTAAGCATATTACGAACGAAAATATGAAGAAATTTCACTCCATTTTGTTGGAATTCAGGTAGAAAATTTTTATTTTGCATAAAAATTCGCTATTTATCATGAGAACGTTATATTATTTCAATGGAACTGTAATTTTTCCAATGAAAATGAAATTACTCTTATTTAGAGCTCAGGAAAGAAATTAAAAATGAAAATTTATAATACCTTATCCCAGGCGACTATTCGGTGACAGGCAGGTAGTCACAGGCTCCCAGACAGTTTTCAAATCCAAGAACGTTCAATATTGTGCACTAGAATCGCTGATCGGCACCGTCGCGTCGTTCGCGCGAACACGTTTCTCCCGAATGCCGATAATCAACCGGGTGCTTCATGATCTTTTTTTATTCGGCGTCGTTCGTAATTCGCGAGTACAGATTTTCGGGAATTTTCGTTTTATCGGGACATTTTCGAACAACGCGAACCCGGTACTTTCGACGGCTATTAATAATACTGATACCATTGAAACAGTTGCGTCCGCGTGGTCCGTTCTTCTCGGGGCCCCCTGCCGCACGTTTTTTTTTATGCGTCCTCGATAATCCCTGTCAAAATCCAATCGAATATGGACGAGAAATTAATGGAATATTTTCGTTATCGGCCGGTGCACCGTACGCCGTAGATAGGAGGAAGAAGAGTGGCCCGAAACGCGGCGAGGAACGAGAAACGAGTTTATGGGACCCGCGGGAGCGACGCTAATTGTCCGCCCCGACTGTTTTCGGCGTACTATTACGTCCGCGCCGAATTCGCGTTTTGTTTCCAGCCGCGCTTGTCGCATTAAATTAATATTACCACCGACTAAAAAGCCCGAACGACTCCGTCGGACGGGACCGGCAAACATCGGCCACAAAAGCGTTCGAATTTTAATAATCGATTGGCCCGCGGTGCCACTGATACACGGCGAAACATTAACATAAACAAACACGTGCTCGCGCGAATCGGCGCGCCCTTAACCTCGAATAAATTGATCTTTCCGCCGTTTAACGTGCAGTTTTATCAGCGGTGTAACGGAACCACCTGACGCCCCGATCACGCTCTTTATGCTAATTGTAACTTTTGTGATGAAGATGACACCGGAACGGCGGAAATGTGAACTGCGTGATTTAATTATAATTCGTTTTTGCAAAACCTCTACATGATTGTGTCGATGTATGTATGTACAATGTACATTAAATGGTAATTACACAGACGACGTTGGAATATGCTATAATGGCCAACCGGATTGATTAAATTATTATCCGACATGCGATTATAAAAGTTATTGTAATTATGATGGAGTAATAGCATGGAAACATCATTTTCTGAACTTTGTTTTTCCAGTTCACTAATAATCTTCACATGATGTCAATTATAAAAATGCTACTGCTACATAGTGGTCGTATTTCGTTAATGCAAATGTAAATTCGACAAAAAGGTATTCCTTCTTCTAATAATTTCAGTAAATTAAAAATAATGTAACACGCTCCTAAAATTCATTTGTGTTTACAATTTCGTGTTTCACTCATCCAAGTTCTGCCATAATTGAGTAAAATCCGCAATCTAATTATAACATTCACATTCTAAAAAATTATACAAATATTATACATTATACCTTATTCGAGCGAAAACTGCATTTAATTATAATACTCTTCTCTACTGTGATTAATAGTGATCATAAATTTGCAGAAAACTTTAATGCACCATAGCTTCCATTTTTTTCGATCCAGTAATTTTCAAAATTATGTTTTTGCGATCCCGTTTCTGTTGTAACAGTCTCAAAATTTCCTCTTTTTATAGCCACTGTAGAAATCCGTACAAAGAATTATGAAGAATCTAAACAGAAGTACATTAATCGACTATTTGAAGAAGTTCAAATTTTCCTAAATTATACTGCAAATTTCCCGCATAAATAACACGGATGGCTATATAAAATGGAACGAGAGGCAGGGTTTAGTGTAAAATTTCCGTCGTTTTTAATTTATTACATCCCGCAACCCTCAAATATAAATTTTTTGTTAATCGTCCTGGGGAAAGTCGCTTCGGGGGCCGGGATTTTCCGCAAATTTAATCTGCATTCCTTTCGCGACATTTAATCCAGCGTGGCCACGAAATTTTTATTTCCGCGGACTCGTTCGCGGAGTTTCGAGTCCGCGTAAACATCCGCGGCGCTCGCCGTCCAGAAACGAAATTCCCATCTGGAATTTCATCCGGGCGAAGGCTGCCGGTCGTCCGCTCGTCTCGAACGATCGCGATAACGCTCGCTGTGAAATTCCATGTAATCGGCCGCGAAAAGAAGCGGGAAATAAACGAGACACCGAGCCGGAAAGTGAAACCTAGTAATTACGAAAACACGGGGCCCGGCCGGTCAATACGCGCCGGGGAGCAAATGCGTGAGATAACGCGTGCACATAACCGCTCGGACCCGGTGAGTTCGGCCGTGGAACGATAAGAAATGCCTTTAGTCTCGCGTGTCACGTTATTTCACGTCCCGTTTTGAATATTTATAAGGGCCGTCCCGTGGAAAGGGGCCGCGCGTGCATTTTCATTTCAAAGTTGCGGACCTATCGCTGCCAGATTGGAGCGAAGATATTATAAGTGAAATATTAAATTTCTGTCTCCCCTGACTCCCTTTTAGCTGCTCACCTGTCGCGCGACGTCTAAACCACTCCCATCGTCCCTTTGGACTTTCCGGAAACAATTAAACTGTTTTCCAACGTTTATCACAGTTTCTGGCTCGCGTAGATGCCGCATCTTTTTTCCCCCTCAAAGAGCATCCTTCTTCATGAGAGAGTTTTTAATATACTTCTTCAGTCAAGTTACCGGGACTCCCACGAAATCTGAGTAAATCCTGTTTTGTTACTATTATAATACGTTGTGATTTTCGTTTCGTAATTCTAAAGTGATGCGAAACTTTTATGGTGTAAAGGAAATAAGCTGTTTTAAATCAATTTTTGTATTTATATGTCGAACTGTAATTGCAGATTGGTATATTTTCCAATTACATTGCGGCTTCGGATAAGGTTTCAGAAACCATAACAATTTTTACGTTTCATAATTTCAAATTTTCCTGCTCTCCGTTTACGTTTTTTGAAACGTCAAATTTTCATGTTTCGCTGCGTCAAGAGTTGAAACGCGGTTCATTGAATTAAAATCGATAATTCACGAACGTCGAGGAACGGTCACACGTTTCTTTTTTTAATTCGTGAATTCGTGTAAAAACATGGAGGTGTATGGGGGTTGTACATAATAGTGCTATTGTATAATTTTCTGCGGTAGTACAAGAGCGATTGTTATTATGGTTAAAATTGTATTGGTTATTGTCAAGCCGTTCATAATGTTCTGTGTACGAAACAATTTGTGACCTGTCTTTATAAATTTGTTGTTCGTGTACTAACAATCAAAACGTATTCGAGACTTAATTTTTTATAGAGGCCTGCCATTTTACATGTCAAGTATAAAATTTGGATATGAAACAAAGTGCATCTAATATTTTAAGATGCCCTGCGGCTATTAATTCAAATATCCACTTCAAAATAACCATAAATTAATTCTATTCAGATAGAAACAAAGTACACATGAAATTGCAGGAAAATCGAATGATGTTAATTATTTCAATATTGATCCCTTGAAATGTTCCAGCACGATATTTTCCAACTGCATTATTCGATCACGACGAAAAATGATTATTGAACAATAATCGAATTCAATGGTATCTTCAGTTGTTACGAATAACTGTAATCGTTGTTTTCATCCCTGACAGTTTCGAGTTTTTCTCTCGTATCTCGAAACGTTCCGAGTCATACGTTAACGGGGTTCAATGGTATAATCCAGTTACGGAATCTGTTTATATTCTCAATAGCAACCGCAACTTACAGAGCGGAGTTAGGGAAGCCAAATAAACTACCCCCAGGATCGCGTTAAGATCCCTCCCCAGAATGAAAGTTATCCCGCTCGTTGCCGCATCAATGAACGGAATAATACTACGTGCTCCCGAGGCGGTTGTCACGCCGCGGTTCCGATATTTATTCGACTTATCGACTTCTAATGAAATTTCCCGAATCGATCGCAGGGGCTAGGCCCGCGCGACGAGTGAAACTTCGGCACGGTTGCCGACAGATGGGAAAGCACACGCGACCACCTTACACAACGACATGGGGCAGAGAAAACATGGGGCATGGGGGTGACGACGGGGAGAAGGACTCCGGGACATCTTGTAGGCAGCAAACCTTAACCACCCTTCCAAATATTATTCCCCGGCAATCAAGGGTTCTTTAAAACTTTTTCTTTTTCGAAGGTGACGTTTCCCGGTGACAGTGACGGGTACATCAAGCCCTGAATATTTTTGTAACCTTTGGCGATTTGCGACGAATGCGTCGCGCTTTGTTTTCACAGAAAATAGCAGCGAAAATTGAGCAGACCCGGCAGCGAAACGCCGTCCGCGCGACAGCCCTTTCCGAATATTTTCTTAACAATTTATCCGGTCGCGAACGATCATCGGAAATTGTTATGTATGTCCTCCATTAGCCGGAAAAGATAAATACTGGGCCCGGCTATTCAAAGCCCATTTGCGGAAAACTTTTCGCGACGGGTACGTGCCCGTTGTGTGGATAGAACGTATCGACAATGTGATGATTTTGTTTCGGCCATTTAAGTGCTCTATTTGTTTCTTATTTTCATTTCAAACTGTCCTACGGATGGAGAAATTGTTGATTCGGAATTTTACTGCTTCGTCTCTCGGACCGGAAAGCTTTATTTAATGCTTTCTATTTATTTTTTGTCAAGTTCCTGCTTCGCGAAGCAGAAATAACAACGGAAATATTTTTGCTATAAACATTAAAGTCACGCGTTTGGTATTTATTTTCTTCGAATCGTGTTTCATTTTATGGCTACATTTCAGCAAAACATTCTATTGTTTCACGAATTCCTTTTTCGACTGCAGTTTTCTCAACTCCAGTCATAACATGTATATATAATTGACATAAATCTTTATTTTGTCAATATTCATTATATGCTCAGCTAAAAAGACTGTGAAAACCTGTAATTAATACTTTTTCCTTAATTCGAGCCAATAGAAATTTTCTATTATCCTTAGGTCACACAGTAAATCAATCTTTCTAAGTTCTCGATGAAATTCATGTCATTGCTAAAGGGTGTATTTTTGGCCGGCCATAAACCAGGAGAAAAAATTTTTTCATGGTACGAGTAAGGAAAAAGTCTGGACGTGCCGATTAGCTCTATCGTTTTCGATTTGACGAAAACATTGTTTACGCAAAGTTGCATTATTTGAAGGAGTACGTCCGACGATTGTCTTTGAATATTCTTTTCACGAGATTCGAAGCTCGCATCCGTTTTAAACGAAATACGTTGTCCACGAAAATAAACGCATCGTTGTGCGACGGACAATTCCGCCGTTTCGGATCTACAAATAAAGTTGTCAAATCCTGTACACAGTTTATCAAGGAATAAACAAGGATACCAGGAAATCCAATAAGTATGAAACAACCGGCTCCTCCGGCGCAAGGAAATTGTCCTCGGTCCCGGGGGGTACACGGTGCGGCGTTCTCGAGCGCAACGCAGCAATCGCGTCCTGGTTGCAATTCGCCGTCAAAGCGGCTACTTTATTAATGCGAAATCGCTTAATCCGTTGAACGGGAGGGCCGGAAGCTGCGCGGAAGGCCCGCGGTGTTCCTTTATTTACCGTCCGGTAACGTTAATTCCCCGGAGCGATCTTTTTCCACGGCGTTGTGCATGAGCGGGCAGGATCGATCGGAACCGGACTCCTCGCGGTGGCAGCGCAGCGCGCGCATCATCATCATTCGTCAACATTATTCACGGTCACGATACACGCTCGTAACATCGTCGCAGAGGGGCGATGGGGCGGAGGGGATTGAGGAGGAAGGGAGAGGACGAGTGGCGCAACATCGTCTAACCCTCGGCGAAGGCGAGTCCCGCGTCGGGACGATTAAATTTCACGCGGCGGCCAGGAGAAACATGTTTCGGACGGTGCGAGGGGCTCCCGGGGTGTGAACCCGTCGCTTCCCTGGACCATAGCCTCCCATAGCCTCCACGGTGGTCGTAGACAGCCGCAGACCCTCTGCTCTACCCCCATAGCGCCCAGCTCTGCCCCATGACGCAGCGTCGGCTTCCACGTGAACCCAGCGTAATCTCTCGAGGGCGTGGACGTGTCTCGTGAATGGATCCACCTGCCGGAACGTTATTGTCCGCGACGATGAAACCTTCCTAAAACGTCGGCTTACCCTGGATCATCGATAATTCCCCCTCAAAGGAACGCGACGAGTCATTTTTCGGGTCAACGATACGCGAGAGCTGTCCGCGACGGCCGAGTACAATGGGTTCGGATAGGCTAATTGTTTACATCTGCTATTCCTCGACGATTCTGATGGGATCGGATTATCTGGTCGCGATCTTTGAAACTTTTTTTTTCTTTTTTATAGGTTTTACGTCGCATCAACTGCATGGTTATTAGCGACGAACAGGTGTATCATTATAGTATAAATTCCTGGATTTTCGATTCAGTAGATTTTTTATTTTATCTTCGTCAAGATTCTCTTTCAGTGTTCTTCCTATTTTGTATCTTTCTCGTAGTGTATTGTATTTTGGGCAAGATAATATCAGGTGGTTAATTGATGTCGATATGCTGCATGTTTCACATATTGGTACTGGACCCTTTGTTATCAGGAACGAGTGTGTTCCCTTAGTGTGGCCTATTTTAATTCTGGATAGGGTAATTTCAGGACTTGCCTCACTTCTTTATCTTCAAAAAAGGAGTCATAGATATTTTTGGAGTGTGCAGAGGCTAGTCGTTTTCATTCCAGATCCCATTGATGCATCAGATTTCTTTTAGCTTCTTTAATCAGGTCTTCCATGGAGGTATCGATGGGTTGACTGTCCATGGTTGGAGAATTAGCCGCTTGCTTAGCGGCCTTATCAGCTTCTTCGTTTCCCGGGATCCCAGCATGTCCTGGTATCCATATGAGTGTTACCCTCCCACAGGTGTTGGTGATTTCGTGATAAGTTTCGAATATTTGCAGGATGGTATGATTGTTGGAGGAAAGGTTTTGTAGTGCAGTAATTTGAAACTCTTATGGAAGTGACTTTTGTAAAAATGACTGGAATGTATTCTTATAGCTGTTCTATGAATGTACCGATATTGTATATCATCGAATTCGTCTCAACTTCACCTACAATACTACGTAGGGAAAGGTATACAGTGCCATTTACAATAACGAACGTGACCCTTGACTTCTTGAAAAAATAATTATATTTTTACAATTTTTATTTTTGTTATTTGTTGAATATCGAAAATCGTTTTTTGTTTCTGGCATTTATTTCTCAAATTATCAGAAGTGCCTATAAAAATTAAAATAAGGACTTCAATACGTGTTCCAGAATGTTTTCAGGTTTTTCAAAACCTGAAAAGAATTAGTCGTGAACATAAGCGATCCTGGTTGCCCACGGAAGGTGCAAAAAGATTCTTGTCCATGGATTTTACTCTGTTAATTGTCTACTCAGAACTATGTTTGTCCCTAGTATCTCCCATGCTTAGTAATAATTAAACAGCAGATTTTATGCATTTATAACGAAAATCAGTAGGTGTAATTTGAAACAGTAAAAACGTTAGAAATATCTAAAAATACTGTTATATGATTTTCAACTTATTGAACATATTAGGAATGAAAATAAATTTCTATTTCGCTCCAGTTTGTTGCAATTTAGGTAGAAAAATTTGCATAAATATCCGCTATCTGGTAATAATATCTGAATGATTTTCTTTTCAACGTTTACAGTGCAAAGAGACCTTTGCACAGCGTGTCAATCACAACACGGAAAACAATCTACATTTTTTAAACGTGCAGCTTTATGTCTAGCCCTTCTCCAATTCAAACGCAACACTTGAAACGTTCCCCTTTCAGCACGCATCAAAAGTAACATTTGAAATGTAATAAGCGAAGGGATTGAGTTTTGTTGAAAACAAAACATTCGTTTCATTGTGTTTTGCACAATCGAGCGCGAACACATAAAACTCGCAATTGAAGTGTCAGAGATTTCAACGAAAGCTGTTACAAAGGCGAGTTAGCGGTACGAGATTTCACCGTGAAATGTCAGATTCCGAAAATCAGATGCATTTGCGAATAGCAAATAAGCGCACGATAATTCAATGAGAACAGTCGCGCTCCGATTACCGGCAATACGCTCGGAACACTCGCTTCGGTGTTGTAAAAAAGTGAAGCTCGCAACGGTGCCATGAGAAGTCTAAAGTTTTTACGGTGACGAAAAGTAGGGTCGTAAATTCTGGGGCTTTGTATTGAATTCCGGTTGGCTATGGATTCAATGCAGCATGGTTTTCTTGATTTTCGCCCAGTTTTTTTTTCTGACACAAGAGAAACACATTTCGTTCTTTCCACCGACAAAACGTAGGAATCGGCAATTTTTGGATAGCACCGCTTTACCTCGAAGAGCACAATAGCTTCTGCGAGTTTCTATTGACTTTCATCCTCTTGGTCGATTTTGTCGTCGAGTGTCACGTTTGTAAAATCCGACCCCCTCCTACTTATCTTATGTATACTTAAACGTGCTATTTCTTTTATGCTTATACTTCTCCTTACGATTCGCTCTTCAAATCTTTTGAGTGCCACGTTTGTAAAATCTGAAACTCCTGCTAAACTTGTCCCATATATACTTGAACCTCCGTACCTCTCGTTCACTTGTTATTTACATTTTTATTTATGATTCACTGTTCGAAAGTAACATTACCAATCCCGATGAAAACTTTGTTGTCGATAAATAGCAGCCGGAAGGACAGCATCGAGTTATCACTTTACGACTACGGAATAATCGTTCATTTTATGGAGAAGCCACTTCATAGACTGACAAGTGAAGTGTCCGATATAAAACGAATCTGATAAAGCGCACTTTTTGCATAAACTTATACCGGCAAGCACTTTAATAAGCAATCCTCGTCACGACCTGGAAATGGAACGAAATTGTTCCTTGATTTCTGCAGATAATGTTGAATGACGTCGAGTACCTCATTTAGAATTCCTGACAGAGGAACGTTTATTATTTACATGGGAATAGTAATTAAAAATAAATTAAACTACGGTCCCTCTTCATTAGAATCCCTGTCCTCGATAATTTATTGACGTGCTTTTTCAAGTTTCTATTTCAACGGTGACATTCTATGCAAATACGTAAATTTCCTCTGTTATTATTAGAAGAATTCGATTAACAATTAGTAAAATTTGGTTTGACAAATCCATAGAAGGAACGTGCATTTCAACAATAAATAAGCTCGTAGTATTCTATTGTTCCCCATTCTAATTAGCTTTTGAATCCAATGGAATACTAATCAAATTAAAACTTAAATTAAAACTATTGATTTAACTCTTCAATTATTATTTGCTTTCGTAATGCCATTATACTGGATATTAATTTATAGTGTTAGTAAGTGTAATTTGTACTATGTAACTACAAACTTCCAACAACGCTCATCGCCGACAGTGTACACCTTTGCGCAAATGTTTGCACTCCTTATGCTCTCTACTTGTCTATTAGTTCGTATTGTTATTTGTTGGAAGCAAACATTTGACTTTGGAAGACTTCAATTTATTTCTCCACAGTTTACCGTCCTCGAATTAATTAATTTGTCATACTCGTTTAAAATAACGGACCAACCCTGTTGAAATTCTTGGTCTATGCATTCGTAACACATTTCTCTGCAGTGTATTCCTAAGCTATAGTGATTGAAAACTGTATTGGCACATAAAATGCCCGATTTCCAAAAAATTGTTATAATTTCGTCGAAAATATCGTACAGCAATAAGTATTAGTTTATAGCTCGAACAATATATCCGAATTTCGCGTGATACATCGTATTGAAACATCTTTCTAAAACATTAAAACATTTTTTCGTAATCGAATCCACTATAGAATTGAAGATTGCTTTCCTTATCCAACGACCCTTTAAAATTCGATGTATGATTGTTTCTGGCGCATTTTATATTATTGTAAAGGCTACACACGTTTCCTTCAATGCTCCAGGAGTCATAGAAACGAAAAAACCTAAATTTTAAAATCCGCGATAGATTCAGCCACGAAAAGTATTTCCAATGCTTTTTAGAAACGCTTTAATTTGTATCAATTTCCAGCAGCCTCGTGTCACACAAAAACATGTCAGGAGAAAATGTAGAAAGAAAGTAGAGGCTCCTAATCCTTCGAAAATCAGTAACCTAGCGTGCCAATACTTTTCGGAGCCACCGTAAAACAATTATCCGTGGCCCCCAGGCTCCCCAAATGTTATTTTTCAATTCGCACCGAAAGTCGACGCGACGTGCGCGAAACAGGACCCGCGAAAGGGGTTGCACCCTATCGGCGAATGGGCCAGGGCCTCGCTGATAGCTGCAGACGTTTTGAATAATTCAATGAGAAGAACTAATTGTGTTTATGTAAATGGTGAGTAGGGGAGGTCGCGCGAGATGAAGAGCGGTGTGCTTGATTTCCCAAGGATGCGGGACGTCGAGATAAGACGTGGCCTCGACAGGGGTTGAAAACGGGGGTTCGTTGTCAGCTGTATCGGCGCCCCATCGAGCTTGAAAAGTTGTAAATGGACAACGAGTCTGATCTGCGTTCACAGGCTCCAATGCGAGATCATACTTCAATCACTCTTCCATACAAGAAGAATTTCTCCAATCTTTATTAACTGAGAATAACTTCTCGAAAACCATCTTAATCCAAAACTATCTCAAACATAAAGTCAACTTGCGCCATTATCTACCGGTTTCCAGCTTGAAAAGTTGGAAACGTATCGGTTCGGAATGGGGAGGGAAAAGGGGGAGGGGGCTGACACGCGTGTCCCGATGCAGCCCGAGCCACGAGCATATGCAGCCCCTTCGCTATTTCATGGACAAGAGATCCCGCCCCTTGATTAAGCCAAACATAACCTCCGAGGGATTATCTAAATTGCTTCGTGAAATGAATTAACGGTGCCCGTCGATGATCGCCGTCCCTCCTCTCCCTTTCTCTTTCGTTCTGGATGCGACGGAGATTAGAGAACCGCCTGATCAACGATAATGATAACTAAAGGGTAGTCGACGGCACTTACGGTTTCTGAAATACGCCGCGCGCATTTCAATGCCGAATAGGGTGTCGGCAACGCTTCGTTATTTTTCCAGTGTTTTTGTCCCGCAAGCACGAGAGAGACCGAGGGCGCGAAGCATCCGTTGGGATTTTTCGTAGTTTTCTTTGGGGATGGTGAGCTGTAGTTCCACCCTTGTGGACCGCTCAACCGTTATGTCAATACCGAAAACTTTCTGCGATGTACTGTTGCACTCGTTAGATCTTCGTGGTTCTAGCGTGCATTTTTATGCGACATAGCTGGATAGTATTTCAGAAGACTTAAAAGATTGTCAGCATTTAAAAACAGCGTTGTTTCGTTTCCAACTCATTAAAAGTATCATTGAAAGAAACGTATATGTAGTTCAACATTCAAAGTTCATGTTTTGCAATAAAAATCCGCTGTCTATTTATGGTATTTATACGATAAAGAGAGGCAGCTAAATTGACAGTTTCATTCAAATTAAAATGTCCTGGTCTTGTACGATTTCTGGTGACTAGTGAAAAATAGCAAAATAAATGCCAGGGTTATCGTTGCTTTTATAGAAATATTAGTAGTTCCATAATGAACGCAATGAAGTAAAAGCAAACGAAGAAAAAGAAAATAACGAAACAAGAGGAAAATACGGAATAAATTTTTTCCATTTGAGACTTTGTTTTCGAGAAAATAGACTTTGAAAATCCGTCGAATTCAGCTGAATTTTCGAGCCCGATTTTCTCGAGAACGAGACGTCAAATACAAAATAATTGTTCCATGTTTTCAACTTATTTCTTCATGTAGAATAACCCTCTCCAAGGTGGTACCGCAAATGCCGAGACACTCTGCATTTTAGCGTAAGCAAACTCGAAGCAATTCGAACAGACCGCGTTTCATTCCAACTTGCAGGTATGGGACTCAATTTAGATAAGTACATAGTTGCTGAAGCAAAGAATAACATAAAGAACAGAGTCCTGAACTAATTGCTGACGCGTTGTAGGTGGCGACGTTTGTACTGGCAAGTTCATAATCTGCAACGAGCGTTTCTCTTTTCCCGGGAAAACCCTCTCAACGCTTCTGCATGGGAGGACAGCGTGGCATTTACTGTGTGCAACCAGCTCGCGGCCACCGGCGCCGCAAGAAACCGCTGTAAGTGCATTGTCTTGTAAAAAGAGAAGCCGGGCGCGGGTTCAATTAACTTAATGCAAATTGCCTGTCGTAACCATGCTCGTGCGCCGGTCGAAAAGAAGAAAGGAAGACCGACCAGAAAAAACCATGTGAATCCCCTCGAAGGTGTTTAACCGAGCTCGGTTTTTCCTTCGCCCGGGCAAACGGTGATCGGGATGCTGTTCCTCGGTGTTATTGAAATTTTTGTCCCCTACCCCCGGCCGGGGAACCCGTTTCGATGGGGCTACACCACGCGAAATTTTGGGAATTTTCACGTAACTATAATGCTCAGCCTGCTATTTGCAAAACATGAAACTTTGTTTTTGAATCCTGCAGTCGTCCTTGACCCGTCGCGGTAGCGGTAGTGATAAGCTCTAGTGACCACCTTATCACTTCAAAGTCAAGCCGCATAGGCACTCTCATCCGAAATACGGCGAAAGCCGGCCCCGAGCCATCGTCTTATACCGGAATAAAACCGTATTAGCGAAATATCAGAGTGGGTTGATGTATGTGCTCGTGGAAATATTAATTGCGAATGAACTCTATACCATCTACGTGTAACTTTGACTATTTACTGTAATCAGCCATTTTTGAATCATACATCGTGTTACATATTTCTCAAAATCTTTTCTGTAAATTCTGTAGCCTTTCCAACCAACTACTAATTTTCATAATATTTTTTAGTTTATCGATTATAGTGGCCCTTGGGAATTGAATATTTCATTAGCCAGGAAAAGCCGATATTGTTACATTAATATTTATGATTAAGTTAAACGAGGCGGTTCTAACATGGTTTCAGCCACACGCGAATTGAAGTAGCTTGATACCGTGTTTTCAGCGGTTAATTAAATTTATCCTGAATAATACATATTAAATTAAATTAATTTGAGATTACATCACGTTATCGTGGGAATATGACAGAAAAATTCTAGAAATAGATATTCGAACGTAACTGTAATTTAGAAGTGGTTATTGCTTCTACGTGTAATAATTACGTCGTTTCGGCAATTACTGTGCGTATTAAATCCCGAAATATGCTTGCATAGAACACCTATAGAAACGGAATAGCAGTGAGACGAATATGTTTACCGTATTAGTAGATTCGCAGCTCGGGGCACGTACTGTGAGGTTTAGCACCTTCTCAGGTACTCACAGGTGTCTGTTTGATCAGATGTTTGTCTTTGCAGGTATCGTAATTATCCCTGAATCGAGCTGTAGGGTGTTGCATGAACAACTCGTTAACGTTGCTAACGGTATGAAAACGAGTCGAGAAAGTTACGTGTAATTTTAACAAGCGAATCAATTATTTCAATAACTATCAATAACGGAATTGAAGTTATCGAATACGAGCATTTTTGCCGAAGGAGCAGAACTTCATAACATTTATGACAACGCTATCGATAGGAACAGTTACAAAGCATGGAAGATATCGGGAAAGACGTTTTCCAATATCACCTTCCATTCAAACATATCACACTATGCGAAGGAGCAAACATCTGTCATGGTTTTCCCCGTGAATTTGACGTATGAAATGCATTCACGTAGCGGGATGTCAGACAAATTGATTCTAAACTAGAGGAATACAATTTTTAAATGTATTCTCCACCGCGAAGATGGCGAAGAAGTTCCACTAAATATCGAGCACTCTCCTGCTTACTTTTACAACGTACCACTGCAATTTTTACAGTTGTATAACTCACGATTCGTTATTCAATTTTAACTGAATTTTATTTTAATTTTAACTACATTTGTTTTTACCTTATCTATTCAGCTCAAAGTACAGGGTGTATAAAAAGTAATGGTCATCCGTCCTAGGGGTGAACCTACACCTCTGGATCGGTGGACATTTTGTCAAAGAATTTATAACGAAGAAAATTGTTGCTAAAATATTCTTTATATCATCACCTTCTATACACCGAGAAAAGAAAAAGTTTGAGAAGAACCATATATCGCAAACAAATAATTATCGAGTTAAAGTTTTTGAAACACTTGATTATGTGGAGTTATACGTATAAACAAAAGCTTGCTACTGTAGTCCACTTTAAATTCATGATCCGAATGGGCAGGTCGACAATGATTTGGTACGGGCCTAGCGACGAATGTCCCTTTGTCTCGAGACACTCACACTATTATGTTCTGTCTTATGTTATGTGGGCTAGAGTAGTAGGCTTTTTTCTGTATGTATAACTCCACACAATCAAATTTTTTATAAACTTTAACAGCTTATATCTTCATAATTATTTGTTTACGACATATGGTCCCTTTCAAACTTTTTCTTTTCTCGATGTATAGAAGGTGTTGATATAAAAAGAAACTTTAACAAGAATTTTCATTGTTATAAAGAATTTTCACTTTCATCCCTGAGACGGATGGCCATTACTTTTTGTACACCCTGTACAGATTTTGTAATCACGGTTTAATATATGGCATTTTCGGTGTTGTACAATATGAATTCCTGTTTCCCCTATTTCCTTTATGTTTTGTCCAGGGAGATAGTTGCATGATAACAAGGATTTTGTATATCTTAGTCTATATATTACTGCTTAAGCTTAAAAGTTTTGGTACACACGATCAGTAAAATACTCTGAAACTTGCGTTCTTGTTGTTCTGTTAATATTCCAAGTTTCTTGGCCTACATAAGCGAACAAGGGAAATGTCGTAATAATTTCCACTAAACATACTCGCGCTTGACAATCTCGCACGCACGGAGAAAATATTCTACTGCCCTTTAAGGTAAGGAACCGAATTACTTTGGGGGTACCAAATACCGTGCTCATGTTAATTATAATTACTTTTTACGGAATAACGAATAAAAAAGACGAATATAAAAGAGAGATATTACATTTTGTTCATTAAAATCGTTATATACCTCGTTTTTGATATTCATTATGCTTTAAAAATAAGTATAATTAATATAGATATCCTCCACAGTATCTGGGTCCCTTACCCTATACATTCAATTTTTCATTCAGTTATCTCGCAAATTGATTTCTACAAGCGGATTTATTAATTCATATTAATTTGTATTAATTAGGGTTTATTATTTTTAAACATGAAAGAGAGTGATTGATATTTCATGGTATAGAAGTATTTTCTTTAGAATCTGTACGAGTGTATCTCTTATTAAAAATACACGATTCTCCCGTTTATAATGTTCTTCAACTGAAGTAAACTCCAATAAATTCAATTAAATATGTTTTCCACTCGTTCATTATGATTAAATTTGTAGGGTTTGTTTTCACCCATAATATCAATGACGATAAATAATGAAAAATGCTTTATATTTTCTAAAATTGACCAAGATCGCATAAAAGTACATAAATGCTATTTTTTCAAAAGTGGTCTTGAAAACATAATTCTAATTTTATTTCTAAGCATTAAAATATTATTGAAAGGGTCTGTCTAAAGTTTGATTAAAAAAATACAATTTTGGCACTTACCATGTTCTTTAACTGCAATGAATTCCAAGAATTAAACCAAGTATTGTGGAGGTTGTTATCACTCGTGATATATGATTGACGACCTGTAAAGAAAGAATGATTCATACTTTCTCAAATTAACTAACAACGTACAGAAATAAATGTACAAGGAACAAACGTACTTCTAGTTATATTTTTAAGTACCATAATTTTGTTGAAACAGTCTGTACATTGTAGCATTACGGCAAGCTTCTGAATTGCGTATAGCTAAGGGATTAAAAATATTATTGCGGTTAGTAGTCCGCGACTGAAACTAGATTACAAACACGGTAAGCGTATCCAAAGTTTACATTCCCGCAGACGCGCACCATTACCGTAATGTAGTAAACGTGCAATATTCTGTTATAACGCTATCCAACGGATTGAAAAAATCCGTCAAAGGAAGAGACTCAAAGAAAGCAAAGGGCCGCCTTTGCGACGACGTCCCTGTTTTCGGCTCGATTCCGATGGAAATCCCACCAGACACAATCCTCCCCTTTCACAGACGAACGCGCGCGACCGCGTCACTGGATCTCTCGGAGGCGTCCTGATCGACAGCGTATGCGCAACTCAGATGAATTACATCGACGGTGATTGCGCAGGAATTGTGCTTCCTGTTGGCGTCGTCCAACGTAAACGTCGACCGTCCAGCGCATTTACGAAATTACATCGATCCCGCGCGAACTCTGCTTACGGACACGTCGGCTGAATTCGCAGTATGATTTCCTTCTCTGTATTTTTTACTCAACTTTCACCTATTTATTAAGATTCTTGAACCAATTAATTTTATCCTAACATTTTAGAAAAATTTTGATTCTTTATCAAAGGGTAA
This sequence comes from Halictus ligatus, assembly GCA_028454255.1. NCBI lineage: Eukaryota > Metazoa > Arthropoda > Insecta > Hymenoptera > Halictidae > Halictus > Halictus ligatus. The sequence goes on from CM052137.1 coordinate 10,898,614, forward strand.
AAAGACCACCTCTATGTGCCTAATAGGTACTAGATTTAAACAATGTGTCAATATGCATGTGGACTGTAATGCAAAATTTGGATGATTTCATCCAGGTGCTTACATACATTAGATTCTATACATAATTTAATTTCTCATTTTATAAAATGGGAAAAGTAGTTGGAATTTTCTAAAGAAAAATTTCGAAACACAATTGAGGGATAGCTCCACAGTAATAAATAAATTTCAATAACTCCACAGTTATAACTAAATTTGTTAAGATACTTTAACCAGTTTAAATTATTTTGGCTAGTAAATATCTTAGGTAACATTTTATTCATTGTAGAACCATAATAAGTACCAGGGTGAAATAGCAAATCAATGTGTATATGGACTATTTACAAGCGGAGATTTTATTGAAATAATTATATATGTTAGATTGTCGCTAAAATAATTTCATTTTTCAATTCATTTTAAACAAATAAATTCTACCAAACAGAAACATACTTAGAGAATAGGGATATAATAAGAAGGCAGGATAAATATATTTTTTATTTTTGCCTATGCTGATCAATTGTTGTGATTACAACTTGATGGTTGGTAAAAAAAAATAGCATCGAAAGCTGGCACGCGAGTCACTTAATTCACTGGAAGGACTCTATCGTTTCTTCGTTAGATAGCGTGATCGGGAAGCATCCGATCTCCCTGGTTAGGCGGAGAAGATTCCCCCGACGTCAATTAATGAGAGCTAATTACCAGGCTTAGCCTCTCCGCTTGCGGCCGGAGCACCCCGAATCTTCCCTCCTTTTCTTCTGGGAACGCTCTTAATTACGCAAAAATACGTCTCCCCGATTTTTTCTCCGTGATTCATCATTTCGCTGGTGAATAACGAGGCGAAATCCGTCTGCGCGGGGAGTTTGCTTGGCGAATAAATTTTGTTGACGGACGAATCGCTACTTTTGTGCCGACGTTTCCGATGGTCTTTCGACGCTGGACGCTTCATGCAATTCTGGTACTGTGCGAATGTAATTAATCCTAAACAGATTCACTCCGAGCCAAATTAATCGGCAGTCCGCTGATTTTACGTAATTTAATACCATTTTTGATCTTTTCAAATCAGACAACATAGAAAAATGTTTATACAGGTCCCAGTCATATTCGTTGAAATAAAGGAAACAATTTCTATCTGCTGTGTAATTAACTGATGTTATTAGTAAATGTAGTTGCATACAGCACAAACATATTCGGAAAGTTTTTAATGGTACACATTCATCTTTATCAATTTTAATTACTACGCATTTATTCAAGATATATATCATGCTTATTATTTAAATAATATTTATTATAAAGAATATTTGGGAACATAGTTTCTCTAACGTGTTTAAACAAAACTCTTGAACGTCGGTGGATGTATGCTTTTCTAACAGGAAAGGAACTTTTTATTTAGGTCTTAAATCGTCTCAAAAACCTCTTCACTCGTGTCTGAAGTGAGCGTAGAGAGTTAAGAAGGGAATACTTGTGTACGTACGCGCGTATACTTGCATTTTGTCGAATTCTCGAAACATGTAACATAAACAGAGTACATTGAAGGCACAGTCTTTTCATTCTGTGTTCCATCATCTGATGAAGTGGATTTCTATTTGCATAAATACTCGACCGTGTTTTTAATTGATTAAAAAGAACCGTGTACGCTTAAAAGTGATTACGAAACACAATTTCAATATTTTTACATGCACCGGCGCACGGCCATCGTGGAAACACACAGCTGCAACAAAAACAATGAAATTTGATGAAATTCCTTCGGACGACTCGACGCGCGTTGTAGTTTGACGAATGAACTTTTTCAGTAGGAGAGGGTTTATCGTTTCCGAAGGCTAACTGGGGATCCGACCGATAACAACGGGAATAACGATGGTAATACGATGACTTGCTTGCAAATCCACCGGGCGCCCTCTTCCTCATCCTAGGATCGCTTTTCATCTGGTAACGTGTAATCCGAAATGGCGTGTGTTGCGCACCCGTGTCCAATGCAATATACTCACGCGCATACGCCGCGAACTCCATACAGGGAATTATAAATGGGCGAAGCCCAGCTGCCGGCTTCGTGCAAAGCCAAATCGAATGGAGACACGCGACACTTTCTCTCTTACACCGGTTCCCTTATTCTCGCCTGTCCGCCCTTCGTTTCTGCTCCATTCTTCTCGATAGCGCTCCGGTCACTTTTAACGCGGCGACGAAACATCGCCGGCGAAAATCGATTCCCTGGATATCCGTTCCCTTTGTCGACGGTACGGATTAAACACATTTTTTACCGTCGTTGCGCGATGGCAACTCTCGAATAACACGACTGTGCGACGTCGATACACGTGAATACTTCAGAACCGAAATTTCACTCATATCGTGAGCGGACGTTGTTTCTCTTGCTGCTAGCGTCCGCACATGAAAACGAATAGAACTGTTGTGAAATTTTGATCAACATGTTCTTTACACTTTCCGGATCAAAATGGTACCGAACACGAGACAATTTCCATCATCTGTGATGGAACTCAGATGTGAACTGTGCATTACGTATAATGTACGTTTGTAGTTACTGTGACTAAAAAAACCGGTCCAGCGGAACAAGAAAGGTATTTTTCAGATTCGAACGATTACTTCTGACTTTTGTAATAATATTATTCCGGGGCAGTATTTCGAAAGCAGTATGTTCCCGTAGACGTTCATTGCCCGAAACGACGTCGATATTTCAATATTTGCCGAGCTATATTTTCCTTCGATCTGCTATTTTTTCGTCCGGTAGCCTCGTGCGCCATGCCGCCTAGAAAAACATCCGCAATAAGTGAATCGTGGAAACAAACGAAACCAATATTCTTCCGTCAATTTCGCGCGGCCGCTAGTTTTTCGGATTCGCTCGGAAGTTCGGTTCTTCCTTTTTTTCGTTTTGTGTTTCGTTCTCTGAAAACGGGGCGCGTGGGAGGATCGGACTGGCTGAAGCGAGAAACGGAGCAAATCGATTCCGGTCGCCGGGGTTGCTTTTACAAAGCATTTGAGGACCGCCGGTACAAACTCGCCGTCGCGAAAGATTAACTCCGCCCTTTTAATGTTTTTATAGAGGTGATTAACTCTGCGCGCCAACCCCGATCTCCACGGACGACAACCATCCCCCTTTTCGGCACCGGAGCGCCGCCGGACCATGGGCTAGCTCTCTTTGTCTCTCTTGCTCTCTCTCTCTCTCTCGCTCTCTCTCTCTCTCTCTCTCTCTCTCTCTCTCTCACCACTCGATGCAATTGCAATTGTGCACGAGTGTCGAGTGCCATTTCGAAATTGTCGTTGCGTTCGCGCCCATTAATCCTATAACCGACGCGCTCGGATAGCTTAAGCGATATTGCTTGATCGCGGCGTTAAAGAGTCACGCGCGATTACTCTCACGCTTCTCTGCCGACGAGAGCACGTGGACCCGTGCGGAGGGGTGTCTCCGTTACTCCAAAGGGGAGCTTATTCGTTTCGAGGCCCATTGTTGCCCAAGATCATCGTACAGATAGAGAACGGTGATCTGCAACCTGACGTTTTAATTTAAATTTTGAATAATGAAGTGCCATCTACCCTTTAAGTTACGGATCGGATGGATGGGAGGAAGGGTTCTCTTTCCGTTTCATAATTCAGTACTGGAAAGAACAATTCCTTTCGTTAGTTTCCTTATACAGAACGTATTTTCAATTATCTTTTTATCTTGATAGATATTTTGGGAAAACATTTATTCTTTGTGAAAGGCTGGAAAAACCACCCCTGTGTATATTAGATACGCAGCAATGGTTTTTTTCATTATGTATATAATTCTTTAGAAAATTACTTCCAAACATAATTGAAAAATAGGATATGATTTTAACTAGATACAAGTAACATTTTTTTAATAGAAAAAAGTGGCCACCTGTAAACCACTCTACATGGTGCATCAATATGTATGTGGACTGCTATAAAATGTACTGAAAATTGAGTGTGAAAATTCGGTGGTTACGCGTGCTGTAGGCTACGAACAGGCTGACGCGTCTGAGCATGACCAACCAATTCTACTTCACGCGAATCCGCCGAACTTCCAACTCGATTTTCTAGAAAACCAAGCATAACCTGAAAAAATGTTATTAGTTCTGGTTTACTTTGTTTTGCATATAGAATCACCTCGTTCCCGCTTGTAATCGCAGGACACTTCGTGTCATGTGTCGTTAGGTTCTTTTAATACAAAATAAAATTCTGTTTCTGTGTTATCTGTCTTCTTAGAATAAAGTAAGGGGGAGTAAAGAGGATTAATCGTTGTAGCCGTGGAATAAATTAGAGGGGCTTAATAAAGATTAGCGGTAAATATTTTGCTAGTGCCCAGACGCAAGGATCAAGCACGCTCGTTAGCCTTCACAGACGGTTCAACCGCTTCCGTGCGAATTAATAACCGCCTCATTAGGAAAATGAACGAAATTTACAATTTTATGTGGAACCGGATCTTCCCGGGAATTCTGTTCACCGCGATTCGCTCGCGTAAAAGTTTGCTCTTGACGGAAGCCCTTATCACGGAGCATAGACCCTGAAGTACTCGCTGGCTATTTTTAGCCCACGAACTTACCACCACCATCGTCATCGCCGCAGACACCACTGTTTCGCGGTGCCGTAATCACGACCTTAACCTCCCGAAAGGTACGGCCGAATATCTCCACGGCTGACGGTTAGTATGCTAAATATTTCGTACGGAGGCCTACAATGGCAGCCGGGAAAACCATCGGTCCCTTTTTGCGGGAAAGTAATGGCGGGATATTACGGTGCCCGCCGAGGATACCCAAGCCTTCGCGTAACCACCCCCGAAATTATCGTCGTAATTACGCAGCGCGTGTCATGAAAGGCAACGTCCTGATACGAGCTCGTCACGGCCGCCGGACGAAACACCTTTTACCCCGTCATTTTCTTCCGCTGTAAAAATTAATCTTGATACGCCGACACGCATTGTCCTCGGGCGGAGTTATTATGCGAGTACGACCTGCGAATTACCGGCTGCCTGGGTGCCTCAGCCTTCAACCATTGGGTCCCTGACTGAAAGGGAAATTTAAAATTTTGTTCCAAATTTTGTCGATGGAACAAAACTGGCTGGGTGGATCTAAAAATGGTCACGCTTTGGTGTTAATACAGATTTTCATAATATTGCAGTCTGCTGCCGCAAATGAAACATTTATTGGTATATTATACTTTATTCCTGCTATACGAGCAGGAATAATTGGTTAATCATTAAGGACTCAAACGTTTATTGGTGTAGTATATTTTATTTTTCCTGCACCAAAATTTTTACGCAAGTGACATTAATTTTCCTAACACATTTGTGTATTCTACGTCAATCTATTTTCCGTTTTCAATCAACGTTCAAACAATTCCTTCAACAACCGCGTTCACGATTTTCATCGAATATTTTTTTTTTACCAGAGGCAGCATATCAAACGTTCAAATTTCGTTTTCATTTATCTTTCCATTTTATGAAAAACTTTTTATTCCCCCCCCCCCCCTGCCCGACCCATTTTTAGATTGTACGCTGTATTCGTTCTTAAATTCGATGCTAAAAAACAAACACGCGATAAAAATGGTACACGTCTTACTAACATTTTAAACATTTCCAGAACATCTTTAGACCAAAATTTCCATTTCCCAGTTCGTTCTCACAATCAGTCAGTTTCCAGGGGTGAGCGTAGAGCGCTTTTTGAGACTTGCTCGTGAAACAAAAAAAAAGAAAGAAAAAGAAAGGAGACGCATAAATTCTCCGGCATAAATCACGCGCGGTGAAAGGGTAACTTCTGACCGTCTGATGACAGTGAATTTATTCCGAGTTCCCTCATTAACTGCGGATATTTTCATATTTCCCGAAGCACGTGAATCGGCTGCCGTGAAAACGGCCTTTCTTCTGCCTTGGCGTGGATAAATTATCGTCACCTCACGGATCGTGTCCTGGACCACGTGTTGGTCGGGTATCTCGTGTGATTCTTCTCCGGGGATCGGGTTTCGTAATCTCGCGCGTGTACAGGACCTTTCATCGTACCTTTCTCCGGCGACATGATTAACGACGCCCGGTCGTTTCATGCTCGGACAACAAGCGGCCGCTGCAACGTTTTCGGACATCAGCGCAGCGCCGTGATTCTTACGACGGAATTGGAATAGTTTGCATGCGTGTCTCTAAACAGCCTAGAAAATGATTTATTAACGGGAAAAGATGGACGCGATTAATGTCGACGGGAGAGATTCGATGGAACGAGCTCGTCAGAAAGCGTTCCCGGATTTACATTCCCCGGACTCTTCTTCTTAGTCGGTTTCTGTTTCGTAATTTCCCCTTCGTGAAAAATGACGGACGCGTGAAGGCAGGAAATTAAAAAATAGAAGAGCGAACGTGCATACGGATAGTGTGCGCACCATGTTTTACATAATTCTGCACGTTGAATTTTGAAGAACGCGAGTTCAGGTAGACCGCGGACGTTGCGGCAATATTGTTACAGAAAAAACGCCAAAATTTTTGTTTAATCTTAGATCCGACGAAATCATTGATAATTAGACGTAAAAAATTTTTTACGATAATTGTGAGCGACAGGAGTTGAATGAAAATGTCTTCCTTCTTTTAATGACTGTAAAACTAAAATATTCTAATAATTTTGTATCTCTCCTATTTAATTTTATCAGAAATATAGACAATAGAGTCTATAAGACTCTACAAGTCTCACAATAGAGTTTATATAGTGTATGGATCGTGTTTGTTGCATAATATATTAAAATGAAAATGTATGCTCGCAGAACAATTTTTAGTTATATTATTTTAAGCTTTCTAGAGCTGAGAGAATAATTACCATCACCGAACTTTGTTGGTTCAAAATCGTATTTTATTTTCAGAGCAGTGAATACATTGACATAAAATATTATTTTTGCAAACTCGTGTCACGCACAAACTATAAGATATTCAAATAGCATTAAATCAGCTTCTGCAGGTCTCCGAGGTTCACATGTAACGCATAGAACATGATACACCTCAAAAAGAATATTATATTGGCCAAAAAATATATAATGTCTTAAAGGGAATTTCTGATTAGATGTAACCATGAATGTGTTAGCTTCTTAGGTATGCAGACACGTGGGATTTATCAAATGACTAATTAATGATATTAGCAGCTAGAGCACCCTTGACTTCATTTCTCAATACAATTATTTTCAAGTTACATATTTTCATCCTAAAAATCGTCTGCTTTTCATCCATGAAAAGAAAGAAATACTGGATAATTTTTTAATAAATCTGTGCCAATTTTAATTTGTCCATTAACGAACAAACATACCTGAAACATCGGTTACCATTTTTAGAAAGCATAAAGGCAGCATGTATTACGATTAAAAAATAGAAAAGATGGAAAGATGGAAAAAGATGGAAAGATGGAAAAAGATGGAACTACTGTATATATTTGGAAAATCAATTTCTTGCATTCGCAGAGAAATGCGAAATGCGTTTGGAACGTACCGTCAACCAAAGCAACAAGAAATAATTTCGTAAACTGAGCATAGATACATTTGAGGGGCCGCATGAAGTCGCATAAATTACATCCGACACATTTCTCGTATTTCTGCGAGCGCAGGAGATTAGCATTAGCTCGCGTAAGATACCCGGACGTCGCATTCGCGGTGGTGCACACTCTCCCGGGATAAAAAGAGTCGCTGCGAACCGTGTAATAGGACGCCGCCCGAGGTGTGAGAGTGCACAATCCTTGGGAATTATTCTATTCACCAACACGTTATTAATTCAATGTTATTCACCGAACACAACGAAGCCCGGCGGAAACGTTTCTGCTCGGTGGCGCCGTTGAACTAAGTAATCAATCCACTTCACCATGAAACGTTTCCATTGGTGACGTCAAACGGGCGTCGTCGCTATCCCTCGAGGGTCTCGTCTGCGGCGCGACGGCGAAATTTGCGCGCATTTCACCGACAATTCTGCCGCGTTACAGCCGCTGCCCTGCCGAAAGAGCGTGAAAGTAGAGAAAAAAGTAAAAAGGAAAGCGCCGCGGAGAAAGGGTAGGAGAAAGATTGACGGTAGAGGGAGGGGAGGGTGAGAGAATGTAGGGGTTGTAGGGGTTGGTCGGGGCCAGGAGGACGGCGTGGCAGTGGAGGGACGAAAAAGGAGAGCCCACAGGAGGAAAGAAAGAAAAGAAAGGACTTCAAACAGTCGCTGCATAATGCATCGGCTGGCTGGCGCGCAGTATCCAGCCGTTTCTTCCCGCACAACCCTTCGAAATAAAAAGCTTTTCCGCCTAAAGGCTAACTTTCGCCGGCAGGTACGCGAACGCCAAACCCCCCCCCCCCCTCGGCCGTGGGGCACTTACCCGATGGAACCACTCGTTAGCCAACGACTCAATGGAGGCACACGTATATCTTGAGGGCTCACGCGAGAAGGGGGTTGCGAACCACCCCTCTCGGCACCCCAGCGAAAGGGGTGGTTTTCCAGGCACATATTAGACCGATGCGCATATCGGCGCGAGCTCGCAAACGTGACTCCAATATGCCTTTGAACACCGGGCTCGCGCGCGCGCGCGCGTTTCCTCCTACTCGGCTGTATTTGCATCGTGTAATCATCGATAATTACGGCAGAATGACGGGGGCTGTTCTTGCCTTGCGATACGCTCGTTTTGCTTCGACGTATCATTTTGTCATTATACGCTCCCGTGAGCCATCGCGCCCCGTATTAGGGACGTCACCCGCTCGCAACCGGCTCGGGACCGAACCGAGTCCTACGAGATAATTAGTCGCTTCAAATATTTGACGTGCGTTCAGATATTCCGCGGAAAATATGCGAAAACTAGAGTGCGCCCTACTAACTCATCGATCGGTGCGTTTATGCTCTGCGATTCTCTGCACGAGGGGCCGTGTTACTTCTCTGACGAACTGTCCTTTAATCCTCGAAATTGAGACTCAATCAAATTTGCGATTCTTCGGTTTCTTCTGTTTTTACATTACTTTTTTGTTACGAGATTTCATCGATTTGGAACAGTACAACGTGTTACTGGTTTTTTAAATGTTCGCACTTGGGGACATTGAAAAGAAATCGCGTTGAAACAGTATCGACAAAATGATAAAACAAACAGCAGATTTTAACGCTTTGCGGACGCGTGTTTGCTGACTGTCACGGGCGATTTCACCGTTCTGCGATGGCCAATAATTTTTAAACAAATTATTACTCCCGTAACGCAATACTATCTATCCTTTCATTTAACAGTAATACTTACAATGTTCAATGTACATATTAATGTACTTACATTGTACATATGTATTGAGGAGAAAGACAAAATTAAAATTGTCTAGTTTGGTCTATTTAGCTTCATCGCAATAGAACTCAAGATTACAAATCGAGCAAAACAAATGGAGAATACTTTCCGGAAGAGTTTACTCACAGCATGGCGACGGGGTTCGCCGAAAATTCACAATTCGGCCTCTTCAAAGTAGTGAGAAGTAGCATATCCACCTACTTTTTCCATTTTCTGCCGGAGCATCCGTGCCGCAGACTCACTAGAACTTTCTAATTCCTATCTCCACACCAAATTCATAACATGCAATCTAAACTTTTCTCGTATTTTCGATGTAAAAAGCACACGGTACTTAATTGGTACTTATTACTAGACCTGAAGACTTTAATCATTACAAGAAATTCGTACGAAGTGTATTAAAAGTGGGATTGTAGAAGTGATTTTCGCAATTAATATTTTACCTTTGTATAAAATATATTTATTGTCAAACCAGCCAATGTAAAAACGAAGAAAGTAAATTTATTCCGAAATATTGAATGCAGTAGTTATTCCATTAAACATTTTGATAAAAAAGTAACAAATTTTAAAATTTCTCTGTGTACTAGTCAAAAACAATTTAGGTAATTTCGATTACAAGTTAAACGTGTTTAAACATTTATAATATTATGAAAATATAAATACAACAGAAAACCTTTCACAGATAAAATACAAACGACTTCTACTCTTGAAAATTTAACTTCACGTCACGTAGTAAACTAATCCGTCCAACTTTTCAAAAGAATTGAAGTTGTATGGTCCAATCCGAAAAAAGTCATGGTTCTTTGAAAAGTGTCGGAATATTACGGTGAGAGACTGCATCTAGGTCAAATAGCAGCGAGCATGCTTCAAATTCCGTCGTCGGTCAACGAAAGTAAAGGGTCTCGGCGAAAAAACAATTACAAAATGGAGAAGTCGCGTGTGTATTATTGAACGTTCAATATCGTTCCCGACAAACGGCCGTATTTCACCGCGAACAATACGTGCCTCTCCGGTCCGTGCATTATACATTTCGCTGCATCTCGCCCCGTGCAAAGGGTTAATATTTCAAGGCGCTCATAAAAGCTTCAAGGTAAAGAATATCTTGCCGGGGTATCAGGAAATAAAGCCGAGTAGGAGGAGGAGTATAGTGAACCTGTAGTCACGAGGGGAAGGGTGAAGGTGGAGGAGGGGGTAGGGGGCACATGGTTCTTGGTTCGACGATTCCTTCGGCTGGAGGGGGGTCAGTGTCGTCGAAAGAGGGTTGCCGAGGGTGAGGTCGCGCATAATCTAATTTGCCGGCACTCTGCTGGCAGTGTTACCGGTTTCGCGCCGATGTTACGCCACCTCTGACAAGTCTCCACCCTCGGAGACTTCGACGAGCCGTTGCAGGGTCGCCGGACGATCCCTCGAGTGCAACGGCAACGCATTAATAGGCGCGGTACACGCGCATAATACGCGCGTCCATGCGAACGTACGCGCACGCTTGTCTAACCCTTCATAAAGCAGCCGAGCCCTAACCTTCTTACCAGGCCCGGGCAAGTGCCCGGAACCCTACGGGCTCCGAGGGTGAATCTCATCGTCGTTGTTGTCTCCTTCCTTTTCTCTCCTCACCCTCTCTTTCGCTTTCACTACCGGGCAACGGGCTTTCTACACGATTCTCGCATTACCATGCTGACCTTCCGTATTTTGCACGGTCCGCTATTAGTTAACGAGCTATCAAAACATTCCGTGTTTATCGTACGCGATTACTCGCTGCCTTCCGCCGCTGCGGAATCGCGAACATTTCCGGGAGAGAGCTGAAGTATTGATACAATGACCCCTCCTTGTTGTCTTATTATGGAATCCTTTCTCTGAACTCTCGCGAGCTGTGCAATGTTTATTGAACGGAAGAGGTGGGTGTTTGTGTTCTAATCGTTTTAGGAGGAACTATGTACTACCCCTGGCCTAAAGTACTCGATCAAATAAATCAAGTATTTATCATTATTTTTATTATTTATATTCTAATATATTAACGCTAAAAGTAAATGCAATTATAAAGCATGTCGTATGCAAAGAAAACATTAGTATACAAATGAATATGTTTGTTTTCTCACAATGCATAGAATGATTAAATTGGACACTGATTTGAGGGGTTAATTATGCTCGTGCGTTCAGAATATTTTATGCTTGCTGCCATCTTCACCGTTATAAATATTAAAATGGATTCTATTACTTTGTTATGCTATTAAAAGTTCCTTATAATTTTCTCATACAAGTTTATTAATATTTGAGGATAAGTAAAACAATTCATCATTTCACGGATATTTTTCTAAAATATTTATCTGTACCTCTTATATTATATTTGTCTAATTTAAACACTATACTATTACTCATATTTAATATACGCCCAAATAATTCGTTCAACAATCACGATTTTGATGGAATATTTTTTGCCAGGGGTAGTATATCATTTGATTAAATATGATTTACATTTATCTTGTTAGTACTGTGTCATTTTACTTCCTGTTGTCTACAATCCGTTGGGACCTCCATTACAGATTTCTATACATTTTTTATCTCTTGCAATATAAATTTAACTAACATAAATTAAATTTATTTTTAGCTGAACACAACGACAAATTTTCCAGAAAACTTGTGGAACATTCTGTACATATTAGAAAAAGGTTGCTCGTTGATCGAAGGCACAAATGCATGAAGTATGCTGAAAAAGTATGTAAGAATTGTACAAGCATTATGTATAAATTTTCTACATGACCATAACGAATTTAAAATATAGAAAAAATGTTTACTAGTTCACAATCTGTCACGCTTGGTATTCAAGTAGCCCGAACCAGTCAAATGAATGTTAATACGAACAAATAACGAACTAGTTAACGCAAGTAATTAGGTTACCCGCGTCACCAACATGTAAATCGTGTGCTAGATTAATAGGAAGTAAGTGGTTTATTAAAATTCACATCACGAGCCAACAAACTACCCACCGGAATTCAATTTTATTTTACAAAGTCAATTAAGCGAGATCTGCATATTTCACAATTAGCCGCACAATAATCAGATTAGCACATTGAAACGGTTATTAATTTCCGATTGGTCGAAAATGGTTTGCGAAAATGGCAGACCTGAAACCCGAATCGTGTAACGGTACACCGGACGTTAAACGTGAAATTTCGAAAAAAAATACTAGAAACATCGATACGAATATAATACGGATAAAATCGCTCGAGAAATGTATTCGCACAGATGCATGAGCGCATGGATTGTTGTTCGATCGGGACGAGGTTCGCAAATGGTTATTTACTTGGCGCACAGCGAATTGTAGAAACAAACGGTGCCCGGCGCGGAAGTAATAAATATCTTGTTGTAGCGAAATGTAAATAGGATATTAAATATTACCAAACTGTTGCTGATGCGTCTGTCAGAGGGGGGTGACGGTGTCGTTTCCACCCCGTTCGACGCTTCCATTACGCAGCTCGCGAACGCGCGTAACAATGTAATTTGAATAACTGCCCTAATAAATGTCTGTCGAGCACCGAAATTATATCTAACCTGTAAAAAGAAACGCGAGACTTTCTTCCTCGACGAGACAAGGGAGGCGACGATGAAGCGGTCGTCATCGTAGCCTCGCGTCGCGACGCGTCGGTTCGGCAGCGCATTTTCTCGAGTATCGAGTTACCCCGTGAGGAAGAACTCGTCGAATTCTCATGTCCATTAGCGCGGAATTTTTCGTATAAATATAAATAAGCGTATCGCGACGGGAAAGCGACCGACGGGAAAATGAGATGCAACACTGAGAGACACCCTCCCCTCGGCAGAGGCGCGTCCCATGGGCCCCCACGATACCTACCGTGAACGAATAAATTATCCAAGCGCAAGACTGCCGTTCGACGGCTGAAAACGTGCAAGAGTGTGCTAATTAAATTTGGACGTGCATTACCGGATGACTAATGGCGGCCCACGTCAACCCGTTCCTAATCGTGACGATCCGCCATTTTCCATGGCAACGACACCATCGCCGCGATATTTGCATCGACGCACTGTTACCTAAAATCCCTGCAGACGAACTTTTCACATTTTCCTAGCTGCTCAATCATTTGTCTACATTCTCTGGTTTTCTTCCGTCGAGGAAGACGAATACAAATGATTCGTGATGATGAGACTGCCATGCCTTTAGGCAAAATAAGAATTGTCTATCTGAATTGCAACAAACTGGAGCGAAATAAAAATCTGTATCCTTTCGTCCTAACGGGTGAAAATGAACGTAAGAATTTTCTTTTCTTAAACTTGTCTAACGTTTCTACCGTTTTGCGTTTCCCCTACACACTTCTATTTAGCTACACTTTTTTCAGCCTGATCTAGAGAACTAGAAGCGTGGAAAATCATCCACAAAATACGGACTACAAACACGCTTGAGCCAACCAAATTTTTAAAAATTTCGAATGTTTCAAGGGCGGACAACAATGTTAAATCACGAGCAATATTTACCAAGTTCTGCTGCCGAAAGAAGCCAAAAAAAAAAACAGCGTAAAAAACCCATAGAAATTTACAACAATACGCGCGCTAATCTCGACGGATTTATGAGCCCGAAAAAAAACTTTTAAGTCCGACGTATTGTACTGTATATTATATAAAATAATATTCTCCGAACTCAATGCGAGAATCCGAAGCTTAATCGGATAATGTAGCACCGCGCGTACACCGAAGCCATGAAATTCATAATTCACCGGGCTAACCTATCGTTTGGTCGTGCGAGCGAAAAAAAAAAGGAAAACTGGGGTGGAGGGAGGAGAAAAAAAAGGAGCCCGAAATTCCGTCGAGTGTAATTCTTCACGCTTAAGCGGTGAGTTTCCGCTTAATCGCGTAATTGAATGAGACTCGTCGGCGCGGCGGCAACGGTGAATTCATAGTTCGCTTGTAATCTCCGTTTTCGGCTCCATTCGCCGCAAGTCGAGCGCGATCGAGTTCGAGAGGGGGTCTAATAACAGGGTGTACAAAAGCACATTTTGAATCCTATGGGTCCTCGGGCCAGCATTGCGCCTCTCAGCGTCTGAAAAATAGACCCGACATATATATATGTGTGTGTGTGTTTGCTCCCTCGGCAGTAACCCTTCGATGGAGGCCGACGTTATGGCGGGTACCTCCGCTCTCGAGATGGGTCTACGCCGCGTCCTGAGGGATTACTAGACGACCCCACTATCCGCCATTCGCGAATGTATTGAATATAAAAGTACCTAAGTAGACACTGCCCCCGGAATAACATACTGCTTGTGCTCCTCCACCGTGGTACATAAAAGAGGGGAGTTGTTTCGGCTGTCTTCGAACCCTCGAGCGCGGTGTAAACGAATAATAACCACGAATTACCTTCGGCCAACCCCTACGATGCCTTCCCGCAGCCAAGAAAATATGTACACCATTTGGACTCCTTCCGCGGACCGCCATATGCACGCGCCGCGAACAGATTTTCCGAGGGTCGAACACCGATACCGGAATACAATTGCCTTTTACGTTAATGGCCAGGATTTGGGACGTTCCGGGGCTGTTTCGATAAATAGCTGGCTGGACAAAGCTAGACTGAATAGAACAAATATTGGCACAGCTTTTTGAGGTAATATTTAGGCCGTCCTGATAGCCATCGTTCCCTTTTTCCGTTGATGCACAGAATGCAAATTAGGAATCGTTTCCAAGAAAGCAATTGGTCTGATTAAGCCAGAATTTAGGAATTAATAAAACATTAGCGAAAACATTATTGTGTACTACGTTATATTGCGAACAAATTTTTGAGATAGTTCAACGTGTACCAGAAATGGTACAAATTGGTACAATTTCAATATTTAGCCTTATTTAGTCTCGTCATAAATGAAAACAATGGTTTAGAAATATTGTTAAACATTGGTATTAAAAATATTGCACTGAAATATTTTTTTGTTATTTGTATTATTGCATTGTCCGAATTTCCATTTGGAAAAATTTTTATTGTGTAGAAATATTCACAATGACAAAGTACCAAACGACTTAAATTACACTAATATATCACTACCAAGATTAGGAAATATTTATGAAAGCAAAAGAGGAACTAAAATACGACCACTTATACTGTTCATGCATTCTGTAACATTATTTTGGATTTATAAATCAAATGATTTACTACTGAATGGTTTTTATATTTGACGCAGCCAAGCTGTATTTCATATTTTTTAATTGAACCGATGCTTCATAAAAATGAAATTCTTACTCATTTTAACCATTTTCGAACGCATTGTAAAAAGCTGGTCTGAGATTGACGATAATACGTCTGTGGACATGAAAATCGTAAAATCCGATTTTCATGTGAATAAGATATTCGAAAATAAAAGAGAATATATGGTATTCTCGTTCAATCATGCGCGTTCTAGTACAGAATTAACTGGAAATTTAAAATCATATATTATCCACTACGTCGCTCAAAGCCGTTGGTTTAAATAAATTCATATTCTGTTGATGGAACATGCAGTTTTATTTAAGATGAAAATATTTTATAACGTCGGTTTTTACTTCATATCTGAAATAATTTGTATCTGATTCATACGTACGCATTCTACTGATTCTTTATTCAAGGTGTAAATATAATTTCTGCAGCATTGTTTTTTACTTTACATCTTACATAATTTTCTAAAATAATCTTAAGACATTGATCTCTTTCTTGAAGAAAAAAAGGTACAGTGGTCTAAAATATTACGTATTATTTAAATGATTTTAAAAAATTGATTTTTTAATTCTTTACCCAAGTAAATTGCGTTTTAAAATTTTTTACATTATTGAATTCTGTTCTAAAATTATTTTCACGATTAAATTTACGTAGTTCAATTTTTGAAAAATAGAGAAGTCGAAAAAAAAATATTGATTCCACCCACAACTGCAAGGGTTGTTTTCACTCTTTCGGCATGGCCGATTGCCGCTGAAAGCCGAAAGCTTGACAGACGCGGAATGAGTTGTCTTTTGAACGAAACTTCGGGCGACAGAGGTCGGAACAAAATCGGCAGAGAAGGCTGACGAGTAGTAGCAGTTATCTCTCGTTAGGCCACGCAACAATGCTCGTCGCATTGCATTGTTTAGCCTCGCGCCAACAATACATACCCCTGAGTTGGTTATCGCCGTTGATAAGTGGCATCCGTTACTCCGTGGGTTTATGGCAATTTGAAACATTAATTGCAGATTAAACAGAGGTCGCAGGGATACTGTGCAGAGGTAATTATGCCGCGGTAATCTCCGGCTGACCAACCGCTCACTATGCCTGAGCCAATCCTAAACGTTGGATTGGTTTCGCCGTGCATCCATGCGTCGTTAATGTGGGCTGCTCGAGTGTGTACACACGCGGGACAGATCCGTGTACGAGTGTCGAACACACGGACGATTTGCCATACGTGATTGACAGTACACACGTGCGAACGTAATGGACATCGACGTTTGCACCAATTGCCAACGTAAAATCGTAAACTGTCGTCGTCCGAGTCTGTTCGTGACAACATGAACCTTGACGCCGGATTTAGGAGCGTCCGGGGCTACTATACAAAATCAGGCACGTCTATCAAAGTTGAATCGATGGCGGACATTTATCTATACGCGATTGACGTTACCCAATCGACATTTTTTTTTTTCTTCATTGAATTATAGAGAAATCTTCGAAACGAAAATTGGAAGTGCTTTCGAACACTTCAGGCCCGAATCGATTCCACTGGTCAACTATTCTTTTTTTTTCTGTTTTCGTAACGATTACCGATAGCCCGCGAGACACCCTCCACAATCCATATAATCACAATTCTATAATCGATACTACAGACATTTTTAATATCTATCGTTCCGGGAAAGCGTCCTTTTACGTTCCACATTAACCCCTTTGTTCTCTAATCACGAGTCAGACTCCAAGATTGCAAACAAAATTTACTGAATATGAATGTTATAAATATATAAATATATTTTTGAAAGTAACATTTAAGCATCGAAGTAAATGTAACCATACAATTTTTCTCCTTTTGTCTTGAAGTTATAAATTATATTTCATCTTGCAATTGTAGGGTTGAAGGGACACTTTCGGAAATTTTTAGTAAACGCTTAATACAATTAGCAGAGTTCAGGAAAAATGGTGGACGTATCACTAAATTGTATGTCAATACACAGTTTCCCAAACCGTTAACATAACATTTTTATTATTATTTTTTTTTAATTTTTAATACGAATATGAAGAATATTTTTAATGATATAGCAGTTCTTTTCAGTTGTATTTTTGGTTCGACATAGTTCTGCAATCACAGTGTATTACACGTCTATTCCACCGACAATTATCCTAACATCATTATACAGGGGAGCTGATATGTTATCGATAACTGATCGATATTCATTAGCCGCCGTCTGTATCGCGAGCTCGTGCGCGACTTTTCAAAGGCGCCTGACCCGAAACAGATTTCAATCGCAGATTTAATCAAAGCGCATCCCCGATGGATAATTTCGCCGGTGTTTACGAATTCAGTGCTTTTGACCAGCTCGGCCTTTTCGAGGCTTTCAGGCGGATGAGAGGCAAAGGTAGAGAGTCGCCGAGGGCTCGTAATACGTGCCGTCGTTCCCCGAGCTCATCAGTAACGATAGCGCGACGCCATAACTGTTCCCATAATGGAATTCGTTAATACGGGATGTCGTTTGAGACACCTCGTTTCCGTAATCTTGCCTCAGCCAGGTACGCCGTATTCCGGATATACCCCGACCCCGGAAAAACTGGAGGCGTCGCCGAAGCGAAGGTATCGCGAACGGTAAACACCTTGTTTCCACGCCCGATGAGAACGCAATTTTCGAAGGGCGCGACAAAAGATGCTTCCTGTTATCGCTCCGGCGTCTGTAAACTGTTCCTAAGTAGACGCAAATAGAAATTTGCGAGCGGGGATAGAGAGAACGCGGCGCGCCGCTATGAAAAATAGACTCCCGCCATCTTCGATCTGCCATCTTATTAGCACAAACAGCGAGCACGACTCTGGCCTCTTCTTTTTATGTATGTTTTTCACGACGCGTCTATCTCGTGGTTGTCATCGACAGTTTGGACTAGTTATTTATTTATAAATCAGATAAAATCTAGACAGATAAAATCTAGATGTTTATAAAGCAACTTATGCCAGTCAGTTTTAGCGCTCGGTTCAGTGTTGAACGATTGCAAAACTACGTTTGTCGTGATTTTAATTATGTTTTACGGTAGTACGTGCGTAAGTGAATTAGTAGGCTGAATGGATTAACGTATTTAGGTATTCCAGAATACCTAAATCCTTACACGATCTTAGTCAGTTCGTCTATCCCCTCCACTGGGGGGAATACTTCGCCAGGAACCAAGAAGCTCGAGCTCCCTCGGTCGCAGAGCAGTGTAAACGTGCCGCGTAATCGATATTACAATACTTCTTTATTTTCCATTATATTTTTATCGGACTTTTACTAACTTATTCGTGGCATTTTTCTGGTTAAGATAGCATTAAACAAGATATAATTTGAACTGTCCTCTTCTATGTTCGGCGCGGTCGACGCGGTCACAAGAAGATAGTAGCCCTGCACGGACCGAAAGATTAGATCAAGACTTTACTGTAATTTGTGAAAAGCAAAAGATAACAGCCACGATAGAACGACCTCGTAGTTCTAGAACAAGGATAGGCGTTGATAGTCTTCCCACGAGTCTCTGCAGCCAAGATCCCAGCAAAGACGAAGCCGGTATTGTTCCGAGTTAAAAGTCGCCGAAGATATGCACCCCAGTTTCAAGTTCACGGCTCGTAAACGCAATAGACCAGTTCCCGATGGAGATCGAGAAAACGGGGGCCGAGATTAACCGGGTGACGCGGTAGCAAGCCGTTCTCCGACGATTCGAGAACACGGTGGCCCGTGCGTGTCGGCAAGGATGGGCCACCATAGAGTGGAAGATAACATTTAGCCAGGGTCCTAGAAATATTCCGATCCGCCCCTATCCGACGTTTCACGTCTCGTCCCATACCGTGGCAGCTGACGGCCTCACAAAAGTTCTCCATCCCCCTCTTTTCTCTCAGCTTCCTATCGTACTATCGCCCCTCGCCTCTTCGGCTTTCTTCTCTTCCGACTTTCCCCGTATCCATTCCACGGTCTCTCGTTCTCTTTCTCCGTCTCTCTGCTATGTCAGCTGAAGCGTTGCGCACCGGGGCTACGGCCCTCGACCAGCCCGCAAACCCCCTCTTTCTCTCGCCTTGCCGAGCAACAATGAGGGGATTTATTTTATAAACACGGGATATCCCCCCGCGAGGTATTGTGAAGAGAAAACCCGGGGAGAAAAACGCGGAACGGGGAGGACGCGGAGGCGGATCCAAGGAAATAGAGGTTCCCGTGACTCACGTGCCACTTCACGGACCGGCTCCGCTCGCCTTCCCTGGCCAACTCGGCCACGATCGAGCACTCCTCTAAACGGCCCCGGCTACCGATCCGGGGATAATCCCATTTCGGTAAGATAGACGCCCGATCAAAGGTGAACAGATTACAAATTTTTCCGAGTGCGCCGCTGCCACGCCGCGAAAGGAGACGTCTCGGACTTGCCTCCCTGGAAATCATTTCGGGCTCCGCTGCACCGTCGATGGAATGAAACCTCGTAAAACGTGAGCTGCGGCCCTTCCAAGGGCCTCAGTCAAGGTTCCAACCTTTCATTTCGGTCGCTTATTCTTGCCTTCTCGTCCGATACTATTATTATTTACGCATCCGTAACGAGATATTTCTGACGTCATTTCCTGGACGAATTCGCAAGGCTTCGCAAGGTTCGAATTTTTTACCAATTCCTATATTTAACTCTAAAAGCATCTATTGTACATGACGATTAGACAGTAGATCCTTAGACAAAATAAATATTTTCTGCAGCAATTTCAAGAGACAGGAAGTGTCTCTTGAAGGACAGTTATTATTGTTAAGGAATTATGTATCAGTCGTGTGTTTAGTACTAAGTAGTTCTAGTGTTAATATTAGTATTTTGTTTATACTATGTCTTGCATAAATTTTTATGGAAGTGTTAACAAAACTAGATAAAGCTGATCGCATATATTTAATTTTATTGTATATTTTATTTTAATTCAAAGAAGTTAGAGAGAAGAGGAGAGAAATTTAAATAGTTGATCTCATAAAAAATTGGTGTGTAAAATTTTGACAACTCGGTTTCTCCAATGAATCGTTGCTTCTATGTCGGCCGTATACAATACACAGACATGAATTGTTTACGACGTGTCTCGTCACAGAAAAGAAAACATTTGCAGTGCCATCAGTGAGACAGCACAGTCCACAGAGCCTACAGCATTGGGTACTCCATTCTGGCCTACTACCCTGCTTTGTCTAACTCTCCGCTGCTTAAAATGTATTAACTTAATTAGACAGTGCAGCGATGGTCTGGAATAAAATGCGGATCTTCAGTTTCTGATAAATTTGTTTAACAATCGTAAGTCCAACAATTTTAAGATACATAGAAATATGTGGTTACACTTTAGATACATTCTTTTTACCTTTTTGAAATTATTTTAATTCACTATTTCCTGTTTTCATTCGCTCGACTATAGTGAGAAGTTTTAATTAGTAGCGATAATAATATTATTTAACGTGTGCATTCCTTGTCAACAATTTTCATTCAAGATGTGTGTTTGACAGTTCTAAATTTCATCCTTACAATTTATTTATTACTGTACAACAGTTTCCAATTCCGATTCAAAAGAAATTGAGAAAACATTTAATTGTCGTTTAATTAAATACCAATGCTGCGGAAGTGCCGCTTCACGACGAGCACGTTGCAAAATGCGTTAAAAGAATACTCTGCAGTGGACATTCATGTTTGAAGTTCTCAAGAAACGCATACAAGAAAATCAATCGATAAATGTACTTAAAGATTGACATTGACGAACACAAAACAGTATGATTCTTTCACTCTGCACAGTTCCCTTGTTTTATTTCGACAAAAACACCATAAACTCAAGTGCGTCCAAGACTAACATAGACGAAATAAAACGACCTTTTTTGTCAAGACAAGTAATATAAACTTCTATTGTAGACATCGTTTGTTGGCGAGTTTCGAGGAAAAGTCAGGCGGACATCGGTTCACTTTTTCGAAAAAGCGAAATGAAATTGACACAGTAAACTCGACCGAGATGCGAGGTCACGGAGTAAAAGCAAAGAAAAGAGCCCATAAAGAAGACTCGAACTCGACGGTAGTAAAAACTGTCACGTTAATTTCCGTTCAAACATTTTTTCCCCAGCGACAATGGCGCCGGAAAAGTAGCAAAACATTTGTAATGCACTCCACGTTGCGCGGGGAGACGATACACAGTGCCGTAATACCGTATCGTTGAAGGGCACAAAGTTTGCGCAGAAGCCCTCAATATTTATCGAACACTTCCTATACAATGGGAATTATGCCGCGGCAGTTTCGAGCGACTCTTATGAATTAATTGGCCAACGTTTCCGTACACATTCGCTTCTGTACACGGCCGAGTCAACCTGCTTATCTAGCACAGACCGCTACGGTGCAGCCTAGAAAGCTCGATTGTGCCGCTAGCTGGCTGAAGATAATCATATTTTTGGCGAGAACGGTGACCGCGCGAGACATCAACGGTTTTTCTGGGTTGACAGCTCGGGTTCTGGGACCCGTTCCGCTTCCGATCTCTGCCAAATAAAACACCGCGAACGTGCGCAGTCACGAACAACCGCAAGCGTGAGAAATTGTCTGCTTGTTGCCCGAAATTTGGCCTAAGCCAGACCTAACTCGCGTTAAACCGCGTGGCGATACCACACACGCCAACGCAATTTTTCGGACAACCACTTCTGCATGCTATACATTTCTCCCTCCCCCTCCCCCACAGATTTTTTACGATATTTGTATAATTAAGAGGGCTTTTCGAAGAAAGTAGATTCAAGAATATGTGAGGATTTGAATAATAAAATCGTCAGCAGCATCCCGTTCGCGAACGGTAAACCTAAGTTTAGAGCTAGTGCTGTTGACATATTCGCATGACTGCTTCAGCATATCCTCCGTTCTTTCCAGTGGTTTTTTAATTGGCGAACGCGCGTGCCGGTGAATGTCTCAGGGAGACGGGACCCGATATCCAATGGCCGGTCTACTTTAACAGCGAGAAAAGATTCTGCGGATGACACGGGAAGAGTGGGACTATTAAGTTGTCAGGGAACCTGATATCCTTTGACCGCGTCCACTCGCCGCGATATCCGCGGACGAGCTCATTGAAACCATCCGGGCAACTGTAATGAAAAAGTATCACGATGTCTGGCCGGTGCGGAAGAGAATGGACGCGTCTTTAACGGGACGTAAAAGAAGGTTTCGAAATGAATGGACGTCGCGGCCGGGAAACCGAGAAGAGCGTTTGGTGCGCTGACGTTCAAATAGTCTCCTCGAATTAGTTGCTGGCAACGATTTCTGTGGCTTTTGTGGAGATTTAAATCTTAATTGTGACTTCGCGGATCGGGAGACGACCGTGTCACATTATCCGGTGAAAAGTGGTGACATGGAATTAGCTTATCCAGCTTCGAATAGTGTGCGCTCCTTTACTTTTCTTACAGGCAAAATAAGACTGTCAATAGGAACACGAATTATTCGAACGAGTGATCATTTAAATATATAAATCATTTCTGATACAGATAAACAGTTTATTATAATTATTACAGAGAAGAGAGTATCGATGTTAAAAATGCAGCATGAAATCCACGAATTCGCAAAAGAAGTGTATCGAATTATTAAAACGGAGTGGACAGAAAAATACTTTTAAATAAAGAAATTGCTCACTTATTCTGCAAAGAATTAAAATTTTCTTTCCCCATCATTAATTTCAATATAGTTTACAGATTAAGGTAATCCATTCCCAATTTTAGGACAATTTTACAATAAGCAACTGTAAGATTACCAGGTCACGTGAACATATTAAACAGTAAACTAAGTCTCCCTGCTTCGACTTTTCTAAATATATATATTCCTTCTCTATTCTATCTAGACCCTATCTCTCTATTATATTAGAGTATGATGAATATTCCTTCTTAAACGAAGCACCTTCCGAGCAATTATTTACGATACGCAGAAGCGCATAAGAAAAATCTATTTTCAGAAATAACCGCGAAGACATAGTTTCCAGTCTAGTGCACCAAGGTAATCCACTTCCGAACGAAAGAACGAGGATCGGCACGCATACCGGTGGAAGTTCCAATTACAGAACGCGACTTATTCAAGAAGAATAATGTCCTTTCCGATAATACGGGTTCGGTCTTTACTTAACAAGCAATAACTTCGCTATTTCTTGCCCGGGCTCTCATTACGTGATCGGCGATGCGGTTCAATATTTCATGAGTCAAATCACAACGGTAATTGTGCCAACGGCGGCGCGCGCGGCCCTTCTGGCCTATCGAGAAGCAAAACTATTTGTCTTCGGCGGCGAGTCACCTCGGCATTTTCCCGGAGTCCGTGTCCCTCCGACCCCATACGTCCTTGATAAATATTTCAATTGCACCTGACCGGGGATCGAGTGAAATAATGCGATCGTCCCGTGTTTTCCGGGCGGCGCTCGACCAGTTTTTGCATCCGCGGCTTCATATTTCATCGTTCGGTAACACGACTCGCAAGAACCGACTCTCGTGACCCCCGAGGAACTCATGCGGGTGGTAAGATGAAAATCAGAAAGCGTCATGGGGATTGGAACAGAGGGGAACAACGCGCGATGCTACCACGAGGGGCGGGGAACGGCGAGAGGGGGTTGGAGGGGAGACGGTCCCCGTGGATCGTTAATAATAATTACGAATTACCGTGTTGGTCTAAAGCCACGTCGGGGGGATTGAAATCGCCGCAAACGTAAAGTTACGACGAGGATTTATAACGGGCGGGCAGTCGACGTCACCGCGAGGTGTAAATTGCTCGCGAGCGAAAGAAAGCCTGTACTTAAGCAGAACGGCCAGGCTGGAAATTATATCGGCCGCTAGGCGTTATCCGTAGTTACGACTCTCGAACAACGGATTTCTCGAAGAACAGATGGGAGGGAACGACGGGAGAAAGAAACCGGGAAGGGTGGGATTGTGCGGCGACGTAAAAAAAAATATTTTATGGGCTCCGCGAATTATTGTGCCGAGGCTTTGCTTCAAGCTCCTTCGACAGCACTGATCTTCCTCTTGGATTTCGGCGTCGTTTTTTAATCTAAATAATTTCGGTTTTCTCAAAGAAAATTTTTTCTCTCAACGTTCAAGTCGTTACCCCCTCTCAAGGATACTTGCAGGACAAATTATGCTCTATTTCTTGTATCGTGGTTAACAGAAAATTACGAGAAAATTCAAGAACATTCTACCTGAAAGCATACATACATAAAAAAAAAATCCTAAAGCCCAAAGATGCTGATTTTATGTAGCAGTTATCAGAGTACAACATTTATATTTCCAGAATTAAGAGTATATTGGTGTGATTATTAATGTGCAATTTTAAATTAGATGAGTGCAAGAAATGTATTTAACTCGCTGAAGTTTAAGAGGACTAGATTAAAATGATTGCATTTATATACGGCTTGTAAAAGGATAAGAGTTTTAGTAATCGATGTGAAAGCTCTCGGAGTTCGTGGCGAATTTTAGGGAGAGATTTTCGGTCGCCTCTTCGCCGATTAGGGAGCGTGGGAGGACCTGCGAAAGCCACGACATGTTTCTTTACACTTTGTACAGCGGCTGGCCTCGGAGCCGTAGATTTCGCTGGCTTGCCGGGGTAAGTGGACTGGAAATAGTTGTGGCTCGTGTATCTACCGGCGACGTTGTCTAGGGGCACTATTTTTTAATCCGACGATCAGCGAAACGAAACGAACACCCCTCCTTGGGCGCCGTTTCGTTTTAACGTCTACAATTCCCGGCGATGACATTTTTTCCGCGAGTGTACTAGCGGACGCGAAAGCAGATGGGAGTTACACGCAGTTTTATGGTCGGGGTCGGGTTATGGCGGTAGTTACCGGGGCCGACACGGTGAAAAACATTCGTCCTGGCCAGGCTCTCGTTCGTTCGGGTACAAGATGTAATCGGTGGATCTAATCGCATGATCGAGGCGCGAGGTAAGAGGAGCCGGAATATAGGGCGGACGAGTGGGAACGCGTGTCGAACGGTGTCACGGCTCTTCTTGAAACTAGTTCAAGGAAAATTGTCCCGCTCATCGGCGATCTATATCCACGATTGTCCGCTCCGTCGATTCGCCGAGTGGAACCAATTATTCCGTGATGCACCAGTTGCAGTCCAAACTTTCGCCGTCACGTGACGAAAGTTCGACTCGACGGAGAACTCCCGTTGGGAAATTCCTGCCCGCGAAATTCTGCGACTTTCCGTTCCGGTGTTCCTTGCGAACTACGCAGCGGGGACTCTTTTCTAATTTTCCGTCGCAGAACGCTATCGGTCTTCGCCATCTTGCCCAGGAGAACTGCTGTTTAAACCCCCGGCTTTAGAATCGCTTTCGGAATTTACAGGTCAGCAAAAAAAAAACTCCTCGCACACTCTTTGATGGGAATAACTTTTTAAAAAATGAGTCGAGTTGCTTGAGCTTTTTTTTTTGAGATGGTAAAAGATTAATTTGGTAGCTGATGTATAACAACATTTTCGAGAGAGTCGTGTTTCGGCAAAATCGTGAATAAAATAGTGAATGTCACTTTTTGTTACTCTTCTAGCTGTGCGTTTGAAACATGGTTTTTGTCGATTTTTGTCATGTATGCATGTATATACGTTCTGAAAAATTCACCGGTATAGTTTTAGGCAGAAACACGCGACAGGCACCGAAAATTGTGAGAATATTTAGATTTATTACAGTTGCTGGTCGAATTTTTAACCGCTTATATCTCGTGACAATATTCATTTGAATTTCAATAAAATTTTGAGCATATATATATAATTGATATAAATTAATAAAATGTTTTTTTTTCAATTTTCATTGTACCTTCATATAAAAAAGCTGTAAAAAACTGTAAGTATTATTTTCTCTGCAATTTTCTAAAAATGTTATTTATAAACAATTGCGCCGTTCAAAAGAATAATTAAGGACTCCTTAACTGACCGTATATTCAATTTTAATTATTTAATATCAAGTCTCACGGTAAGCATTTATAAAATATTTAGTTTTGCATAGTTTACTTAACTACAATAGGTGTATGTATGCGCGGATTAATATAAATGAGATTTGTATTGTATTTTTTAGCTATTAATGCTAGAGTTAAGCCAATTTTACTGTTACAATATAAATGCGTAGGAGAAGAATTATGGATTACATTGTGGTCTTAAAAGCGATCTTCTTAATTATCTTTAGCAGCATTACTTCGTTAAGGTTTGCTCCGTTTTTATTACCTTCCGTCGTAATTATAAAAGTGCGTGCCTCAGATTTTCCAGCATCCGGAATATAAGAACAGAGTACAACGCAAACAACGCAAAGAACGCAGAAACAGCGGCAGTAATTCTTTTCATACTTGAGGCACACATTGTTATCCACCCGTAATTATTAGACTTTTGCAATTATTATTATACTTTTAAATTGACGTTACATATCAATTTATATATTAGTATAAAATTAATGTGAGGTGTGGGAGATATTGTTTCATTGGAAATATTCGATGGGAATAACTATACATATATTTAATATTTTATGGTAAAAGATCATTTTTATAGGTAACAGAGCATACTAATGGTTCATTATGTTTTGCTCCACACGATTTCTGCTATTATATCCTGCATCAATTCTCTGTAATCACATATGCACATATCACATCAACGTCCGTCTATTATACAATGTTTCCAATTGTTATCGACAGGCATAATGCTGCAGTATTATCCATTCTAAATCAATGATGTTGCAGCGAAATGATTGATCAACAAACCTATCAGACTACACCATGTTCAGATAATCGGGTATTCCTGTGTTAGTACAAGACGATTCCCTAGTACACAAAGTTTGAACACATATGACTGATAATGGAACTGTATATGTTTAATATATTACCACTTATTCAATCATCTTTCCGATATTACTGAATTAAATCAACCTCCATTCTTATTCAGAAAACACTTCCATCTCTTCGAAATTGTTTAAACAGATGATTCACGTAACAAATTTAGCCAGCCATGTAAAAGAAATCAATTAGTGCCTGAATAAACGGTACAAAACCGAGAGAAGGATAGAAAGAACTATTGAAGAAAATAATTACATGCCACCACAACACAATCAATCTTTATAAATAGTGCGAACCGCACGAACATAGTCCGTGCTCAATCATAGTTTTCAAAATCCAATTTTCTCGGAAACGAAGCACGGACAAACATCATTGCACATTCCGGATTTATTTTTACGCGAAGTGTCAGCTGCTCGTCAGTCGTAACGTGATTCTCGGTACGTCCGGAATATCGATCCGTAGACATGCTTAACCACTCGTATTCGAAATAACCAAAAAAGGGGACAACGAATTGAAAACCGTCAATCTAAATTGCTTCTCTCGCGAAACAAGCATCGCGTTTTTAACAGTCACGACTAAAACGCGTCGGTGTCGCTAGTATTATATTCGCTGCGAGAAATATTGAATACCGTTCGATTAGACTACAAATTTTCCCAAGAATCAAAATAACTCGATTAAACCATTCCAATACGATTTATTTTACGGTTTAGGTGATTATAACTTTTATGTAATTCGTAATATCCTTAAAAAGGAGAAAATTTATATGGATTATATGCCTATATGTTCCTCAATATTTGTACATTAACAACGCCAAAATAGAATTTTATTTCGATTTTACATGTCTGATCATGGCCAACCAATTCTACTTTTGCAAATAGTAAGGCACGCGAACCAGGCGCGGACCGTCAAACTCATTTTTCTGGAAGACGAAGTCTTAAATGAAAAAAAATTCTGAGAAAAGAGACGAACACGATGATAAGAGTTTCATAAAAATAAATAAATAATTAGAAAGCTTCAATATTTTGTTTTACTTGCATTATCGCCGGTACTCGAGGCCTCGCCGGCTCTGTCGCCTTTACTGCTCGACTGGTTCGAAGCGAAAATTTTGACACTTAGTGCAGAGATGTTTGCGACAGTTATGGAGAGAAAACTGTAGCTGCGATACTAGTGGAAAGCGCCATTCTCTTCATATTGCAGCTTTGTTCCAGCTCACGACACTAATATAAGTACCAAAAATATTGAGTTCATTGTTCACCACAATCTTTCGAAGAAATACTTCCGTAACGATACAAGTCGTCCGGTTTTGAATCGCCAAAAGAATTCTACGATCGTTTCGACGGTCGGCCTCATTCCGGCAGGGATTGGAAATGGTGAACGAGGAGACTCGTCGTCGCGAGCTAACCAAATCGGACGCGTCGACAGCGACTCGCGGAAGATTCGCGCGGTGCGTCCGCGCGCTCGTTCGCCGCACTTCGGCTAATTGAATTATTAACGCCGGTCAGGTGTGAAGGATAGATGCTCCGGGGTTAGCTAATTGTGGTGTCGTAAATAATAGAGACGATCCAGCGTGTTGCAGTTCACCGGGGCGGCGTCGCATGGAAAAGGGTGGCTGAGTTGGTCGACGTAGGTAACCGGGGTTGTGGATCCGCGGGCAGTGGGCGGTTGGGGGGGGGGGGGGGGGGGGGGGAGGGGCAGCGTTGAGTGCTCCCTGAATAAACAAATACCGAAGCGTGCTCATTATTTACGACGGTACCGCGTTGCGGGGTCCGCTGCGGACGCCTGACGGACAGGCTCGGTCGGTTATATATCCAGTTGCGGTATAAACGGGGGTGATTTCCGGTAGCTTGGTCGTCCTCAAACTCGCAGCGGCGCGCGATGAATAACGAAAATTTCTGCGCGCCGCGGCCGGGCTACTCCTCGTCGCGAATTTTTCCGATACACGGTTTCATCGGCCGTAAAATTCGACCGGGGAACCTGTTTTTTCCTCCGTTCCGTTTCGTTCCGTTCGTAGCGGGGACCTGCCACCGCG
Organism: Halictus ligatus; assembly: GCA_028454255.1. Taxonomy (NCBI): domain Eukaryota; kingdom Metazoa; phylum Arthropoda; class Insecta; order Hymenoptera; family Halictidae; genus Halictus; species Halictus ligatus. The sequence continues at coordinate 10,927,875 of CM052137.1, forward strand.
CCGATATTAAATCGGTGATGGACTCCCGGAGGATGTCTGTAAAATCTGGACCTGCATTTGTTTTAACAATTCAGTTAAAGAGGATTACTACTACTACTACCTCCCCCCCCCCCCCCTCCCGCGCGTTTTATTACTTGAACTACAATAAACGCGTCGGATTGTACTGTGCGCAAGATGCAGCCGACAAGCGATGCAGCGCAACGCGCGAACGGTGCACCTCGAAATACGAGCGCGTATTTTCTGATCCGATAGCCGATAGATGATTCTTATAGATTTTCATGCGCTCGATGCGAATCTGAAAACTGCACTACTGCATCGCTCTCGCGGTTTTTCGAGCTCGGCTCTTTTTTCGACTGGTCCTTCCTTTCTACATATCCTCTGCACGTTGTTAGTCTATTTTTGAGTTTGATTAAACCTTCAAGCATGGAATTGTATTATCGAATTTTAGCCACTATTTTTTCTTCCTCGAAATTTCTCCGTATGACGTGTTTCTCGAGGTAAAAAATATTCTTTGCAATTATTGGACTACGATGTTTCTAGAAAACATCATATTCCAACGATTCACGTTATTTTTGTATCTATTTCTCGTTTCGATTTTACAGAGTGTATATAAAAATGTACATTCTACAAAAATTGGATTACTCTTGAAAATATTACAGCACGCTTCAACCAAACGAAGAAAAAGCAGGTGCTTCTTCTAACTAAAATCTTGAACTGTAATAACCGGATGCTTATAAGAATATTTATAAGAATTTATTAAGAATACAATTTAATTACTTTCAAGGTGTCACTATACCGGGTATATTATAATAAGGACGGTAATGTACCCTGCATAGTGACACTCTGGAGGTAATTAAATTGAATTCTATAAAAGTTTAGATACATTATTCTTCATTATTCTTCATTACAATTCACAATGATTCTTCCGAATGTTCATAATAATATTTTCTTATTCGTTTACGTCATAGTCTGACCCGAATCCATTGGAATGACTCACTGATCGATTATAATGCTGGCGACACCTAGTTTCTGTTACACCGACCTAATTGTGAGAATCTGCAACGAAAAGTATTGAAACTTAAATTTTTCATTCCATCGTGGCACAGGCGTGAGTATTGTTTTGTAAATTTTATGTCTGAAAAATCTCGTGGACGTAAACGATTAAATATTTCGACGATAGTTGAATTTTAATGTGAAAATGGATTTTATAATATTTTCAGGATAGAAAGGGCCAAGTTTGCACAGAAAAGAAATATCGAGAATATCGAGAAATATTCGGTACGGTTCCAGTATATATTTTGGTAAATCATGATATTTAATACGCGGTAAAGAAAGTAAAAGATATTTTCAAATAAATAAAAGTCGACCACATACGATTTGTTTTGTGCAGCCGTAAAATACTCGCGGGATATCATTTCATATCGGACCTGTCAACAAAGTGTGCTCACGTGGAGCTATCGAAAATTCACGATTCGCATCATTTGTTCCAATACGCGTAGGTTGTAATGCTATCCGTTGGATACGCGTATGGTACCGCGGATTTGCGGAAATGTGAAAGATTTTATTTGTTATGGAAAAATATTGGATAGCCTTACTTTATAAAACAAAAAGAATCTGAGGAAAAAGTAATGATCGAAAGATGCGTAAATGATTACAATTATCACCTCGTGCAATGTATCGTGATAATTCTCCGCTTGGAAAAAGTGTTCGATGTCCAATATTAATAGCTCCTGCCAACAAAGCGTTAGTAAAACTGCATCAAAATTTATACACTTTTGAATACGAAATTGTATTAAATACGTTAAATACACTCTTGCATTTTCAAATATAAAATGTATTATAATCTACAGAATTTTCTATTTTATTCATTAAATTTTGAAAATGTGAAATTGTTTTATGATCTATTGAATTTGAAAATATGAAATCTGTTTCAAAGACCATTAAATTTTAAAATATAAAATTGTAGTATACTCTCCTGGATTTTATATTTTATTTATGAAATTTGAAGATGTGAAATTGTTTTAAAATCTATTGAATTTAGGATCGATTGTATTTTATTTTGTTAAATGTGAAAATATGAAATTGTTTTAAAGACTATTGAATTTTATATATGATTTTTTCTGGAAAGGTATCAGATGCTGAGAGTGAATAAAACTTCACAGTTCAGCATCGACCACTCTAGAATGACATTTTGGAAGGACATTTTAGGTAGGACAGGGTCGGATTAGTTGGACTGAGCCAAGGGATGCAGCCACTGCGTCTATGACGTGCTTAGCACGTTGCTGCTTCGTTTATCTGCACTGACTCAGCTCGTTGAATAAACCCGGAACTTAGAACACAGTGATCAAAAGTGACCAAAATTGTTTACAGAGCGGAATCGGTAGTGGCAAATAAGTTTAAAATATGATACATAAATAATTTTCAGATGAATAACATAATCAACCCTAGCACTACAGAGCTCTAAACCTCGGCTGCTATACATTACTTTATAATCATGACAAGATTTATTTCAAAATTTTTAGGGACTTTGTTTTACACATTAAATGTTCGGCTATGATTTTCCATGTGCAAGAGGATTGAAAGAATAATCGTAATTGTGAATCTTTACTATCTAGTAATTTCAATTTGGAGGACAATTTACAATTGCTCAATAAGTACTTGCTCTGTTAGATTAATTAATACACTGTTGATTTCGTACCTGCAGCATGTACAAATTTCTACTATACCAAAATTTCATTCTTCGTCTCACTGAAGCTGTAAGAATGAAAATTTTAGTCCATCCAAGTTTCGAGAATCTGAACAAGAATTGAATTTTGCATAAAAATCCGCTGGCAATCAGCATTCTCTCCCTCGTCACGAACAAAGTTTCTAACATTCATCCCCGTTTCGTTCCCGGGCGAAATTATTCAATTCTTCTAGCAGGATTAGCGCGCGATCGATCCAGGACCAGGTGAATCGTTTTAGGAACGAGTCGGTATCGATCAAATTATCGGCTGTCGTTTCTCTTGCGCTACATGAAAATTATGAGACAGTGACCAAAGAGAATTGGACGTATAATATTCGTGTCGACCTAGTTCCTCGTTGCCGTTGTCTCCGCGGAGAACTCCATGAAATTACATTCACCCTCCCCCCGAGGCCCCCCGGTTTTTCCTTTCTGTGTGCCGTCACGGAGGGTCGTTTCCAATCGGGCCGATTGAAATTCGAAAATTCGAAACTGGGCAAAACATGAAAAGTCCATTACCAATTTTCGGTTCGTATTTCTATCGGCCGCGCGGGCTGAATATAAATACATTTTCCTCCTGATATCTGTATCAATAGAGCCGCGCGGATACGAGGATACACAAAGGCCTGACAATTTCACCCGGTTCCATGGAACACAACGCGAAATGTGAAAAGTTCAACATCGCGTATCAGATTCCCCTGTCTGCGGATAATTTCCGCAACATGATACAATCGCGAATCGTTCGGAATCGGGGGGTGGGGGCGCGGAATTAGCGGGCCCCGCAATTTCGCGAGACAAGGTCGAAAGTCACTGTAGCCGTGCCATGGGACGCCATCAAGCCCCATACACTATTCGACTGAATTTCCTCTTTTTAAATACTGCACAATTTTCTACGAACCGTTTTATTCGTAACTTAAATAGTACTGCGTGAATTCATTCATTATTGTTTATTACTGAACCAAGGATCTTTACGAAAAATAAAAATTGTCTGCGTCCATTGCAAGACATAGTAGCAAAGGATACTTTCTTTGATAACCTTAATAAGTTGAAAATAATATATTGGCATTTTTTAATTCGTTTCTAAATGGGTCACTTTTAATCCCTGAAAATTAACCCCCTGGCATACGAAGAGGACGTCATCGCACGTCATAGGTTTCTTATGACATTGTTCAAATTAAAACAAAATATTCTTTAATATTCACAACAAATACTATCAGCAACATGTCAATTATTATTATTCCAGGAAGTTTTCCCAATGTAATAGGTAAATAAATAGTATCTTTGGTGTTTGAGTCAAATAGTTTTATTTTCAATAAAATAAAGATAATATTAACACATGTAACTGTAGAATACAATAAACAGACTGCAAATCTGTATGCAAAATAAAAACTGTCGAAGTCAGTTGCAAGAAACATAAATTTTCTCTTCCAATATATTCATAGAGTCGCAGTTCAGATGCTTGTCAGGAATTAGTTCATTCGATTTTCACATACTTTAAATGAAATACGCTTATTCACATTAAAATGCAAGGGGAGGAAGAGCGACGTATCGGTCGAAGGATTTGATTGTTAATCAGCCGAAGTTAAATGCAGGGTGTACGTGTACGAGCGACGTATCGAGCGATCTTCGATCGAATGCATACACGTGAAGTCAATGTACGACCCCGGGAGAATTAAATCTGATTCGAAGCTGTTTGCAGCTGGCACTTGGTCGATCGAGATCGTGATCGAGACGAGACGAATCCCGTTGATCTTTCGCCTCCGCGGACCTCTTCATCCGTGGATCATTGTCTCCGGTGACAATGGACGGTTGGCGCGTGCTGCTATTTATAGTGTGGATCATTAGAATTTAAACAACGCCGCGGAGCCGCGTTGCTGGGAAAGTCATTCATCATCGTTCTTCTATCGCGCGTCGTATAAACGTCCCGTATGACACGAATGTAATAAATGATGCCGCGGCGGTCATGTGTTTTATAACTTTGATTGCGGTCCGAGGCAGTGTTCGCGCCGTTGAATATGTACCGTTTGTTTTGCTGCGAAGATGTGGATCGTTATACCGCGAAACGTAATTATTCTAGGCTTATAATACTAATGGAAATGTTAATGATATTTGAACGGACCGGACGCGGCGTAAATGGCGTCACGCGAACGTGTCCAATATTTACGGCCGGACGGCGGAACTGCTTTATTTATAATTTGTATTCTGAAAATTCTACACCGTGGACAACGCCAAATGGAATCAACATTTCGAACATATATAGGTGTACAAAAGATAGCTGGTATAATTACCAGGCTGCAGTTTTCATGTTTTTACAGTAAAATGTTTGAAATGTTTTAATGAGATTTTTACTTTCCCTTTTTTCCAATTCTAATTTCTGTGAATTAACCGTTCACAATAATATTCATAACAACCAGATGGAAATAGGTTTTTGTTTTCATGATCCACCCTGTGTACAAAATACGTTCAGTCTCCATGGATACCTACATAACTACTTTATTTATAATTTGTAATTTGAAAATTCTACATCGTGGATTGCACGAAAGGAATCATAATTTTCAATATTTATGGATGTATAAAATATAGATTACTGGACAATATATTCTGTATACTTACAGCCACATTTTTTAATTATTTTAACGAGCTTTTACCTTCCTTCCCATCAATGTTAATTTTGGTTCAAAAAATCCTCAGTCGACAGATCACTTGCTCCTAATTCTAGTTCTCCTCCTAGTTCTTTTTTTCACATCATTTGTATAAGAAATACATTCAGTGCTCATATATAAAGAACTGCTCTGTTCATAATTTATAATTTTAAGATTGTGCAAGGTACAGTGTTATTTATAGGTGTACGGGAAAACAGATTATGTCGTAAACAGTTTTCCCGCTACATGATACTCGGCCTGCATAGGAGTAGCTTCGTCCTGTCTATATTAAGATGTAGTGACTTTTAGCGCTATGATTTTTGTGAACAGGATGTTCAAACTACTTTCGAAATTTGAGTATTGTCGAAGGTGCAATTCGTCAACGACGAATCCCGTGAATTTCAAGCATGTATCCCGGCGACGACATTGTACAAACAATCTCGCGGTTTCGTGGCAAAGAAACGGTGAAGAGCAAACGAGTTTTTAAGCCATGACGAGAAGCATCTGAGCGAACAGACTCGTCGAAAGGAAGCTCGTCGACTTCGTCCGATGACGACGGGAAGAGACGAAGAAATAACAGCTGCGGAAACGTTTCTATTCGAAAACATTTTTTGCTCGAAATCGAAGAGAAATGTTTCTATATTTATGTAGCAACTGTATTACAGGTATACTGACAAATACAAAACAAACAGTCCTCAGACATTATGTGAGATTTCGTTTACAATGCGTACATAAATTTACATATGCAGGGTATCTGAACTATAATAACTTGTGTATCCTAAACAACTCGCTTATTTTTCATGAAAAGGAAAATCGCCAAAATGTTCAAGGATACGAACCGAAGTATAAATGAATTTTTTGAAGGTCGATGCTTTTAAATTTCGAGGTCATTGTAATTGTATAAAATAGTATTATATATTTTTGTCAGCGTGCTGTGACAGTTAAGACTAAGACTAATCGATTTACTTATAATACTATGACCTTTATATAACCTTGAGTTCAATAAAATGTATGATTATTGTATGATAGACGAAGATAGTAAACAGTAATTCTCACTGAAAGATTACCGAAGGCAAGATGATTCTATTATAATGAATGTTCAAAATGATCAATATATTGGTCAATATATTGTTGTAAACGATTAATAAATCTTTTATAAGCTCTCAACAAAGCATAGAAAATGAATGAAGTATTTCGGAAGCTCAAGTTAAGTGGAACACTCGGTACATCACAGTGGACATTCAGAGACGCCTTTTTTAAGAACTTCAATAAACTTTACAATTTCTCCCAAGATGACATTCAGTACATCGTTCTAGCAATGTTAGGAAACTGTAACAAATAGGTGCTTCCTCAATAGAAAGCATCTGCGGATGAATTTTAATATAGTACTTCGCTTATGCGAAAGGAGGTCTTCAGGATGTGTTACTAGGTCGAATTTGATAATAATATTGTGGCATAACATTGAGTCGTGACATAAATCAAAATAAGCAAACCACAAAAATCGTCGGATCGGTCGGACGTCGCAGCATCCCTATTTCTCGACAGAAGAATCTCTTGTCGTAGATTAATCGTGCGTTTTCCGCGGCTCGGTTCCGGATCAAGTGGCGTGACCCGTCGCGCCGTTTGCCTTTGATCAGTCAAAATCGAATCCGTCGCTCTTGTCGCGCAAAGACGCGCTCGAGCCTCGTGCGCCGCGCGTCGTCGGGGGTTCTCGACATCAGCATAAAACCGAATAAGAAGAGCGCACCCGCGGCATCGGGATCCCGAATCCCCAAACGAGATTGACTGCGTCGAAACAGCTGAGTCTCCGTTACGCAACGAGCTTCCAGGAAACAGATATCCGTGCCCATCCACGGAACGGGTGCATTTCTCGTGGATGAGGGATGGCTGAAGTGTCCTTTTCTCCTGCGGCGCCTCCACCCCGTGCACACCGGTACGTGTATCCTGTCTCGCTATATCCAGGAAAATGTAATGGGTATCGAGCGCGAGGCAAGAGCGAAATTTGTTCTCGCGCGCCGCGGCCATCGAGTACAAGAAGACACCCTGAGCCTGGTCCTTCCTCCGCACAGTCCCAACCCCCCCTGTCCCTTTCGCGCCTACACGCATTCTTTTCTTTTTCTGTCCCCCGTCCCTCCACCTTCCCCTATAGTTCTAGGTCTTTCTGTTCGCCTATATTCCCGCAGAGAATCGTTCCACGGTGCATTGAAAAATAAATCTCAGTAAAAGTCCGGAGTCCCTGTCGATACACCGACATTATGCAATATCTTTCTATGTTGCCGCCACCGGCGCGCCTCGCCCTCCAAAGGGGACGAGGGTGGCTGCTGGGGGGATCGAAAGGAATGAGCGTAATATCCCAGATGGGCTGTACGTTTCGGATGCTTAGGTAAACCCGGCGCGTTTGTGTGCAGGCTGCGTGAAGCCTCTCGCGCGCATCCTATACTCGCGGTATGTCTATTACAAGCCCGTTCAGCCTTACCGTAAGCTTGGATCCGCGACGTTCCGGGCTCCATCTCTCTTTCTCTCTTCATCTCGCTCCTCCTACTCCTCCTTCTCGCACTCTCTCTCTCTCTCTTCGTCTCTCCGTCTCTGTTTCTGACTACTTTATCCGTGTACCACGAGTTTAATTTCCCATGGATCCGCGTCCGTCGGAGGGCTTGTCGGACGCCTGTCCCGGTGTAGCGTCGCGCGAGTACTCTTACCCGACGCTCCGCTTCGCAGGAACTTTCGAGCCGAAGAGATTGAATGGATTAAATTTTCTTTCGCAAATCTGCGTTCACCTTGCCCTCTCCTCTCCACCCCTTTCTCGGCTAACTGCGATTTCCTTTATTATGGTGCTGTTTAACCAGGGGATTCGAGGACCATTCCAATCTGCGATGGGAAGTGCTATAACGGTGGTTTTAGTTATTGTTGGACTGGGGATCTTTGTCGGAAGTAAAATTTGTCTGCGTCGGCTGTGGAAAGCGGAAATATAATAGAAACTTGTCCTTCGTTTAACAAGATTAAAGGACTGAAAATAATCTATCCATATTTCGAACATATCCCGCGAATGACGACTACGAATGTCAAATGGATTAAATTTTCTTTCGAGGATCTGACTTCCACTTTGCCCTTTCCCTACACCCCTCCCGGGGCTAACTGCGATTTGCTTTATTATGCTGCCGTGTAACGAGGGGATTCCAGGACGATTCCAATCTGGATCGGAAGTGGTATAATAGTGATTTCACTTGCTATTGTTAGACTGCGAATTTTTGTGAAAAATGAAATTGGTCGTGTCGGTTAGCAGGAGCACGAATCAAATAGAAATTTATGGTTCCCTTAACATTTCGGGGACGACGATTGTCAGTTTGCTTCAATCTGATCGACGTTAGATGATGTTACAATAATTTCTTGATGATATGGCCATTTTTTCAACATTTATTTTTCATTTTATTTCGAAAATGTGGGGAAAATTGATTCTTCAATTTCGCATTACCGCTTGATATCCTTTACTTGATATTTATTACTGTAGCGGGAGGTTTCACAGTGTGTTGCCATTTTCCAATTTTACTTTTTATTTGTCTATCTCGGCCTTTTCAGCGAGAGGCAGGTGATTAAAAAAATAATGAAGAGCTTGATAATATCCTGCGTCGGCTTAAACTCTTATTCACGTGATAATTAAAATTGTAACATGCGGCTGTCAGACCGGCTCAGGTTTTGCCCTTTAATCTTTCGACGTTGTCGGGTATATTCACGTATTTTCGTAAAAATTCTTGCCGGAGGGTGTTGTAACGTACCTAGCTCTAGGTTATTTTCTGTAAACCCAGGGTACAAAAATAACTCGAAAATAATGACGCTTCCGATTCGATATCTGTTCAGAATTTATTGAAGGATTAAAACTGTATTTGAGTGACATCACATCTACTGTGATGTATGACTAAACAAATTCATTTTATACTCTACTTATTGGCCTTGAAACAAGTCTTTTGACTCGTCTGGCAGTTCGACTGTCAATTCGTCGAGTCTAGTTCAAAGCACAAAATAATGATCGCTGGTTCAATAATTATTAAATCGTCCCAACCTGTGTGCTGGAACCTAAAACCAAACAAATAGAAATGAATTTAAACAAGTAGAAATTTTTAGACAATGACAATTCCAGAAAAATCGGTTATTTCTCCGTGGAACAATCGATTAGTCTTATATCAGTAATATAGAAAATGGATATTAAAAGCCATCAAAGGGTTCAGCAACCGCTGGACGGCTGATCGAGCAACGATCGTCGTGGCGCAATTAATAACGCTAAGAGCGGCTGGGCGGTCTGGTTCGACAAAGTTCAGGAGCCGAGAGACGCGACGCGATCGGTTCCATCTCATTTCACTCCTAGCCATTTTTTTCGATAAAGCAGGCATTACCGATGACCTTCGACCGGGCTGCAGAGTACCCCGGGAGGTCCCAAAACGTCGAAGTAAGCATAGCGTGATCCAAGGTGGAGGAGCATCCGTGGTGCGGCAGCTGGGTCATTTGTCGTTGACGGCACCCACGGGAAATCACGTGATCGAGTCTCACTCTCTGTGTGATTGCCACTTCGTGGACGATCGATTCCTCCAAACAGCCACAATGCTCCATTTAATATGTGTCAGATGGCAGTCCGCGTCACACTTCGACATCGGTAACGACTTGGCCTGGGTGGACGTTTTTACGTAACACAGCGAGCCCGAACCGATGTGCATCATGCCCGCGACAAGGATATCTCGCTGGCTGCCGCTCGAAACAGTGAAAAATTATCGCGAATAAAATCAGATGGTTATATCCGCGCGAAAGTTACAAGTCGCTGGAGTGGAGCCAGCGAAACCTGCATTTTAAGGCGAACGTTTCAGAAGCCCATACGTCAACGTGAATATTTTTCCATCAGTTCAAGTCATCCGACATTAAGGCAAGACTATCTCGTACAGTTTTGGAGATAGGCAATGTTTCAAACTAATTCTCAACACTAAACCTAACGAGCACTGAAGGTAGCCAGTGTGCTATAAAAGTGACAATACTGGAGATCGTAATTTTTAGGATCCCACATATCAACGCGAATATTCTTCAGAATTACTTGTCGAATTGGTCAAAAGAATTACTACAAGATAACTGTCAGGAAGTAAAAAATGTCATCAAATAAAAATTGTTTAATAAGATGAATAATTGAATAATCGTTTAAAGTAAAAGTCGTGCCATTAAATAATTAATAATAGTTGCTAACAATAACGAATAATTACGTTCATGTTATGAACAAGACATTCAACAGCTATGTGAAATGGTAGTAAATATTCGTAACAATTTTTAATTTATTGTTTTCATCTTGAACGACCACGAATATTGAAATTATTTTCGGGGAGTACTGTAATATAGATATTAAAGGATACCAGGATCTCTTTTAAAAAATGTAGAACATTCAACTCTAGTTTCTAACATTCTCTTCAATCTTCAAAATAGTAGACGTGATTCAGAACGTGTGTGTTTCGGTGAATCACTCTGTATAACGTACGCGGCGTATTAGTAGAAATATTTCGCGTTGGCGTCAACGAACACACATGCTTCCGCACGAATTCCGTTGCTGCCGCGAATATTCGTGTTGGTCTGCGGGTACCATATAATTTACGCGACGGCTTACGCGTTTGTTCACACCGTCGCGTAAAATTTTCGCTAAGACCGCGAATTTGCAACGTTTCTTTGTACGACTAATTTTACTCGCGATTCCAAGCTTTTTTTTTGCTGGCGCACTAATCGTCAAAAATCATTCTGCATTAACTTTTGCCGCGAAAATTCGTAGACCGTGAAAAATAACGACGTACGATTTAATGGTGGAAAATACGAGAAGAATAAGTAATAAAATGTATTTAAAATTATTTAACTGAATTTTCATTTTAGTTTTGTATTTTCATTTTATAGTTGCTCTTCAGCAAAGACAAAAAGAGTAAGCAATAGAATGGTATGAGGATTATCCAACTATTTTTCTATTCATATTTTCATGCAATTATCAGTTGCTTTACGCGAGAGATATATGTAACAATATTTATGAGATTTTCGATTGCATCAATCATTGTGTAGGTTCTTGTAAAATAATTATAAAATATCGTACACTAATTTTCTTGTTTTTCCAAATTGAATCTAAATAAACCTTATCAAAAATAGTAAATGTAAAGCAGAACTATCTATAAAGTGGTCAAAAAATAATTTGAAAAGAGAGAACATTTACTATCATTTCGAATCACGTTATAGAGGGATCTATCGTGAATTCCCGATATATGTCGTGTATCGTCCAGAAGACATACTTGAGTCGTGTTACGTTTACACTCCTCGGCGTCCAAGATCTCTCGAGTTTCGCGGCCCTACACGGGGTACATCCCTCGTCAGTAGGGATAACTCCGTGACGTTTATCCTCCAGGTCTTGGCGACATATATAGAGAAATCACTGTACTGTATTATCAATCGTTTGATTCACAACTAGGCGTGTGCTTAAAAGAGAAAGTCGTTTTTATCGTTTTATGGAGACGCTAAGCCATTCGTGGACCGTTCGAGCGAAACGGTGTCGAACAGGTGAACGCAAGTCAACCGATCAGTGATTCAGCGAAGAAGTTCTTCGGCGCAGAATGTTTGCGTTGATCGACGCGAATTTTTAGTCTCCCGGAATACATTTCATAGCAGAAGCCGGCACGGTGTTGAAGATCGACGGGTTAATCCTTGACAAGGGCCGTAAGTCTCTCGTCGAGATCACGTCAAAGGCTGTCGAAGCGGGGTCTGTAACGAAGTAACTCATCTTACGCTCTTCTTACCGAAAACTGTCAAGCTCGTCCCTCGTCCGGCCTTAACGGATCGCCAGGATTTAGCTAGTAAGTAGCAAGAAGCCTCGAGAATTTCGGCTTTTAGGAACTCGGGCGACCTGGCGGAAAGTAACACGGTCCCTGGAAACGTGCCGACTTCGTCTATGAGCGCACGGTTTCGACACGGCATATGGCGACGGACAACGAAGTTTACCCTTCCGGATCAGCACAGTTTAGGGCGGCACGCACTGTGTCTGTGTGTGTGTCCGAATAGAAGAGGACCGGTATAGTTCTGTTCAACGAGAGAGGACGAAACTTCCTCTGTCCCATCGCCCATTTCACAAACTCCCGCGATCGGAGTATCCGCAACTCTGTTCGGGGCAAGATCCATTTCGGTAACGTCCAAGTTCGCGGATGCGTCGCTATGAATCTTCGATTCGCCATCGGCACTGCAACATCGGTCACTCTCGAGGCTCCCGCGTACTTTCGCGAACGTGAACTTCCGTGCCGGCGAAAATTGAACGAGATTCGCGAAGGCCGTTGACGGGGGAGTGGTGGGGGCACGGACAAAAAAGATGATTTATTATTCATTAAAGAGAAACAACGCGGAAGCGCTTAGCGCCGGGGTCACGTTGGTGGAAGTTCTTCATTCTTTGCGGGTGGTGGCGGCGGGTCGAGGGGAAGGGATGAACTATTCAATCCCGTGGCCCGGGATATTCTTCATATCGTTATTACTTATTTCATGGACAAGTAATAGCGAAGTTTGCCAGGGTCCCGCCCTTATAAGGCGTTCTCTAATCCCTTGCATTACTTTGACCCGGTTTCGGCCACGGCGGCGGCGGCGCGCGAGGCGCTCGCTTGCTAAAACAATCGTAACTTTTCCTGTTTCCAACTACCCAAGGTTCGGTCTACGTATGCAGCCACGCTTCTCCGATGAATATTTCATATTTACGTTACGTTGCCGACTCTGCGCGCGGCGCGGCGCGGTGGTCGCCGGGCATAAAACGATGCGATTTTCGATGCGGAGAGTTAAATCTAAAAATACAATGCCTACTCGAGGTGGCGTAGCCCTGGCTATCCGGCGGCCGCATAAAATGTTTGCCGAAGGAGACGGGAAATTATTTGAGAGCAAATTCTACTTACCCGCGCGGAGGGGTAGAGGGGAAGGAAATGTTTCGCGCGGAAGTTCCGGGCGAAGAACTCCGGCTTCCCTTTCCGCGTTACTGTTCTTTCAAAGGATTTCCCAAGGCTTTCGTTTAATTAAATGATAAAACAATACAGCCGAGTCGGAAGTTCGCCGCGACTGCGTCTCGCGCGCCGCGTTAAATTCAGCACCCCCCCCCCCCCCGTATTCCCCCCCGCTGCCCGTATGAACGGGAAACGTTTACACGATCCTACGGCCGTTTGCACGGTAAACAGACAGCGTATGGATGAAGAAGATTATCGGAATGGCCGAAACGCTCGATCCGGACCGGCGAAAATGAAAAATCTGCTCAGTGAACTGTGAAAAGCGTGTTAGTAGTTCATTGCGGGGACTGTACGCCGCTGTTCGTACTTTGGCGATTAGCTACAGCCGTTTCCTTGCTTCGATGCATCGACGTTCCTGTTTTCAATGACGAGGATATGTTATTTAGAAGTGTGCAGTAGTGGCAATCATTTTTTCCCGTAAAACTTTTGTCGACGTATTTGTGATATTTCTTTGGTTAAATTGACCCCCAACACGATACAGTTTCGATCTCATTTACTTGTTTGATTGACGATCCAGTAGAACCTCGATTATCCGAACCCATGAACTGCTGAACAAAATATGCTGGTAATCTATATTGCTTTATAATAATAACCAGATCAGACTTAGAAAGATTTTATATGATTTTAATAACAATACGTGCTTAACCTCCTATTCTGAAGCTTCCGCTTAAATCTTTCTAATTTCTCCTGACGGTTTAAATACGCATCGGTGGAAAATAAAATGATTTATGATTACTTTAAGATCAATGTAAAATGGTGAGGTTGCTGGTACGTACAGTAGTGTGCGAATTAATAGGAACACACCAATATTCTTAATGTCTTATTAGTTTTAAGGTTGGCAGCATGACTATGTCAGTGGTGGCGTCCATTTTGTTGTACCTTTGACGAACTAGTCTGTGCTGACCTGACATGAAATTGTATAATTTGTTACAGACTTATCCATTAACGATACGTCAATACCTCTCAACAGGTCAGTACAGACTTGTTCATCAAACGTACAACAAAATGGCCGCTACCACTGACATAGTCACGTTGCCAACTTTAAAAAACTAATAAGATATTTAAAATATTGGTGTGTTCTGTATGTCAGTTTGTGATGACAAGTTAAAAATAAGCAGAGTCGACGTCCGATATCCACGACGTCTCTGAGACGTCATTTTAAGGCAAGGGTTTAAATGAAGAAGTTTGTATAACAATTATCGAGAAACAAGTCAACGTGGCCATCTGGTAGCTCCAGCGTTAAACATTGAGAATTTTTGGAAAATTGGGGATTTAACGAACCAACGCTTCTCGAAGCCACCGTATTTGATAACGAGAAACCACCCCCTGCCGAATTGCAGCACTTCGACTGAAACACCCTGTATTTGACGAGCGTGAGTATCGTGGCGCGATATTAGAGCCGTCGGAAGATTAATTCGACATTCCTGTGGTACGCGTCATCAGGACTGGCGCAGGCAATAATGGATTACACGGTCATCGGATAAACTGCGACCCTCATGGCTGCCGTACGGGGTGGCGTCGCGTTAAGCCGCAAGAATAAGACTTTATGATCACACCGAATGAGAAAAACACCCACTGCGTGAGTGCAGCGTGACTCACTGTTGCGAATATACAAACTCGCAGTCGTGCAAGGGGTGATCGAGGGATAGCATGCCGGCATTTCCCTTTGCGGGGCGCCCATATCCGTCAATATCACCGAGTGTTCTTAAGCCCATATTACAGATCCTGCTGCACCTGCGTTCCGTTCTCTCTCTCTCTCTCTCTCTCTCTCTCTCTCTCTCTCTCTCTCGTGCCGAAACCGCTTTGATAGGGCACAGAAAAGCCCTGTAGAAGGAGACTAGAGAGAGCGAGATGATTGTGCCCTGGAATACCGGGGGAGGGAATTCAATTTATGGGGGTGCATATTAAAGTCGCTCGAATTGTCCGGCACGGCGGGAACCAAGGTCCACGGGAACGAACATGGATAGAGTCCAGGATTTTTCTTTCCCCGTGTTCTCCTCGCTTTTTCTTTCCTCGATCTCTTTATACAGGGAACCCGGTGGTGAGTCGCTTTTCATCTCTGGCCACGGGTTTTTTGCCCGGCCGTTATGCGGATCACGATTTTCGCTCAATTTTATGCATCGTTACAAAAGCTCGCAAATGAATGTTCATGGCGGGCTTAATGGGTCGGGTGAATTGGCGCAAACAAATGCACGTGATCATCGTTTACCCGAACAAGATCTGATTCACCGTTTTGTGTCATTATAAGAGTAGAATATATTGGGGATGAACGTTTTGTATTGCACAGCAGACTGGTGTTGTGTGCATGAAGTAGTCCTTTTGTACGATGTACAAATCAAATTTTTAATTGCTTGTTGGTCCATCGAAACTCTCGTCCGAGTTATAATTTTCATTTTAATCGTAGTTTCCGTTTAATTTCCGAACAAATTTTAAGTTGTATTTTATGAATATTAACGTTATCGATTTTGCTTATGTTCATTCAGATACTATATTCAATGAAATACTTTTTTCTTTATGTTTGACCTTCGGTACAAACGTGGCTTTATAATGGGTAGCTAGGGTGAATGAAATCGTGACAGAAATTCTGGGACAAGTAGTTAAGTATTGAAAGCCTGACTCGTTTGACTTCAAAGAATTTTGCCTCTAGCTAGCTTTCAAGTGAAATGGATTGTTTGAACCGAAAATGGGACGCATTATGTAGGCCATAATATAATAGACCTTCCGCTGATTGCATAAGCGTGAAAATGCTATTTGGCACCCTTGGATTTGGTGTCAAATTCGAAAATGCTTGTGCTCGCTTCGATAGATTAAGCAGAAGAAAGCTTATTGTGTATGTTCCGTCCATTTATAGTAAAAATAAACTATTACGAACGTCTGTGACATTTGTAATGATGATCTCATCTCCAGTTAATGGAAATTAAAGTTCTCTTTGAGTATATTTTAGTAAGAAAGATATGATATATTAAAGTTCGTATGGTATTCGTATTGTAAATATTTCAGTGTGTCTTGACTATGAATAATTTTTCTAATTTTTCTAAGCGAAGAAATTGAATTTAACAAATCGATCTCTGTAGTTCATGATCAATGTAGTTATATAATTAAAACAGGTAAAATATGAAACTTGACTTTCGAAGAACTTGAATATTTTGTAACAAGTAAGACGTGAATTTGCAATTATCATGTTTTAAAAGAGTGCACTTCGATTCAAAGAATCAATTCACATTTTCGTAATAGAAAATTAAAAACGATTAAAGAAAATAAGCTGTCTTTTCCAGGCTGCAAGCCACCTTGCAAATTGTTTCCACATTTTCTGTTACTTTAATCATAATTTTTTCTCGCAACATGCATATTTTTACCGCAACTTACTGCGAGCTTCACCATACAGTTCTTGCAACGGGAATTGTTTTTATTCACAGTTGGATGGCGGAATGTCTCGCAGCCAGGCATACAACGAAATTAGATCCACTTTAAGCAGCGAGAAAAAAAGTTTATTATCTTCAATATCAACTAATCAAACCGTTCTGTATTACATTACGACCAAAATCAACTTTTTATTTAACGCTGGAACTGCGGAACTCGTCAAAATGGCGGATTACTATTTTTAAAATGAATTACGAATCTACGTTCTAACTAAAAATAGGGACTAATATTAAAATAGGGACTTCAATACGTATTTCAGAATTTGTTTAGATTTTTTGAAAGCCTGAGCAGTAAACAAATTATTCATGGACGGCTTCGATGAAAATAAGGTTGCAGAAGGAGGGTTGATACAATGATTTTTTAACAAATGGATCCGAGTACTGTTACTAATAAGAATGTATTTACTTCTGAAGGGAAGTATTTGCAAAACGGTTTCACATGTTTCTGTCAGATCAACGGCAACCTCCTCAGGGTTAAGCAAGCACGCGAATCAATATGCTTAAGCATATACAGACATAAACCAAACGCGTATTTCTTCCAATTTCTTCATGGTACGCACACGAGCATTCGCATGCGCGGTTTTACGGTTCGTCGACTCCTTCAATGCGCGTCTCCTCATAAAATCGACCCTTTCAAGTGGATTTTGGGCTCGTGCCCTGCACTCCATCTCGTAGACACGGAACCCCGCCTAAAATACTGCGGGTTATAAGTGATATTACCGTAGTATCTCCTTCACTATGTGGTTCTCAGTCCAGACTCTTTCCGGTTCGACCCGAAGGGCGGACCTTAATCCCCGATTAGACCGGTGCCCGGTTAATTTTCAATTTGTTACGATCATGACTCGAATTTCTGCTTTTCATTCTGCGGCCATCAGTCATAAGGCGTTTACCTTTATCCGTGCTGTCCGTTCCGTCGACTTGGCTGCTCGAATCCTGTTCAATCGATAGCATTTCTGGATCCATTACAGTCTACGCCTTAATTTAATTTGATGCTTTCTCTGATCTGCGGCACGTCGTTTATCACGAATCATGCCCCCTGTAACGAATCTAGGATCTTATAGCTAGCCCACGTTGCTTGTGTTCGATCTATTGCCTCTGGCATGCTCTTTAAAAATTGTAGGCGCACATCCTCTTGTGGTTTTCGTCCATTTTCGCCCTCTACTTTAATTTTCATCTAGCACCGAGATTAAACTTAATTCTTGTAGGCAATTAACTCCACTGAAAACGCTGGAAATATTTTTTTCCTTCAAGATACAGAATATAATCAGACCCAAAGAATTATTCATATCCCATTAACACTTTTGAGCATGAAACGTATGAGGGTTATGACTAGACTGGGACTCTTTAATTCTTCCTTAAGTCCTTTTAGAAATAATACATTGACACTGTTAAATTCGTTTAAGCTTTTTTAAATTTTTTGAAATTTTAAATTCGAGTTATTCGTTTTTCTGATGACTCCATATGATCCGCAGTCTACGTACGACTTACAATCAGTACCACAATTACGTGGACAGGCTTTAAATGTGTTTTTATTTGCCCAAAAATTTGTGCATCATTCCTTTCACACTTTTATATTCTTTGTATTCGTATATTATGAAAAATGAATCGAAATAATAACGGTTTACTGTAACGATTATTTGTTAAAGTGAATATACGTCAAAGTTCATGAAATCCTTAAAAAGACTGAAAAAGCAAAAGGTCAAATAGATATTTGAAAATTTGATTGGCTCGATATTCGGGTTCCGAAAGGTCGAAGCGTAAATAAAATCGTGGACGGAGGGTTTTGTAGTTTTCTGATGAAGGATCTAAAATATTCATTGTATTCTACGCGTGAGAGGAAAATTGATGGAATCGTTACGAGCTCGCAGTGGGATTTATAGTCGCAAGGGGTAAGAAACGCACGCGCTTAGAGCGTCATTACGCAACATATTTCCACCCGGGGCCCCCCTGTTTAACAATTCACGGGCTTTTCTTTCCCGGGCCGTCAGCGCGCGGCAAAAGCTAATTATCGTTCGCCGCGCGCTGGCTGCAAAGTCATTATTTACACGGGTCTGCAATATCAGCCGTATAAATGCCTACTCCCGTTTTTAAGGGGGTGAACGAGGGAGTGGGGGAACAGTCATGCAGAAAGAAGCCGTGCACGTGCGGCTAATAAGCTTTTTTATCGCTGACACAATCGGCCGCGTTTGTGCGCGCGAAAAAGGGTTTTATTTAATTATAGGCGACATTATATATTACGCGCGCCGCGAAACATCTGCAGAAACGGGCTGCTTTGTGCACCGCGGCGCGGTGCGTCACGGTCCCGTTTAATTGAAGGACGGAAAAAACGCTGTCGATAAAACGCCGCCAACGAAATCGTCAAAACGCAGAAAGGTCAAATTTCCAACTTCGTTCAAAATCGATAGGGTTTAAATGGGTATTCAGGCTTTTATTTTCAAACATTCGTTTTGTTTTACACTTTCTTTTCACTTTTAACCGTGCGTCTCCACAGTCGTGAATATTCAAAGATACACTTTATGCTCATATGAATACGCGTGTCAATGTTTCTGATAAGTCGACAGACGAGAATTATGGCAATCGTCGACCCATGTTTCTCAAAACATAATCCCTAAAAATATATATATAACCTATTCGATTTTCATAATTTTTACTTAAAAAAAACTCAGATACACATCAAATACCAATGACTATGTGTGCACAGTCGCAATGCAAGGAATCTAATAATTTTACAAACAAATATTCGTGGCAAAAACGGCTTCAAAAAGCATAATAACTATAAAACATAAATACATATCAATGAACTTGTTAGAATCGAATTCCGCGACCTAGAGAGCCTAGAAAACCGTCCCTTTTATAATGTATAATGCATAAATAACAGCGTTTCGACGATTACGGACGCACCGTGCGTAACTAGAGCGCGGCGCGTATCGAATTGATTAAACTTCAGCCAATAAAAGCGGGCCCCCGGTCTTATTTTGAATTTCCTACTGCGCGGGAGGAATCTTCGTTTCCGCGGGGTTTTAATCGAATCATTTAATTAGCACTCTTGCAGTCGGCACCGTCGCGAAAGTTAACTGACAGACGGCCGCAGATTAGATCGAATTATTCGGGATTATTAGATTAATACCCCGGGTCCCGCCTCACCCGCGCGCTGAAAAGTTATGATTTCAGCGTTATCGGTGCGCGGATACAGCCTGATAAGCCGACTCGAGAGAGCGTGGTTTTATAACGGGAAATCGAATATCGGCGGACGGGCACGCGTTCGCGAATTTTTCCCGGGGTTTCTTCGGGATTCATAGAATTTTGCAGCGGAGAAACGCGGCCTCGCTCCGAAATGTTCTCGCGTGAGCCAACAATCGACTTCAATCAATAAGCCTCATTCGACGGAACGAACAAAAGTGCGCCGACTGTAAAGTTTACCCTCGTCCATAGGGATGGGGGTTGGTCCCGCCCACCGTTAACTTTCCCGTTTCGTAGTATAATTCTCCTATAAAAGCCGAGCGTCAAACATCGTCAACGAGGACGGGCGGCCGCGTGTCTGCGCGCGCGAATTACACCGATTCACGCGAATCAAATTAATTCTGGGTCGGTGCGTTAATTCGAACACGGCTGGGAGGTAATTCGAGAAAAACTGATTAACCCTTTACCTGCCGAGACGGCAGGCTTGTTGTTCGCCGACAACGAGTTTCAAACGGCCTATGCTGTTGCTGAATCTGTCCGAAATGAGATCGTCCAGATACGCTGAAGAAGGGGCGGGTGGAGGAGGGTGGGAGGGCGAAAAAGTTTCCGTCTGGATCATTCACTCCGGGGAAGGGGAGTATCCGAACAGTCACGTGTGCTACGCGGCTACGTCAATATTCAACACGATTAAATATTATCAAGCAATATTCCGTAAATGCCAGCAGTAACGCGCCCGAACGATCCGGACGTGGATGCTGCAGGGATGGTTAAAAGAATGCCGCGGCGTTTCGTGAGGATGCTGAAAGCGAGGGCGCGGGATAGGTAGAAAAGGGAGCTACGTCTGATAGAAGGGATCGAAGGGAGACACCGGGGGTAGTTTCAGTCATATCGACCACACCACTTTGCCCCGCTATGCCATGGCATGCCGGTGAAAACACCTGAGCCCACCGGCTACCCCCTGCTCACCCTCCCACAACCCCGAGCCGTCAGTTGACTCACCGAAGCCAGACATTCGAGCTTCCACCGGTCGCCATACTGGTCGAAATATACTAATTTTTACCGTTGTCGCTGCTCGAACTTTCTGGAACAATTGTCCAGAATTTGTGGACGTTGCCGCGCCAGTTTCAATTGCTGTTGATGAATTCGTGATACCTAAACGACTTGTGCATGAGTACATTACCAATTTAAGACAATTTAACCCTTTGTCGGCGAATTTCGCCGCATTGGCGACATAAGGCACGCGTATATTTAACTATTAAACCTGCAAAGAAATAATTCAATTGTAGTAACGGAAGATCAGAACATATTTTTATTTTTTCCCAGAGCCGAAGTCTTTGATATACGATTTAGCTTCCTGAAGAAAATACTTTCAATATTTCAGGTAACATAAATGTTCATTAGATTCAAGTTTATAAAATTTCCATTAAAAATGAAGTAGCTAGATAAAATGAAACAATTGTTTCGTCATCGGTTCTCGTTCCTAAATAAAGCTGTCCACGCTTTTCAAGAAGTAGGAGGGAAAGTGTCAAATATACTCAAAGAGTTGACGGGGTTTAAACAAAGGCTGGAGGGTTCTTTCTAAAATAATAATTACCAGAACATTGACAGCGACTTACAGAGTACAACAAACGACAGCAGCAAAGTGCGGGGAGAGATAGAAAGAGAGCAAACCGACGGCTTCCAAAGGTTCTATTCGTGTGCGCGTCTTGTCCGGCTTTGCCGTGCGGCGAACGTGAAAATACGGGGAGGGGAAGTACTTTAATGAAAGAATTACAAGTTGCAAAAGTGAGAGACTTCAAAGGCGAAAGCCTCTTATCTCCAGTTAGATATCGTGGTTGTCGAAACGAAAAACGAACAGGGGGCAGGGGGTGGTTGGGGGAAAAAAGAGGAGCAGGGCCGACTGGGCAAGGAGGGCACTCAGCGGTGGAAGGAACCGTCGGAGACGGTCGGGAGCTTTCGCGGAGCATTTAATCTACCCCCGGTGGGTGACCGAGCTTGAAAACCTCCGGTCGAGCTTTTGAACTCGGTTCCGCAGCGATTTAAGAAGAGTCACTCGGCCGACTTCAGCTACGCGAAAAGTATTAAGCCCAACAAGGGGGCACTAATTGGAGCAAATGTCGCGGCGACGTTCGTTCAGGGATGGGTCCTTTAAAAGCCCGAGCTTGTTTTCACGTCGGCAAATGAGACGGAAACCTGGCCGGGGGAGGACTGTTGCGAAAGGGGTAGTCTCGATCGTCACGGCGAAAGGAACGTCCAAAAGGAAATTTATTTGCTCCGGATAGTTTCGGTGGGACTCCCGGAATGCAAGGCTACAGTTCCCCACCGGTCGATCTCTTTGTTCTTCTAAAGTGGACGAAACATCTACAAGAGTACTATGATACACGAAGAAATTTTAACAATGTTTAGGATTATTGATTTATTAATCAATTTCTTTTAAATCGTACTTTTGTACTTCTTGCAAACACATTAGTCCTACAGGTTGTCACAAAAATTCACGACTAGGATAGATAGGCCAATGACGCCTCGCTCAGCGGGCCCTGTCGTCGAGGATGTTCACGAGTTTGAACCAGTTCTTACGAATTTGTACGACGAAAAATGCTGCTTAAACGATTGATTGAAAAGAGCGGTGTTCTTATAGAAATATCGCCCATTGCATTCTCCGTCAAGTGGCTTGTATTTCGCGAAAGCCGACGTCTGTCCAATCTCGCTCGCTGCACGCGTCTCACCTGTCCGTGGAGAAAAATAATTTCTCGAGAGGCAGCGGCCGGTAACTACGAAAGGCGTGAAGAGTCCATGCGATTCCGCCTCCGGACTTTGCGCGAGTGGCCGTGAAACAATGCCCCTTAAGCGACGGTCTCTGGTCGGTAGAAGGAAGAGAAAAACGGAAGAGGAGGAATAAAAAGAAACTGTTTTAATCCATCGGTGGCCCCTCTTCTCCCTCCCCGTCCCTGGCCCCCGATAACCCCTAGCTATTTTTCCCCGTTCCTTCGTTACCGCTTCCCGGACCTCCGACCGGCCATTTTTCTCCAGCTAGGATTTTTTCGAGATGGTTGCATTAAATCGTCGAGTAAAGGGCACGCGTTTCGTCGTAATGCAACCGTCCGGTTCAAGCACACTCGTACGTAAACGTCAGGGTCCACAATGCGGGCCGGCGAGCTGCTCCACGAATGCCTCAATCATTTTTTTTAGAACACCGCCTCAAAATTCATTCCGCGGATAACCTGTTCTTCTTCGCCGCCGCCGTCGAATAAAGCAGTCCTATCCTTGTAATCTCATTATTCCGCGCGGTGCGTTTCTTTGCGAGCGGTGCGTTCGCATTTATTTCTCGCGTTGCCACCCGCCGGCGTTCTGCCTTGCAACCCGGACGCGTTGCGAAACCTACAAGAACATAAACGTAATTAATCTGCTCGGAAATATTAATGTATGGAATTGGAGAGGATTCCAGGGATTATTAGATTAACATCGCGGAAACGGTTATTCTTTCCTCGGTGGCGAAATTACCGTTTGCCGAGAGGTGCGATAAGCGACGGATGCTGTTCGCGACAAGAGTACGTGTACAGATTCGATTTATAGCAAATATGGCTATATCATTGTTCAAAATATTTTTTACAGCATTAAATTTGTTTGTATTTAATAAATTACCAAACATTTCAGTATTGTACGAGTAAATTCCACCATTTTCGTATCATTACATGAAAAAAATATGTAGAAGGGAAATATTCTAGGTAGGAAGAAATGTTTCGTTTTGGAGTTAAAATACCTTCGAGTGCAATGGGTTAAATATTAAGTGTACAGACTAATTTGAAAATATTTAGGGAAGGAGTACCTTATTTAGGTATAAATTATTTGATCAGTTAGAATTGGGCATGCCCACTGGTAAACATTGATAACTACGAAGTGCAAAATTACGAAGTAGACCTGCCAAAAGATGTATCACTATATTTTATTGCCGCGGTTATTGTAATCGTAATTATTAGTATCAGTCAATTGTATTTGGTTGATTTGCATTCCTTTTTAAATAAATGTAACGAACATAGCGATTTTTACAGGATATCTTTCACTTTTGGAAAGAAATCTGTGAAAGTAAATTATTGAAATAATTGTCGATATTTATGCAGATGTTTCATATCGTAAGTAAATAGATGAAGATTGAACAAGATCGAACAGCGATTCGAAAAAGCTCGGTATCAAGAAAAGTAAATTCAACATACTTTCGAACATACAACGTTTTATCAACTCGTATTTTTTGAAATATCAAAATTGGTAAATAACCGGCTCCGCAATTGAAAAGCAGTTTCAAATCTAAACTCTGAATTAAAATTCTGTTTTTCGAACCCGTCGTAGCAATCAGCCTCCATACGATAAAAATCAAATGGAAAACGTTATACATATAGATTACAAGCATTAAAGCAATGTTTGCATTTAATCACATTTTGTATCGCGAACAGTGTCACGTAATTCAATTAACAATACACACAACTGATACCAAAAGTGTGGGTAAACCCGCGTCTTTTTAATCGAAATATTTAAACTATCAAAATTCCTGCGTCACCGGCATTTTCTTTCGAATAATACACGTAATTCCGTAATCATGTAATTATGTAATTCCTGTTAAGGCTTTCGGGTGTAAGTTATGTCCTACAGCAATTTTTTCCCACGTGTATGGAAAATAACACCTATTATTCCAACGCTTCATATTTAACTTTATTCTGCTTACAACCATCCTAAAGGCACAAGTTAGACTTGCAAGAACTTAAGCGTTCGAATTCAAACTTTAACATAGTTCATTTTCGCAATTGGGACTTTGCAGTTCGAATTCTCATAAACATCAAAAT
The DNA here is from genome assembly GCA_028454255.1 of Halictus ligatus. Taxonomy (NCBI): domain Eukaryota; kingdom Metazoa; phylum Arthropoda; class Insecta; order Hymenoptera; family Halictidae; genus Halictus; species Halictus ligatus. The sequence goes on from CM052137.1 coordinate 10,952,703, forward strand.
CGATAGCGCGTAAGGCAAGATACATGATGGTGGTAGGTAGACCCGGTGTTGGAACATTTAAATTCTCAAAATTCTTACTTCATTATTTTTTCGCAAAAATATATTTCCAACGTTGCATGTTTCTTTCTTATACCGATTAAACTTATCCTATAAGTACGACGTTGTACACCTGAAAGAGCTCAAACGTTTGAACGAAATTATGAATTATTTCAAATTAAGGTTTCGCAGTTTGCATAGTCAGAAACATCCAAATCGATGGCGGGTATCGACGAGATAGGTGTCGCGCGGGCATTCAAATTCATTGGTAACCTTGGCGGGTAGGTAGCCCGGTGAGCGTAGGATCGTCGCGTGTGCCGGGTCGGATGCACGTCGAACGAGCTTATTTTTATACATTAAACCGAGATCCGGGCGCAAAAGGGGGTGCTAGGAAAGCCCGCACGGCTGTCGGAGATGGTATCCTCATCCGGCAGAAAATCCCTTTGCTCGTAACTGAGGCTGGCTGGGCGCAGTAGTAACGCTAAGCTCGACGGGAGATGCCGCCTGCGGTCTCCATAAACAGCGCTTACGCGACGGGGGTGGTGTAGCGGGGGGTGGGGCGGGGGTTGAGGGGGTGGTATGGGTTCTTCGGGGATGGGTGGGTGTAATGTTCCCGACCCCTTGTTGTGTACGTCTCACCCTGCTACACCTACTACAACGTGGAGGAACACCTCGTCGTTTCGCGGCACCTTAGTTGGTGGTAGCCAGCTCGTGCCTTGCCAGGATACACGAGGCTTTAAGGATGCGCCAAGCGCGAAACAAGAGACGTCCCTTTTCGACGCCCGTGGAACCGATGGATCGTTTCTTGCCTCTGTTACCCGTACCGCTCGCCTCCTTCCGGAACCGTCACTCGTGATCCCGTTGGGAAAACCCTTCGAAATATTACCGGGTAAAAGTCCGACGCGAAGCCTCGTCGTCTATCTCGTCACGGCGACGTCTGTCTTTCGCTTCGGTGCCCTCCACCAAGACGATTCCACGCCCTCCCTTCTTGCGAACAGAGTTCGACGAAACGCGGAAGAAGTCCTGGCGCGGCCGTAATTAATACACGAGCCCCGCGTTTTAATTATCAGCTCCGGAGACCGAGATTATTGGAGGAAGTGGGCGGGGGCACGCGTCACTCAATCGCGTTATTTAATTATGTAATTAAATCGCGGCGGACCCCAACTTATTGGGAATCGACGGATGGAATGAACTACGAGCAGCGCGAAAGGTTGCTCGACTGGCGTTCCTCCAACTGGCGCTAAGTTTAACGTTTAAAAGCAGCGCAAATACTGGCTAGCAAAAGAGTGCAAGAGAGACCGTCCCTGTTGCCGTTTGCTCGGTTCGATGTTATTTACGCGTGTCGTTGTAACGCGATTAATTCCGAATCCGGTGTTAAGGAAACACGATTATCGCGTCGGTTTTGCGGCCGGATTCGTTTAAATATTCGCCCGTTTATCGGTGCCGCTGGAAAATCTCGCTGTCCCGGTAACGCGCACCCGCGCGCGCCCTCTCGGAAAGAACGGCTGGGCAAAATTAACCGGGGGCATCCGTTCCCGCTCGTCGATGTCCTCCACTATTGACATAGAGCTGATTGTACCCCCGGTAACAAGGCATGATCGTCCATCTAGCCGGCATTATGCGGACGCTATAGTCATGCCAGGCACAGTAATCGCAGCCCGTACGGCTGTAATGCGGATACCAAAGCCCTTCATCGTCGGAACAGCTACAGGGACACCCTTTCAGAAAGCGAGGCTTGTAAGGGAACGCGGTATGGGTTGCGTGTTTTTAAAACATCAATTTGTCTTGGCTACCAAATAGAGAGAGGCGGGCGAATGGAACGTGTATTGGTATACTGCAATTGTTTGGAAGATGGGGGATCTTCCTGCGTTAATCGTTAATCTTCGGGTGAAGATTCACCAGTGTTCCATTTTAGATATTTGTGGTAAACAGATTAGTCAAATCCCGTCGCACGAATTTTTAATAAACACATTTTTTCCTTCGTTTGATTCCGATAATTTTTAACACTTGGATGGTCACACCGGGGTCCTCTTACACCCACCACTGTAGACTAGATGCTCGCTGATAGTTTGTTTGGTTACGTAAGAGCGAATCTGAACTACTGTGTCTTTTGTCAGTATTCATTTAGAAAAACGTTTCCTGTGAAACGTGGCCTTACTATCAGAGGAAGCACTCGAAGGAAATTTAGTTTCATTGTAACAAAATTGTTATTTGGAAATTGTATATTATTTCCCAGAATTTATACATACAAACATACTTGTAAAACACACTTTATAGCAGAAATATAAATGAACGCATTCTATTTTAAAAAATTTTTTTTACTTTATGTTACTTCTATGAGTAAATTAAATCAATCACTATAATAAAAAAAGTTTTACTTGGGTCGAAAACGATCCAGCCATCGCCGATTCAGCGTGAGCATATGCATAGCCATTGCATACATACATACATAGAATAAGTATACAAAGGGCCACAAAGAAAATAAATGTTTCTTCTTCATCTAAGAGATTATGAATGACAAAGAAGTTCTAATCACTGCAACCGTAAAATAGTGTACGAAGTTAAAGGGCGACGACCTTAATCAACCAGTCAAACTAAAATATTTGAACTTGCGGTTGCTCGTCAAGTAAATCTTGGATTTCTCTTGAATTGTATTTTTATTTTAAGAGTAGGACAATTGTTTCGAAGCATTTTCTTCGTTCCCAGAATACAAATTTCGTCTCTTGCCTACGTCGAGGCAGAAATTCGAAGTTTTCGAGCCTGTGACTTGGTTTCGCCATGTAACCACAGAAATAACCTGCCGATACTTCGGTCCCGCCGAATCTCTGCGCACCGGTGACACGTAACCGCGCAAGGTGAGCAATAATAGACAGACGGGTTGTTCGTGTAACCCCGGGGCTGCAACAACGAAGCGACACACATAGACGCAGCTCGGATCGGCACTCTTTGCGCTCGCGCGCGCTCTATATTTAATGCCCGGCCCGCGAAATGTAGGTCGGGTTTCTGCTTCCAGACATTAAACAATTCAGAAGCCGGCAGGAGTTTCGATCCCAAAGTAGTTCCGCCCGCTTAAGAGAATCTCCTCGAAGCAATGAACAAGGGATCCGTCGGATTCCAGATTGCCCCGCGACCCAGTAAAACTAGCCCGTCAAAGGCTTTCACAATTACACCGTCGGACAGGAAACGCGTTAATTGAAGCGGCCGTTTAAACATCCTCGCGCCCCTCTGACCGAGGCAGTGAATCGGCCGGGGGTTTTCGAAAAAAAGGGAGGGTGGGTGGTTGGACAAATTCATTAGAATCTGCGAATTGAAAGGGTGGTCGAAAGACGCGGGACCGGTCCGGAGCCCGGGAACTCGGTCAACGGATAACGAATAACGACAACCGTGCATTACATGACCCGGTGGGACGTACCTTGGCTCTCGAGCGTTTCTTTTAGATCGCGCGATTCCGAGCGTGCCGTTTATACCAGTCGAGTGGCTGTAATGAATTCTAACTACGGCCGCTTGTTTCCGACTCGTCGTAGACGGCACGACGACCGACGCCACGATTTACCCCCGTTTTCAAATCTAATTTAAGTTTAATCCAATAACCGTAGCTCTTTGATCGGTGCTTTGCTTTTTCTGTCTACCTTACCCTCGGTCCCCCTACCTTGCTCTTGTTTTTCTTTTTTCCTCTCGTTTTCGCGAACGCGATCCGCCGACGAAATCGGGTCGAGCGGCTTCCCGCGTCCCTATTCCCGCGCGTTCATTAAATAATACGCAGCGAACGTAACCGAGCGAATCCCTCTCTCCTCCTTCCGTCACGGTTACAACGGGTACGCCCCCTGAACCCGCCGCACCAAGGAATTCGATCCTTTTCTGCGGTTCGGTGGCAGGCGGTGGGGCTAATTGGAATGTTTGGCCGGAATATCTGGAGCACTACACCCGCCGACGACAGAATGCAGACTGCGACGCTATCGGACGATCACTGACATCATGGGCATCGCTGTGTGGCCTGCGATCGGCACCGAAGCCGATCGACCCGGTCGGGTCTGGCCGGCTCGGAAGAATTCTTTTTTAAAATATGTATCGGCCCGAGATCGCCGCGCCGGCACGGAAACGTCAACTCCTTCGAATCCGGGACATTTTCTGGCGCGGAGGAAACTTTTGTTCCGCTTCTTCCTCCGTCCGGCAACTTTCTCGAACCAATTTGAGGAATTTTCACACCGGAAACCGGCGTACCCGCCGGACCCATTCTCCGAGCGTTCGCGGCCGATCGAAAAATTTACGGTACTTCGGAGGGTGGGATCTGTGTCTGCGCCCCGACACCGCGATCCAGGCGACAGAAATGTTCGGCTTATGGAGGGTCCCTGATCTCGACGATTCAAGGGCTTACATACGAGGGCCAGTTAAATATGTACCGGATTTTTCTCGCAAATTTTCACTGGACTTTTTTAAAAATGCCGACGTGTTATTTGTCTATGTTTGGTCTGCTGACATCTGCACACTCTTGCCACCGGAGTGGTCATTATTAATTCCAGTATCATAGAGCGGGTTTGGCCCAAAGCCAATTGCACACGAAGTGCTCCTCTTCGTTACTATTGATATGATATTCCCGTAATGTCTGTTCGAGTGATGACAATCACAAGGTGATACGCTTGGCAATGGGGATGTTCAAGAATAGTCGAATGTAGTTTCTTAATTTTTTCTTGTGCTCAAACGGTTGCTCAATCAGCTCCCAAATGAGTTAAATGGTATCTTGTGATGTTGGTTTTGATGCATTGACTCTTGATCGTGTTGGTGTCAATTAACAGACTCAGTAACGTTTTATCCTTAAATTGTCGACGTCGTCCACGCAACACTTTAATGTATATTGTATCTTCAAGAGTTATGCAAAGAATGAAGCCATTCATGGTTCCAGCTATCGGGAAAACGGTTAAGTAGAATAGCCCATGACGCAGATTGAATGTCAGAAACGTAGCTTCCACTTGGTCTTATCTCGTCGAACATCTTTTGGAACATTTATTATAGCAATATAATCTTTCCTCCATTAATCTTTCAATCGTTTTACTATTTTCAACCGTTACTCAGTTATTACGAGTCTTTTATATTCAAGGTCATTCGAAGGTCATTTCATTTGTCCCGACCTCAGTTATCCTATTGCGATGACAAAAATATTCCATTCAAAGAGAACTGAAAACCATGAAGTTCCGAAAAAAAATCTGGAGAACGAGCCAAATATTATTACTAGACTGCGGATTTTTGTGCAAGATAAACATTTTCTGCACCGGTTGCTACGAAGAGGAACCATTCGGGGATTACTTTCTTTCCTTAATCATTTTAGTAGATTGAAAGTAATCCATTGATGGCCTGCAATTCTTTTAATCTTACTAGTGTTCTAAATTGCTGCTACACATTTTTGTCACAAATTACATAAAATCCGTAATCTAATTATCACAAATTTGTTCTATCATGAAAAATGAGCCAGACGTTCTTTTATTTAGGATGCTCAAGTTATCACGGAACAGCTTGTAGGTCCTCGATTGGTCCCTGCACCTGTCAGGCGTGTAAAGACACCTCGATGATTCGAATTTCGTTGAACGCTTTCATTCATGCTTCATGATTCGTGCCATCGATCTACGAAGAAGGTCGATTTTTTGGGACCGGCTGCACCAGGCGTCTCAAGCACGGAGGATCGGACTCGTCAGGGCGAATAGACGAAACGTCGGGAAGCAAAGCGTGGATACCTTGTGGCTGACATCAGCGCAAGCAGGCGCGGCGCAGGGGTACAAACGTGAAAGAGGAGGCTAGGTTCTACGTAGAGTGGATCGATCCGGCTGCCAGGTCAACCCTCGCCGCGGCTCACTCTCCCTGTGCCCATCCGTCTGCGAGGTATTTTGCGTTTATATCGCGCCGTTATTAACCGCGCGGCACGCACCGGCACACCTTCGGATACCTTCTGGAAATCGGCTGGAATTAGACAGGTCCTATTCCGTTTTGAAACTATACGCGCTAAGGGAAAACTCGAGATCAGGTGAATTACCTGGCAACCAAGGACCACGTCCTTGATGTACCAGCCGTAATTTCGGAGGTTTTAGGACACCCGAAATTTCCCACAGATACTTTTCCGAAATTTTACAACTACGGAGGTTGTGAAACGATCTACTACGGTGGAACCTCGGTGGTTGCACACTCGGTGCTCGCACGCGAATCTCGACAGTTCCATTTCGTTAACACGCGGTGGGAATAGTTGCCTAGTTGCGGAATACACGTGACACGCTATAGTGAGAGAAGCAGGGATTCGACATAGTAGAAGTGGGAGATTTCATGCAGTTGATTGGGTACCTCGATAGTTGCTGGGTTTTCAACTACCGAGGTTCTATATAATATAACTATTCATGATATCTGTAACCAACCATGTTCAACTTACTTAAAACACACCTATATCCAAGTTTTTCCAAGACGTCGACATCACCAGATTAGAATTGTTTCGAGTTCCTAACATCGGACTACTACGAGCACGGCCGATTACGTCTTAGAGACACAAGCGGAGACTTGTAATTTCTACCTGATAAACTTGTTCTCCCGAGTCTGGGTTTCCAGTCTCCGTATTCCAACTCGTCGTGATCCAAGTCCTGTAATTCGTGGACCGATACGACGCAACAGAGCCGATCCCGGAAGCCAGAAAAACGACCGATAATGATTTTCGGGCGCAAACCGTTCCAGCCAACCGCCAGAGATCGTCGAATCTCTGCGCCGGAGCAAATCGACCGGGATTGGTTACGATTAATTCATGCTACTTTCGGGCTCGAACCGATATGAACGGCTCCGATCGATCCCGCCTGAATATTGGCTCCGGCGAACGAGACGAGAACGTCGCTTATGATCAATCGTAAAGCTCCAGATAGGACCGTTCGGCGGATTTGGTTATTAGAGGACTTTAAGAGAGGATTGATAATGCGAAACGGTTATTAAATATCGAGGGGCTGTTACGTCGAGTAGTTGTGAACAAAGATCCAGCCGATTACCCGCGACACTGTTCGCACGTTGCTCCGTGTTAAACTCATTCACTTCCGCTAATTCGGATTATCGAGCACGTACGATTTATTCTTATTGTTGAGCGGCTGTTTGCGCCAGAATTACATTTTAATGAACAAATTCTTCGCGGCGATTCCCATCAAGTTAAATATGAAATGAATCTCATTCAAGAATAAAACTTGTTAAAAGTTTATTGGAATTTTCGCGTTATTGCGTTTCGCGTGCTGCGTATGCATGCAGCCCGCGGTATAATTACCGCGGACACGATGACATGAATTTATTCCGTGTTCCCGGAATTTCTATCAGTTAGATGCTGCGCGTGGAACGTTTCGAATGCGCATGTGTCTTTTAAAATTCTTTCGAAAGTGTCTCCTAAAAGAGGATCCTGCAGTTTATGAAAACATTAACAATTTTCTCTATTAATTGATTAAAAAATATTCATGGTACTATGCAATTACATTTGTGTTCATAGCGTCGTTCCGAAACAGCGTTAAAATTAGCAATGTTTGAATGTTTTCAACGGAACAATCTTTAAACGAATCTTCCTCATAACACGATGTTCGGAACTGTCATTTGCGATTAAGGAAAACTGTGTTTCCAATTTCTTCCTAACTTGTTAAAATTCGAATTACACTGTTTATCTTTTGTATTCTTAATGCAAGAATTGCATTGAATTGAGTTTCAATTTCTGTGCCACTAGGAGGCGCTATAGCTTAAACAATATTTATATTTGTAATGAGTTTAAGTCGGATTGAACGTCATCTATATCGGACCGTTTCCACATTTTTCTCACTATGAGTGCTGAATCAAAAATAAACAGTGCCGAATAAATGTGCAGATTTTTCCACTGAAAAATGAATCAATATTTGCAGTAAATCCGCGTGATTGTAGGAAAAGTGGTAAAGCAAGGATCATGAATGTTTGCAGCGACAGAGTGACCAAAGGGATGTATTTCGAGTGGTGGTAGTCGCGCAAAACGGGAGTATAAGCGACACGAAATTTCGCGAGATCCGTGCGGAAGGGGCCAAGGCAGCATAGTCAATTTCTGTTGACCTAACGTGTACGGTCAGCGGAATCAGCACGTAGAATATAAGTATCTGACACAAAAATATCGAGGTTGCGGCAATACGTGGTATATCTACATCGGCATCGGATTATTCGACGTTTTCATTAGCCATTGACATCGGCCACAGAAAATATCGATTCGCAACCTGGAGATAGGTGTGCGCACACACACATATACACGTGCATACGTACGTCGCTTTCTCTGGCCGACGCGTTAATATTAATTTTCGAGCTTTTACATCCCCCCACACCATTCGGTACACTCGTAACATAGATTAATTGAGAAAGCCTGTTACCGAGAAACGAGACAGTGGTTATTAATGGCATAACAAAATATCGAACGCGCACCTCCGGGGCCCACCTTCGCGACTCCCACAATTTTAAAGGGCGATAAGTTTCGGGGTCGGGCCGGGCCGGGACCGCGCGAAGGAACAACGCGCGGCCGTTGATTAATGGCTTCCGTTTTTTCAAGAATACAAATTTCTGCAGCACAGATTAATTTTTATTATCAATTTATCGTGACAAGAATTATTGTCCGCGTTGTATATACTCGCGGCGGCCGGCCGCGCCAGAATCTGAAATCCTTCGTAAATTATTAACATCGCGGAGAATCGTATCGGACGAAACTTGCCGCCTTTAAATCACGCCGAAGCAGCGGCGGGTGCTCTTCATTTTTCAAACGGGACCGGTCACGTCTCGCTATTTTTTTTTCCCCCCATTCCCGCCAAGTTTCTGATGTACAAGCGGTCGGAGAGCGAGTGTCTCCGGCGAAATCATTTATTTAATGCACCGGCGATGAAGCATCTGCGCGACGAGTATCAGCTAATGACGAGCTAACAAGTGTTAACATTTACACGGCATTCCGGTAAGCACCGCGCTAACGAACATCGTTCATATTTTCATACGCGCTGCTAACGCTTTTTCACATGCTTCGGTTATTCTTGCTGCCGTAAATTCGACGGAACTTCGGAAAACGGCTCGGAAGCGGACAATTTTGAAGGGAAATCTAAAAGCCGCGCACCCTCTCATGGTCGAATAAGTTCTCGGGAACGGTAAAAAATGATTCTTGTTGTTCGCTACATCGAAAACATTTATTTGCGCACGCCACTAAATCTAAGCTCCCGAAAGAAAGGAGGGAGTGTAATGACGGCGTACTTCGCAGGAACAATTTCGGCTTTTCCTCTTCCAGCAGCCGGATAAGCTGAACTCGCCAGCCACTTATCAGGGAGAAATTACTCCGTGAAAATCTTATTTCGCCTTTCTGTTTACATCCTGCGCGGAAAAAGTCACTCCGCTGGAAATCCGCTTCTGAAACGATGGTATCGGAATTGATGATGATGAAAGCGAGATTATTTGCGCGGCGAACGGGCAGCATTCAATTATTATTGTAGTGCTAACACTACGTAAAAGTATTGCTAGCGCAATGTTGATACAATTTTGATACAATGTTTTAATGCAATATTTTCTTGATACAATTTTATTAAAATGTTAAATGTACAAATTAATTCAGTACCCTCTCGAAATAAATGTTTATCTCTGAATATATCCTGTCCTGCACACGAAACAAAAGTAAACCAGAAGATAATTTTAAGAATTTTTTAATTTTAACACAGTTACAGAGCTTGGACCTTGTTCATAACCTGTTCCATATAGTTTAGCTTAAATAGGTTTTTTTATTTCAAAATCTACTTGAAAAATTGGCGTAAAATTTAATGTCAGTGTATGCATTGCTGTAGCACCAACTAGAGTTAATTCAAAATCTTGTTATTTTTCTATTCTTTTCAAGCCTCCGAATATTAATAAAACATAGAGAAAAATCAATAAGCGATTGATTCATTTTTTCTCGACAAAAAAGGATTATGCAAGTTATTGAAACATATATAATTATGTTCCGAAATTTTTTAATTAAATTTTTTCAGAAAGTGTCACAGTTTTCTCATAACAAATCCCGGGAGCTATCCTCGAGCCTTATACAGAATTCTTCATTACAATTTTTATGAAAAATAAATATTTATAAGTAAACTGTACCGATCAAACTACGGAGATAAATGACAGAACTTTCGTAATTGGTTAAGTAGTGTGACATTTGCATAGTGATGACTCGAAGATCGCGTTTTTGGATTGCGTCAGTTTTGCTGGCAGGTAGTGGTGTGTTTCGAATGAAAATTGGCGGAGTCGTTGACACCTAGGAAGACCGGAGAAGTGCAGTTGAAGGGACAAACGTAAAAATGGATCGTGACCCAGTGATCCCAGGGCGCGAGGCGCCGTTTACGTAAGCTGTCGATTTCACGGTGGCGTACGGTGGCAGGGAACCTTCTCGGAACGAGTTAGAGGAACTGTCAAAGACGCCGAGTCAAATGGGATTAGAGGTTTATACGTCGTAAGGTCAGTGTTCGCTTAAAGTGCTTCAACGATGCGTTCCATATACGCGCCAACGGTGGCGTCGCGAGTGTCGCGCGTACACAAGCTATCTCTCTCTCTCTCTCTCTCTCTCTCTCTCTCTCTCTCTCTCTCTCTCTCTCTCGCGTCTTACAAGCCCCTAAGACGTTCGCGACGCGTTTGCTGATTGATTCTCTGAAGTGATTTCGCACTATCGACTCGTATTATCATACGCAAGGCAGTTCGGCGCAATACCTCGAGCGGGTACGGTTGATTCATGGCCAGGCAATATTGTTCTCTATCGCGCCAACGCGACGCACGTCGACGTTTCAGAACCGGCCATGCAATCAGAGACGCGAAAATTGACGTTCCGGACCGGAACGTCGTCGTAAATTCTCATTTCGAAATTGGTAATCGAATTATTAATGTTCCGAGTTGCTGATGGTAATTGCTACTACTGGAATTTTTTTTTCTTTTTTAATCAGAACGGGCATTACTGTTCGCGACCGTGCTTCTCTTAACGACCTGTTTTGCGGTCGTGATAGTTGAACTAAAAACAAACGATGCGATGCAATTGCTTTTTTAATATACTGGCAAATTTTACCATTCAATAACCGTCTGAAATACGCCGAAATCGTTTATTTTATAGCAAACATTTCTGGAGCCGTGAAACTGCGCGTTGGTTATTTAATTGTTAATTTTATAGGTGGAACACCATTCGTCTTGATTGACAAAGGATATTGTATCAATTGGTATTTCATGTTATCACGACACTTAATTTTTGAGTCTACAAAAAATAATTCCGTCATTCGATATAAGTGTCGTCAACGTATTGAACATAATGTAATGATTTATTAAAGAATTAATAAATATAATCTGTAGACATGGTGCGTTGATTTCATGCTTCGGAGTCATTCAAGCAATGATACTGTACGTAAAAGCTTATTTGAAACGTTTCTCCGGATAAAAACGTTTGCATTCATTGGTGAACTAAAATATTGTATCTTTTATATATCGAATCTTTTCTTGTAACGGGCTCATAGTAATCCTACCCCACTATTTATGTTGCGAGATTAGCACGATTCCAGTTGAGTATTAATAAATTCATCGCTGTAATCGGCTTAAACGAACTATAGGTTTTCGAAGTAGAAACAGACTGGCTCATGCGCAGACGTCCGCCATTGGCCATTGAGCATCAGACAGTGAAAACGCATTGAACGGAGTTACAAAATTTAAATATTCTTCTTCTCCGCAGAGAAAAATTTTTCTATTAAAGGAAAATGAAGTAGAACCTTTGAATAAACAATAAAAATACTGTTTCTAACGTGCTAAAAATTTATAATCCATTAATATTCCTGTTAGCAAACTTTTACGCTGAACAAGAAACCTTTCTTACTGTTTCAATTGCAAAAATTTTAATCAAACAAATACTGATAACAAACATATTAAATTGTGTTACAATGCAAAATCCTTTATTAATTATTACGGAAGTACATCAAAACTGTAAAACGGCAGGATAATATTTTCATTAGTGTACCTAATAAATGGAATCTACAATGCAGATTAGATAATTTTTTACTATACCAAAATATATACCTAGTGTTTTTGAAATCATAAAGCTCGCGGACGATTCTACACGCAAAAACAAATCAAAAAGGAGGAATAACATTTTCCCGTCTGACGCCTCGTTTCCGGGAAAACCGAGTTGGCAGGAAGTAGAATCGGTAGTTCATGCGCAGACGCGTCAGCCAATTTCCATCTAATAGCGCGCGCGTTCGCTGAATTTTCAAACTCGATTTACTCGGAAACGGTGCGTCAAACGAAAAAACGGTATTCCTTCTTTTCGACTCGTTTCCGCTTGTAACTGTCTTCTTATTGGCCCAAATTTTCCGATTCGCAAGCGTTCGATCCGTTTCGCAGGTTTATCGTGTACACGCGAGCGCGCGGGCACACTTTTGTCCCGTGCGCGCGAGACAATCGATTCGCGCTCGGGAAACTGCACGTCAAAGTTTAATATTTCGTCCATTTTACCGTGTCAGAACACCCTTCACTCCGAGCGGAGTCCCAAGGTTACATTTTTGAAAGGAATCCTCTTACACGGTCCGTTCGCTCCTCCACAGAGCGGCTGAATGTTCGCGTCGACGTTTGACATTCGTCGCGCCAGACGAACCGAATCAGACCTCGGGGTCTACCGTGAATCGTAAAACGCGAATCGTGCAGGAAGGAGACCTGCGTGCGACGTGGTCTCCCGTGCCACGGGGTTACAGTCATGAAAACGTAGTAATATCGGGCCCTGCCTGGGCTGGTGAAACTCGAATTCATTGTGGACGAGAAAAAAAAATCGGGAGAGAACTAGGGAAACACCGGGGAAAAGCACGGGTCGATCGCAAAATTGTATTTCGTAAAAATGCGTTTGTTGAATGTTGAAAAACGAAAAACAGCAGGGCAAAAATTGTATACAGTTACGTGCGCCGTACTCGAATTTCGGAAACCCATTGATGGCGAAATTTGTATGGGCGAAATGAAAACACCAAATTGCTTATAAAAGCTATTTCTCGTCGAGTTATTGGAATATATGTTTTGATGAAATTAATTTTGTATTATCATGTTGCGATGCACATACACGGTTGTCAATTAATGTAAATATTGTCTACCTTTTGTGAACAAAATAAAAATCGATTAATTTGAGGGTTTTTGTGAATTTACCTTTCTATCAATTAGTTCGCAGAGTTTGAAATTAAATGGAGCATTGTAGCAAAATTGTATTTGATTTTTTGTATGATTTAATATTTGATAAAATTCTTTTATTAGGTGAGTTCGCAGTGTACGGGTTGCATTGTCTATATTTATACACGAGGAACAAACATTGTAAATATCCGGAGCTCGTGCAGGTAAATACTTATTACAAAGTACAGAAAGTCAATAAATGTCGAGCGGTCCGTGGAGACCCTGTGCTCGCACTATTCATACATGACAATTTTACAGCTGCGAACTGTGAGTTACTTTAGAACAATATACTGCAATAACAATACAATAACACGTTCTCGAAAATATGTTTCGTATATTTTAGAAATAAAAATTGTAGATACTGTACGTCCCTGAACTGGTAACACAATTTAAAATGCGATAAATCAACATGAAAACAGGAGTGAAAAATCTAGAATGACATTTTCTTAAAATTCATTTCAAATAACAATACACGTTAAAAATTTGCTCATTTTGTATTCTAAATAACAAACTCCCATTAGCGACTATCAATACTATTTTCTATTTGTTTCTGCAAGTAAAATTATCCCATGTTTGCAGATACATTAAAAGCTAGATAATCCACGGAAAATGTGTGACGGTGTGATGAAATTTCTATGTACAAACATAACACAAGAGAATGTAATTGTTACGGACAATCGTGCATAATCTGGGCATCGTTTAAGCTAAAGATTCGTCAGTTACCCTTCACCATTCAATCCCGGCATCCCCCAAGATCTCATCGCGGATGCAAAATCACAGTCCTGCATGCAAAATCATCAAGATCAGATTACTCGCAGGATCGTGTTACGAGGCGAGGCGACGGCTCTCGTCAGGTGTGACGAAAACGCACAGGACGAGGAGACAAAATTCTGGTGAACTTGGAAGATCGTTCTCGGGTGGTCGCGTGTGCCGGTCGGATATAAAGGGTGTTCGACGACACGTTGTAAATATTTTAGAGGGTAGATTCTCTGGTCAAAATAAAGGAAAGAGAGAAAAAAAATAGTGAAGAGAGATTTTGTTCTTGAAGTGGTAGACTTTTTTACCACATTGTAAGATCACTTATCCTTTACTAAACAGATTTTTGAGTATTGGGATCAACAATGTCTTGAAACGTTTTAACAATCATTGTTCTCGTTGCAAAGTTTCTTTGTTTGCTTAAGAGAATTATCTAACTGTTGAAAAACTGTTATTACTTCGTAGGGAATAAATTCTTATGTTAATTTATTTATTTATTATGTTAGACTTTGGTTTGAATTAACGAAGTATAATTATACAAACTTACGAACTTGTGGATAGGAAAACCATTCGAGTTTCATTATATCCTCGAATACTACTTTATTAATAATCAAATTCCAATCTACGTGTATTAAATTAGTGATGTTTATATTTTAAACACGATTTTACCGAAAAATTTTCATTCTCTTACAAACAGCATCTTGAACTTATTAATTTGGTTCGAAGTTCCTGTTTGTTTCGGATCAAAATCAATTTGATCAAGTGTCAAAATGAATAAAAATTAAGCATTTTTGGAGTTTTCTTTTGTTTCAATTTAGGCAAGGAATTAGAGCAGCAGAGACGACTAAAAACACTTGTGCTGTAGGTTACAATTGCTTAGAAATTTTTTATTTCAATTAACCAATTCACTTCAGCTAAATAGAATTGATGTAGTCCCCGATGCACCATTAAGGTGTAGTTCAGCGAATGAAAAAATGTAGGAGATCAATTGCTACATTTTTAACGTCCTCCGAGAACGTTGCAATAAGAAAACGGCAGAGAAAACCCATAAGTTATTACAATCTTTGCTGTAACATCTCATAATGTTCTTAAAATTTAGACAGGTTCAAACCGTGGGTCACCTCACTCGAATAATCTGGATTAGATGACCTAATGCGTAGGATGCAATTTCCTTTCGTTAGGTTATTGCAAAGTCAAGTAAATGTGACCATTTGTTTAAAACATATTATCAAATCATTCCTATTTTTCAAGATATTTCAACATAGGGATACATTGCATATGCTTACTTTTGCAAGCATTATAAATTTTACTTTTTACAAGTTTTGTATCCTGTAAAGAAAATGTAGAGAGTATGTTCTAAAAGTTTATGTAAATTGTATGCATCTTGAAAATTTCATAGAATTATTACTAGCATAGACTGTGGTACCAGTCTAACCATTTTACATTGAATTTAAAACAATATAAAATATTTTATTTTCCATACTTTGGACGAAATGAAATAGTACTTTTGAATCTGAAGCCTTGGAATGAAATCGTAAGGCAACGCGATGATTAGCAAACTAATTCTTGAAAGTTTACGAGGAGTCGAATGAAACTGTAAACTTTTATTTAAAAAAGTTATTTAATAAAAATTTCACTTTTAAATTATTGCTTTCCTGTTTTATGTTAACTTTACACATTAATACCATAATTCAGTTATTTTAAATTCGATTCATAAGAGTTATGAAAAAACATATACACGAGTTATGGAAGAATATATTTTATATTTTAAAATAAAATATAAAAGTTTACGTTATTTTTCCACTCAGAATTATTCAAGGAATTCAATATAGATGATTCACAAATTCGTGATTTGTGTACAGTTATTTAGTGTACTCTTACATTAAGAACAAAACTGAAAGAATCAAAAGGTATTATTTACCTCGAAAATTGCAAGAATAAATGTCAAAGCACTAAATGTTGTTTCACGCTAACTTGTGTAGCAGGAACACCGTGAGGTGCTAATGCTAGTTAATTAATAAATGGTCTTTTAAATCTTTGATGAGTCCAATATTGTAGTATTTTTTTTTTTTATTAAGAATTTTTCAAGTAAAAACCTTCACCTTTTCTAAGCAGAATAACTGTCACCGTTAAACTAGAACCATTTTCAATTCCCGAAAATATAGAAGTTCCCTTATACGAACATTTTTGGGATAGAAGTTCCAATGAATACGCATTATTTTACAACTGTTTTCGCGGAACAAGAAGGTGAATGGTCAACAAAGTACTGTTGTATCAGAACCAATTGAAAATTTGAACAATTTCATTCAACCCTTGCTTGAAACCCGTAGCCCACGCAGCCGAACACCCTGTATGTGCACGGATGCTGGTTTAGTTGGCGGTGTCGCCACGGGTCACGGTGGCGCTGCGCCGCCAGCGCGATCCTCAGTTCGTCACGGGGTCGCGAGGGGTACGCATTGCCTTCGTCGATTGGCCGTACCCACGTTCGCTGTTCGTGACGCGCGAAAACCGTACGAGAGCGCGCACGGTTTTCTGTTTTCTAACTCGGGCGAACGGTCGAAATCCCGTCGGCGGTGATCGATTCCTCAAATCAGTGCTGTCTCCTTGAATCTTTCGCTTATTATTCTCTTTTTTTTCTGTGCGGTGTCATGCGGCCAGGTGGCAGCTGCCAAGCGTGATTTATTCCCGGTACCGTTCTCGCCACGGGACGGGACACAGTGCCCGTGATAGAGAGAGGGAAGATCAAGCGAAGGACACTGCGGTACCTGCGACAAAGAGGCTCCCCCCTCGCGCTGTCAACGAAACGTGAGTGCTTCCTTCCACCTTGCCCTCCCCAGGCTGTTTGACTTTCTTCTGCCCTCTTTTACGACTCCGGTTATCCTTTTGGCGGCCGACGCTGCGTTTTCCGCAGCGTTTCCACACCGGCTGCCGGGACCGAACGCACGCGTCGAAGCACGTCCCACCGAGGAAACGTACCTCGACTCGTTGCCCACAGGTTCGACAGACTACGCTTTTGACGCGTGGCTCGGAATTCGTGATCGAGGGACGTGCTTTCCTTGCCGCGATACAGTTCCACTTCCGATCGGACTGACCGGATACCGACACGCTGACTATGTTTTCGTCGCCTGCTGCTACCTGGTGAACTGTCTTTCTTATTTTGTTGTTGGAACTTTGGTCCATTGGGACACGTGATTGGGAGTTTAGATCGGAACTGGTAGCTACGTTTTCTGTGTGTACAGATTTGACGAATGTTTCGCGGTGATTTTTAGAGGCTTTGAGATTATTCTTCTGGATTTTTTCGTCACGTCTCGTGAGCATAGTTTAATTAGTTGGAGTGTGTACGTACCGGGAGTTTTTCTTCTGGTGGTTTTCGATTTAGAATTTGGAATCGATTTGATTTCAGTGTGCGACGATTTTAGGGAAATATTATTTTGCGTTGATTTTTGGACTTTTTAAATGTCTGGCTTATTATATTGAAAAACGTGGTGACGTTTTTCTATCGAAATATATAGACATAGGTGTTCTTTAGGTTGTGTCGATTTAGGGGAAATATTATTTTGCATTGTTTGTTAGATTTTTTTGAGGTTTCATTTTATTATGTCGAGACATGTCACTTCAAATTGTAATCGGTAGATAAAGGTATTTTCAATTTGCGTTCATTTAACCGTTATGTCAATACCTGTGTGTGCACCTGTAATGAGAATGAAGATTTCATACGTAAAACGTTTGGTACCATTATTCAAAAAGTGTGACATCTAAAAATCCATTTATCTGAGCTCTTTCATTTGGTTTTTTAATGTTTTCACATAATTTGAAGCAGCAAAATTGTAACAGCACAGGCAGTTACACTAATCATGTTAGACAAAAAGTAAAGATATTTTTCAAGTGATGCAATTTCTCTGACCATTACTATGAAGAGTACCGTTGCAAGCGACTAAATAGTGCACAGACAAAAAAGTTTAAGGAGAATTACCTTGAAATTAGCTTAATAGAACATTAAGAAACCGCAAACTAGTGCAATAATGCAATATTCACTTACAATTTAAAAAATCGATCTCCATACATATTATAGTAATCAAATTGAAATGAAAGAGTCAATTTCAAATGGAATGGACGACCAAATGGAATTGGTTTTTTTAATTAATTTTCCATTGCTTTGTAACGCACAAGTTGACAATTTTGAAGATCGTTTTGTCATATTTAAAAATTTTATACATTCAATCGTTCACTTAATTTATTCACAATGAAACCATTTAATATTATATTACTATTATACTATGGAGGTACTATTGTACTACTACGATTTTTACTAGAAAATGGGTGCAATTTCAAACAATGAAAAGATTACCAGAATTCGAGAGAAAAATAAATTCCGATTTGGTTCCTGCGTCCTGGAATTGATAAGTAAAATTTGTATTTTGCAGAAAGATTCGCAGTCTAATTATTTCTACCAGATTATTTCATGGGAAAAGTGTAAATGTCTAAGCGCTTGTGAACTGTATACGCGTCGTTCTCGCGTGCAATTCTACGTATTAAATTATGATCTATATAACTTCGCATTGACAATAATGAAAGAATTCAAAGGTGGACCGGTTTTTGAGAGACATCACCAAAAGAAAATAACTAGAAAATGATGTTTTTCCGAACAAATGTACAGTGAGGAATGCTAAGACTTAGTTTACGATCTGCCACGTTGGAACGTGTTATCCGCAGTCGTACTCCGTGACATATTCAATATACAAATCATACGTAGACAGGGTATGGTGCACTGCGTTTGACGCTTACGTTTCACTGTGTGCATCGGAGTCTTTTTTGCCGGTGCTCGCGAGGGTGCTCTTAAAGTTCACAAGAACCTGAACTGCGTTTTAGAAATTCTCGTGAGATCTCGATGGACTTCAAACCGATTCAACGCTGAACGGAACGTCGCGTCCGATAAGATTAAATTGAAAAATAAATTTCGGCTTAAACGAACATTACTCGAAGACACCGAAAAACCATCCACAAAACAGAGACTTAAAGGCTACTTATAGTATCGGGTGGTTTGTGTATTCGTGGGAGACGAGCCAGCTGTGTACATTGTTTGGTTCCAAAGTGAAACCGATAGTCGTCATTGTCGGGAGATTAGTATTAAACATTTAATCTGTTTGTTGATCGACGTACTGTGTATTTAGAGCAGGTATCGTTTGTCTGGTTAATCGTACACACACGCTAATTTCAAGATCAATGTTGAATACAACGTTATTCGAACAACTCGTGTTTTCCTTTGATTTCGATTTGAAAATGCAATCATCCTATGTCGACGAGAGATCGCTTCCATTGCTTTGTTTCGATTCCGTAAACAGTACAAAGCGTGCAAGTATCTTCGAGAACTGAGCAGGCGACCCGAGTGAATAGATTATTTAAATCGATCTGAAAGAGGCAACTCCTTTCGAGCTAATTGCTCCACGCTTAGTTGCCGCGGAACATTTTTCCAGATATTTCCTAGAACAGAACAGGAGAAACATGAATGGCACACCGAAAAAATTCTCCTCTGTTCAGCACAAACGAAGCATTTAGCAGAGAAATACGCGAATTTCGTAACTATTAGCTACAACTATTCCATTCACGCAAGCTCTATTTCGTGTACACAGTCCGAAATAGCGAACAACAACAAATTCCGCAAACCGAGCGTCAAAAATTCGCAGAAACAAAATCAATTTAAGTCGACAGAGTCGTGTACAATGGAGCACGGAGTTGTAACTCCTAACAATGGGGATGATCCAGCAACAACGCGATTGATACGGTATAAAAGGAGCCCGGTACACGGTGCCATGCTAAAAACAATCTACATCGTTATTCCGGCCGGTTTCCGCGGTAACAAGGTTTACAACAATTTCACGGTGGGAATATTCTGTTAATGATCGTTGGCCGTATGCATCCCGCGTGGCTGAAATCCGTACGCATTACGTGGACGATCGCGTTTCGCACGTATGTACGTGCCTGTCCAGTGATAATCGCTCAGAGACGTATGCTGTCAGGAGGCCACGTGGAGAATGCACCACTGGTTGCTTTCGCGCGATAAGTGATTCTCCAACAGTACGGTGCACGAAGTTTCTGTAACGTTTCCAATTAAAAATTTCACCGGCGATCTCGTTAGATTTGGCTAAAATCGAACGAACTCGTACAAACTTACGAGTACCCTATCGAGCATGTTCAAACATTTGGTAGATTCAAATTGTCTTAAAAACTCGAGACTTCGTGATCCTCGGAGGTTAAACATCTTCAGGGAATTTAGGAAACAAAATTTCTGTAAAATAATACTCCATAATAAGGATATTGTAGGACACGCGAAGTTTCGATCATGAATGAAAGATCAAAGTGTAAATAGGAACGAAGAATTGTTATAAAAATTTCGTTCGCTACATCAAGGCGTGTGAATCAGCGGCCGTCATTCTCCGTAAGACGCTCGACGTCAACGACTTCTCAGGAGGCACTCACGATCCATTCACTATGCCGATCATCGCCTCTCGCCCCGCTGCGGCGCGGGAGATTTCAGCCAATATTTCTCAGATAATACGCGTTCCATGAAAATACAGTTTCGCGCGATTTCCCTGTTACCGCGCACTCCTCCCCGCATCCCCGGCGCCGATAAAGCCGACCGACGCATAAATAATTAATCGCACGCAATCAGCGTGTTTGCGTCCGCTCCGCACCGCGACCGCGCCGCACGCGAAAATTGCCTCTATCTGTCGCGGATCGCGGCAACACCGACCACGCGTTTTCGAATCGTTCAAGTTTAGACAAGCTCTTTCCCGGCTCGTATGCATGAGAAACGATTCGGAAGTTTCATTCTCGCGCAGCCCGTGCCCCCAGTGTGAGGATTTCGGATGCATGTAATTTGCCGGAAGTTTGTTTCGCCGTTTAGGCGGAGTTTCGAGGGGATTTGTTACTTTTTCTCGGGCGGGGGGCGAGCGGATGCGGTCAGAAACGCGTTATTTGAAGCGGTATTTTCGGAAAATGTTCCGCGCGATTTCCTCGGAAGTACGGTAATGCTTAACGCTGAAACTATCCAGCACTAAACAGGATTGATACTAATTACTTTGCAGTAACAAGACTGGACTTATTCAGATTTTCTTCGATTTCTCTCTTGTAATACAGGGCGTCCTAAAAATGTTGCACTTCCTTGAAATAGGTGATTTCGGACGTCAGTCAGAAGTAACTTTTTCCTTTGCTGTAATATTCTCCGCGGATTCGTTAAGGAGTTTTAACGAAAAACACGGACCAATCAAGCCGCTGAGCGCGGCGTTGGCATTGGTCGATCCGGAATCTGTCCGCTGTTGCCCCGCCCTGATTGGTCCGTGGTTTTCGTTAATAACTCTTTAACAAAGCCGCGGAGAACGTTTTCTGAAAGGAAAAAGTTTCGGGACATCTTGTACGTGCTGGAATACAGGGGTATGCTATGCGAATCTACGAAATATATTTTTGAAATTTTTGTTACTAGCCCAAATGAAACGCAACTTTTACTATTCTTATGGAGACATTGAAGATAATAAATTAGAGGTGAGGGTGAGCGATGTATAAGTCGATATCAACAGCTGTATGCGCTTTATTATATCTCTCCACACAGATAACAGATAGAGGTTGTTCCGTGATAATTTCTCTTCCTCTTTTTGTCCCCTCGTCTTCCTATCCTCGATTTTTTCTTTGCCCAGTCTCGTCTCTAGCTTTCCTGTTATTGTGGGCTTCTGTGTGCGTAACAGTAGGCCGAACAGGTGCCCATCTTCTTGCTTCCCAGTCACCCCACCCGTGCACAACAGCTTTATTGTTGGATTTCTTGCGTCTCTCTGGTGGATCAGCCCGCACTCCGAACAGCGCACGACCCGAAACGGGCAGCGAGAGAGGAGAGAGAGAGACAGAGAGCTGAATGGTACTCGCAACTTGCTTGTTTATTGATTAACCATTAGCGAAATTAATGGTGGTCCCCGAGCGCGATACAATGCCGCTATAAAGCTTATGAAGGTGAATTAGATACGGGACACTTGCGCGAATTGCACTTATTCATGCATCGCGTTGAGTAATCGTCGTCGTCGCAACGGCGAATAGAAGATCGTTAATTTATCCGGTAATTTTCATTGATCGATCCCCGCTCGTTAAGGAACGAAACGGTTTCATAACTAACGGGTTTCGTCTGGAATGCTAACGATACGTGTTGTATTAGGTTGCCGAGATGGTCGTGCTCGCCTAGGAAATGTGATCGAGGAATTGCATTAGTGTGAGCGCGGCGTGCGCGAAATTGAAATGTGCTTGGCAATCTGTAAAAGGAATCGGCACGGGGTAATCGTTAGATCGCGGACGCTGTTCGTATTAATATTTTCCGAGCCTGCCGGTACGCGGAATCAATCGGCAACTCATAGTCTTCGTGACAAATGAAATGGAAAGTGTATGTAACTGTATTTTTGCAGACGCGTGTCATTTTTCTGTTCTCCAGCTGACTTGAGTTGCATTTAATTCGCTTGTATTATTCGGTGGAAAATGTAAAGTTTATTACCGACTTCATTCTTTACCAAGTCCCGGATGATACTCTATGTTTCATAAGTGAAGTGCACAATTTGATTTTCTTCGAGTTCAACGCACGGAATTTAGCAATTATTTAAATAACCGTGGCCGTAACCGTATCTCAGCGACTCTAACGAGAATTAGTTTAACTCTAGAAGTATTCATGGTTCATAATATCCAGCATAAAAACTGGACACTGGAAGATAGATCTCGTTAAACCGAAATTTTTTCCCTGCCTTTTCCCCTCTCTCCATTTTAAAAAGGCAGCCCGCAGTTCATTCTACTTTCTACAATCGTCCGCACTATATCAGCGTTACATATCACGATTTTCCATTTCCTTTATTTTCTACGCCAGGATTTCTTCCCAGGTATTTCTCAAATTTAATTAGCTTCTTAATTGTAGCCCGATCGATCTACAAAGTGAAAATTATAACAAAATTTGCCGAACTTATAGAGGCTTTTTTACATTAGTGCGATGGAAATCTGGAAAATTCGCGTAAAGAACCGTGAGATGCCCGCGAGTATCTGCCATTTAAGTATCCGCCGTCTGTCTCGAAATATCCTTGATTTCATTAAGCTTTCATTTATAATAATGAGTCCGCAGTCCCGTACATAAATTCAATTAACAGAGACTTTCCAGGCGGTCGACAATTAGCGATTAAATCTCCGTGAAACCGATTTCCGCCGTCAAACGAAAAATGGATAAACCGAACCCGAGCGACATCAATCCGGACCAGCGCAGCGGCGTTCGTCGACGTGTTACGAAATGATTAAACTTCCGTTATTTCATTTCGAAATAAAGGGAACCGGGGTCGCGACGCCGGGACGGCCATTTTTTAATGGCAAGAATGTCAAACAAGTAGGATGACAGTGCTCGGCGAAGAAGAAAGCAACACTTGACTATTTTATGTGCCGCGCTCTCCTCTTCGCTCGGAGCCACGGGAACCCTCTTGCATACGCTAGATCAGTTTCAAACTTTAATTAAAAAGGTGGAGTCGCAATAAGCTCCACACCGCCCCCACGCTCAGCTCTCTCTCTCTCCCTCTCTCCCTCTCTCCCTCTCTCTCTCCCTTTCTCTCTCACTCACTCCCTCTCTTCCTTTCCCCCTCTATCACCCTCTCTTCCTCTCTCTCTCCCTCTCTCTCCCCCACCCTCTCTCTCTTTCTCTCTCTCTCTCTCTCTCTCTCTCTCTCTCTCTCTTTCGATCTCTTTGTTTTTCTATCTGTGCCACCAATCGGAAATGTATTTTCACCAGGTGTATCGTAATGCGCGGAAGGATGGAGCCACAAGTAGGATAGGAATTCGTGTACACCGGTACGAATTGGTATTCACTTTGAACATTTGCGAATTAACGAGACTCAGCCTACAAAATCTCCCGCCGATGCGATCCCGCACTGGACGCTGCCTCTTGCTGTTATTTATTTATTCAACGCCGCGAACCCATTAGGCACTAAGAGAATAAAGAGTGCAGGTAATACGATTAACGTAAGATTAGCCGCGAGGATCGCATCGATGATTTTCGTATTTGATGAAATACACCCTCTAAATTAAAGGAGCACTCGATGTTCGTCGAAATATTGTTCATCTTTAAACTGTTATAACTTGGACGTAAAAAGCCATACAACAATTACTCAGGGCTCGTTACAAAACGTGAAACCTCCTCTTTCGAAATCACTAATTAAACATTCGTAATCTTCGTAATTTTAAATTCAAACAACTCTATTGACGTTAAAAAATTTTGTATCATAATTAAAATCACTATAAATTTGAAGATTAGTGTCTCCCTTTTTGAGATATAGCAATTTTGATATGATAAATGACAATTTTCGTAATGCTCCTTTAATTTACACTTTTATGTATAATTAAAATAATCAAGATAGTCTTGAGAATTTTAGATTAAAAACTGAAATCACTATTCGTTTGTACTCCTTCCAACAACAATACTAATACTGAATATTAAAGTTTAAGATAAATCAATTTTTAAAATGATCATCGCGGAATATAACCTCTGCAAAAACGAATTTTTTAAAAGCAAACGGAACAACTTGAATCGCTTCGTAATTATGTACAATTTTTGGAACTCAAATAGGCATTAATTGAACCAGCCAAAAAATTAAGATAATTGTGCGTTGAAAAAAAGAATGACTTCTGAGTGACTATTAAGCGTTATTAAAATTAAACGTACATGCATGTGCGAGTATTCGCAAAAAGATTAAAACTTCAATGAAAAATTAAATATAATTTACTTGCGATAATTCAGATTTTTACTAATAACGATACGGACATAGGCAGA
This sequence comes from Halictus ligatus, assembly GCA_028454255.1. Taxonomy (NCBI): domain Eukaryota; kingdom Metazoa; phylum Arthropoda; class Insecta; order Hymenoptera; family Halictidae; genus Halictus; species Halictus ligatus. The sequence goes on from CM052137.1 coordinate 10,977,511, forward strand.
TTTGACTTTGGTCAACGGTCAATGGAATATCAGTTTGAAAAATTGAACGCTTCATTGGCATGGATTTCTCGCATCGAATAAAATAACATTCCGTTCATGCATGGAGACATAAAATTGCGAAACGGTGAAAAGTGTGCTCGAGTTAAAGGTAATTAACGGGAACGAGATTTGATGGGCGATCCGGCGTTCAATTGGCGCATACCGTAGTAATTTCTTTCCTCGAATTAGTGATTCACACCCGAGAAGATGAATTCGAGACGATATTTCCCGGTAGAAAGATAATCGAGGAGGAAGTTCGCGGACGCGCGGGGAAACAGATACGCACGATTTTTTGCGAGCTCCGCGTGCGTAGAGCGAGGCTCTTCCCCTATGACTCCGATGTTCGAGGAACCCGGGAGAGTCTGGATTTATGGTCGCGATAATAGTTAATAAGCTTTCATTAAGGATTCGGGGAAAATTGCTCGCATATCTCGTGAAATATTCGCGAGCGTTCAATTACGGGCGTTCACGATAACAAATTCTCGAAAGCGCGGCGGCTACTATACGGTGTCAAATGGAGCCGGCCGCGCCTCTGTTACAATCTAGAAATTAAATGAAAATTAGCATCGCGTTTTCGACGTTAGCTAATTAAAAGCGCAATTATTTAAGAGTTAGACTCCGGCCGACGGCAAAACAACAAACGCGAAACGCCGCGAAATTTCTGCGTTATTTCGCGGAAAACGGTCCGGACCAGGGGCCACTGTTCAACGAGAATGCGGCGCTAACGAATTCGATTCAGCTCGACTTCGCGCACCTTACAATAAGTATTATACACCCCGGAAAACATTTATCGCGAAATTACCTCGTCAACTTCCCGCGGGAACGGTCGCGGAATAAAAATTTGCTACAATCAACTTCGTCAAAATTTAATTATTCTAGGGATTTCGTATTGCATTTTATCTCCCAAACTAGCTTATTAATCTAGCTTGCGAACCATTTTCCTCAATAAATGTAGGAATTTAGTCGTTTTTGTTTCACTGTTCTTTTTTATATGTAGGTAGACTGCAGTAGTAACTTCAGTTTGTAAACTATACTGGGAGAAAAATCAGACATTTGATAAATAATAACTCAATATCTAAATAGTTAAAAAATATTTCTTTTTCAAACTAATTCTATGATGGAAGAAAACCAGATGTCTCAGGTATTCAAGTGGGCATTTAAAAAAATTGTTAAAAGGTATTAAAGATTATTCAGGAGAAGTACGAATATACTTTTATATATTCTGTTCTTCCATAATTCTTTTCAACTCTCATACGTTCCTCGGGCTGAAGATTAACCCATTTTCTGTTTCTAAAAACACTTTTCTGTGACTAAAAAGTCTTTATCTTCTTCCTGTTCTTAAGACGTATTTCTTTAAGTGACATGAAAATTGGATGAAGTATTATCTAGAAGAATCCATTGTGCACCTACTTCCGAGGATCGTATGAGTATTAAACATTTATAATAACTATATGTGGATTGAGGATGTTGGCATTAATGGCGAAACTGGACAGGTAGAATTTGGAAAAGCCAAATTATTAATGAAAGAGAGAACTTTTTGTTTAGCTTCCGTATCTTGCAATCGGCGAAATTTCTATTTTGCAGAAAGATCCGCGCAGTTCTCTTGCATCATTTATAATTTAAAATGCAAGACCTCGGCGCCGCGCAGCTTCGCAGAATTCACGGATGAATATAGATTAAATCAGGGCGTGTATACCATTTATAAATGAAACTGAGAAATCTCATACATTTGAAATCCGCCTGAAGCGGAGGAGCTCGCAGATAAAACTGAGATGTTTATGCCGCTTATAGATTAAACTGCGAGTCCCGAGGAATCCGGAATCCTATAAAACTAGAGGGGCAGTTGTAATTGGATAGTCCTCTTACGAGAAGAGAATTGCTTCTTTTATTAGCGGTGCGCTTCCGGAGAAAGGGCAGTGCCGCTCGTGTCAGAGCAATTATAAGGTCGTCCGAAGTAACGAACGATGACGTCCAGGTCATCGTGAAAAGACGTAGCCGTCGCTCGCAATTTGCTGCCATGCTTGCGCGAGTATTTACGCCAGGAATGTGGACGGGACTTAAAATCGTAATACCCGTCGAAAGCAGAAAGAACTCTTCCAACAAACAAATTATTATAAGACCGTTCCGTGCCAAAATCGTGTTCTTCCACAACTCTTACATTCAGTTAGCGATAACTGTGACCGTTAATTCATGTAGAACTTCATTTTACTTGTTACCTTATTTATTTAGATTTTTTAAAGCTTTTGTTATAAAATCCACAGTCTAATAAAAATGAATCAAAGCACACGGGAGCGAATATAAGACAGTCCCTTATTTTATGCATTGTTTACAAAAAGCCTATTATATTAAAGTCTCGATCTAAGCCCAATCCTCGGGTCCGTGCTGTGACATACATCGTGTAGGCCTACTATTTTCTTGTGATCGCAGTCACTGATCGTGACTGAGATCCTCGGTCTACTGACAATTTTTATCTATTATTATCTATTAAATAACTATTAATTATTATTTATAGAATAATCTATACATTATCTATAGATTGTTATCTAGAAAACTATTATCAAGTCTTCCGGTAAGAGATGTGTTAAGGAAACATTTAATTCCTTGAACCATTTAGAAACGCATTCATCGCATCCGGTTGACTCAGGGAAATAATTTTGAGCATCGTTTTCGCACAAATACTGTCGTGTACGGTGTTTCCAACGTGTTGTGCCGAAAATCTTAATTTCGCCTGGACGAAATATTTATCGAGTGTACACCGGGCAAGCAGAGACGAAGTAATTGCGTGCACGACATCGTCACATTGAAACGGGCCGGGCGACCATAATGAATAATCGGCCTGTTCGCCGAGTGATCACGCGCGTGAGATTACGCTCGCATTTTCTGCACGGTATGTCAGCATCGCGTGCGATTAACACGTCGATTTCAACCGCTCGGAGAGTCGACTTTCTCTCTTTCTCTTTCTTTACCTTTTTCCCTCTGTTTTTCTTTCTCTCTACCTCGTCTGTTCCCTCTCCCATTCTCGTAAACATTTTTATAGGGATTTCGCGATAAACGAGGCTGTATCGGCCTCTGGGATCGCGACCCGTTGTTATTACCCCCGAGTAATTCTTGCGTTAATCGTCGTCACCATTAATATGCCAGGCTTCTTTGTTTCTTCCTCGCGCACACGTGAAAATACGCTGTTTCATGGCGATATAATAAAGTGTCTGCTCCGAGACGCGGGCTCCTTAAAATAATTAGAACGTCACGGCCGCGATAAATTCTATGGTCCACGCTATATTTAACGATGATTTTTTTTTTAATGCACTGTTGCTTATTAATTACGAAGACAGAGAGATAAAGCGTTATTATTCCCGGGGTGGAAGTTGTATTCTGCTGGAAACGTGATCCTAGTGCAGGTGTTGTAATCGTAATGCATTTTTCATCGAGCATGCTTTAATATGATTATTTTAACACCCGATCTATGGATCACTAGAGATGCCTATTTTACAGTGATTGATAAAAATAACAAAAATTGATTTTCTCAGTTTTCTAGAAATAAATTTAGTATGTATATAAGTTCGTCATAAATGCATCTTTACAATTTCAGTAAGCGTAAATTAAAAAATGTGTAGTTTGTGAGATTTACTGAATATTTATTTATTAAGTATTATGAATATGCAAGTAGTAGAAATGGTATGAATACAAGGGGAATGTATTTAATTATTTTTTACCGGTTACATACTCGGCTAAAATAATTTTTTAATCTATAAATATATGTAAGTATTTAATTCGACGGAAGCTGTGCACATTTTTTCAGTGGCGTATTTAATACGTTTTTCAGTTCTGCATAAATAATTGGAGGTTTTATTTGTGATATAATCTTTTGTCGGATTTATTATCAGGAAATTGCATGCAACAGTGCGGCGCATTCAACAGATAGAAGAAATAAATGCTGCGTATACAAACGCACACCCTATGAAAAGCTTTATTTCCAGATTGCAACAACAGAACGAAATGTTGTTACCGTTCCGTACAATTCAATCAATGATTCATTCCGACATGTGGACAATTGTTGTCAATGTACAATTCATATTGTTGGAAATTTGAATTAATCACAACACAAATTTTATTCCGATTTTTCGTTCTTTGCGGCAGGCCAATATATTTTTGTTCGAATGAATCGGACTCGAAATTTCCCCGTAAAATCGCGCTCCGAAATGGCAACGGTGACGTTAAATAGTAGGACAGTTTCACAAATGAGTTAAATAATTTTCGTAAATGCGTTCCGTTTCCTCTCGAAATTAAAAATTTTTCGTTCTTTAATTCCACGTACTGTAAAACGTCGCGTGCTTTTTGAAGAATTTTTCTATTTCCATTTTTAATTTTCCCAATCCATTAACAAAAAAAAAGAGGAAACGAATTATTTCGCTATTACAGCTTTGCGTTTTTGTATTTGCGTATTGAATTTTTATAATTCGTAAGTATCGATGCTTCATAAGAAAAATAATAAGAATTTAATGTGACTGTTAGGGTTAGGCGATTCAATACGTCATAAAATTCGTTGTCAAAATTCTGTGTAGCTAGACTTCGATCGTTTCGATTGAAAGCGGCAGTAATAATTTGACCACTCGCTATAAGTGCAAATACTTTTCATAATCAAGTCGTAGATGCACCTGTCTCATGTAAAATTCAATTTAGAAATGAGAATCAGGCGACACTCGATTCGCAGCACCGTTTTCAGAGTATGACAATTCGGGAAGCCCGGAGGGCGTGAAAGGGCCAAGTTAATTAATCAAAAACAGCTGACGGCAGACTAGAAACGAGACTCTGCCCGGCGCCCGTATTTTTCCATCGGATAAATGTTTCAAACAATCCGGGGTGGTCTGTTAAACGTTTCCTGGTTGTAACGCAACGCCGGTTGGTAGTCGGTAAACGAAGGCTGTCGTAATGGGTTAATGCACGCGCATAGAGAACCCGCGGGCACGCATCCTCGCGTTGCGTTTGGCCCGCGATAACGCGTGGGTAGTTCGCACTTAACGGAAACAGGGTCGCGTGCGCTTTTTATCTGCTGGAGGTGGTTTATGGCACGGAAACGGCATTAGTATCCCGATAAATATGATGCACTCCGTTGGTCGGCAAAACTGGCAAAGCTCGGCGTGGCATTTCGAAGATGATCGGTCGGGAACTATCGCCGCCGAGAGGCGGAGCATATTTCGCCCACCGAGACAAACGACGCAACGCCCTTTACGAAATATATCAGGCGTGAAAGATAGGGCGCGTACGTCCGACCAGCAGGGAAATTTAACGTGACACCGTCTCGCGAACTTCCCGCGAAGTTTCGCTCGAGACGCCAAGCGCCGAAGATCGATTCTCGCTGCTCGAGAGTCTCGGCGCGGCGGCTCCTCTCGTCGGATACCGGGGCTTTATGCAACGCGGTTAGGCTTGCGAATCGCTTTCGCTGCCCGAGCACGCCGGGCCGGGCCCCCGTGCTCCCGACTTTTCCCGGCCAGAACCGCAACTCGAAATAGCGAACAGAATGACGTGCTCGACCGACAACCCACTCGAAATTATTTGGAAAGCCGCCGAGACGTTAAGTTACCGATCGAGACTGACTTGGACAACCGCTGATGCCTCAGTGAACAGGTGCTTCTTCGAATGCTCGCGAACTGGGCTAAAATCGTCGATCCGCATTGCAGAGCTTCCTGGAACCAGTGGGAAATATTTGTGATATTATTTTAGGCTGGCATAGATCCGGGCAGAATTCGCGGATGGTTTTGACGCGCTACTTACTCTTTTGGTAACTTTGTTTTCTCGATATTTGTCCACAACACGGGTCTACCCGGGGACATATATCGGCTGGAAGATACTATTCTTTGATACACTGCCGAACGTAGAAAAGGACAGCGAAGCTCCAGTGGCCACGATTCATACCTCATGGGTTATACTCCGCGGCAGTGAGGATGGTTCTAAGCCTTTAATGAGGTACATATTTGGGACATATATCGAGTAGAGACTGCAGTTCATTCTTTTTATTGATACCAATGGGAGTTCTATGACCATACTAAGATCGGTCAAATTTCATAACGGAATAGAATTTTATTTAAAATTAATATTGATATTAATAATATTATTGAATATCATTTTTGTCAATATAGCGTAAAGGTAAATGTAGGTATGGAATAAATAGAAATTTTCTTTTCTTTTGGGAAATGATTGAAGACAAAAAGGTTCTAATTATTGTAGTTGTAAAGGGATCAAGGGATGAAGATCAAGAGATGAAGATCAAGAGATTAATGCAAGATGACAGAAATAAACCCCCAGTGTGTGTTATTGGGAAACTAACGTTTTGAGGATACAGGTTCCACGGTGAACCATTAGAGCGAAATTCAATGTAACGTATGTTTCGACAAGTTTAATATATATTTAAAACTTGTTTGCCAGTAAAGTTAAGCGAAAAAGCGCTTCTCGAACATTTGCAAAACCCTTTCATCGTTACTCTACCCACAGTAGAAATGAACCAGCTTTCCGATACGCTTCAAATCAAATACTATGCTTGAATAATATTTTAGAACAGACTGTTTCATATTTAAACTAAAATATACTGTTAGCTGTTTGAAAGATTACTTTACTCGGAGCAGCTGTACATAGGTATGCGTGTTCACTGAAGTGAAATAATTTCACGCGTATTTCGCGAGCACTCCAGCTTTCGCATTCTCTCTCTCTCTCCCTCTCTCTCTCTCTCCGACATTCTTTGTGCAGAACATTGTAGTTGATTTATATTTTCGTAATTTGTCTATGTCCTATAACTTTCTATTTAGCTCCTGTTTTTCGAAATTAGTGCACAAAATTTCGATTGAACATAAAGATATCTGCGGTCTAATTATAAACGTTATACTAACAATGCTGTGGTACATACACATGGATCAAAATCAGTCTCACGAAAGAGACATATTAAGAAAGATATTTGCCAAGCGCAAATATTAGTACTAGACTGCAGACTTTGTGCATTTATAAGAAAATCGAGTTGGTGAAATGCAAAACAGTGAAAATATCAGACTAATTTAACACTAACCGTACCGAGCACAAAATGTATCTGCTACAAGTGGTTTTTTAATACAAGACTGAATTTATTTCGATATCATGCAATTTTTATAAACTGTACGCATCAATGAAGAAATTTGTTTAATAATTTCTGTTGATTTGACCAGTTGTGGTACGGTTATTATTAAGATTATTGTTTCACTAACATATTAAAAACAAAATGATCATCAATTCATTAATATTTCATGTTTCACAGGCTTTCCCTTATTTACTGATGCCATTTGCCTATTGAAAAAGCTTGTCCGAATTTGCATCGAATGCGTTAATCCAAAACGAAACAAACTTTCGGAGCAACGTAATATTATTGAGAGAAGAAATAAAATTAGCTGATATTTCTCCGAAAGATCCGCAGTCTAATTATAACCATAAATACCGAAAGTATTCGCACAGTGTTTACCCAACTGTCTCAGCATATTATTCCACCGAGTCCTCAGAATCCAACGTACCAGTGAAGAGAGAAAGAAAAGTAAGCACCAACCCCTAACGTACCATCAAACTGCGCTACTCCACCGAATTCTCTGGCCATTAATGCCCACTCCCGTCCTAGTAGCGCCGTGTACGATCCATTCCACTGGTTCGGAACGTCGGTAGCAGCTAATTAGAAGTGCAAACATCGTGTTCGACCCGTAGAGGCCGGCGCCGTTGAAACGTTAGCTTCCGCGAGATAATGCGTTATTAGAGTGCGGATGGAGTGGGCGGCGCGGAAAACGTTTCAGAAGACGCAACTGGGCGCAAACTTCCGAAAGACGTTAACTCGTCCCAGCCAAAATGGCCCCTGGCTCGAAGGTAGAAGGGGTAAAAGGGTACGAACGACGTAGTCGCGCAGGAATTAATCAAGTGCGTCAATTACTTTGAACCCTTTCATGCCGAAAAGACCAAACCATGATATGCAACAAAAATCTGGGTCGTCAGATTGTTGTAAAAACTAACAGACATAGATCCGGGCATTATAATCTCGCTTTTTCACTGGCCAAAATAAGTCTTGTAAAATAGTAAAGTTCTACATAGAGGGCAGAACTTTCCAATTGACACCCCAAGCTTTTGACATCTGCGTCATTCTACTCGTTCCGATGTGCTAAATCCGAATATGACCATCGTTTTTGGCGGAAATTATTCAGACCATCGAAACGAATACAATAGGTACCAAAAACATGGGCGATTTTGAAGTTAAGCCAAAATCTGGATCGTGAGGTTGTTGTAAAAATTAACAGATGTGGATCCCCAGGCACTATAATCTCGCTTTTCATTGGCCAAAGTGGATCTAGTAAACGACCCAAGCTGTACATAGTCAAGCAGAGATTAATTAAGGGCGTCAGTTACTTTGAACACTTTCGTGATGACAAGAAGAAGCCATTAAGATCCACGTTTTGCCAGGAAGATAGCAAAAAGGAAAGCTCTGGAAATTATTTGATTGATGTCCGATTGTAGCATATTGCGAAAATGATAAAGAAGTTGAAAAAACCTTCTAGCAAAAAGAGAAAGAAAGAATGGGGTGGAAGGGGGTTCCGATCGCGGGCAGGTTTGTCTGCGTTTGCTGGTTCGTGTGGGAGCTCACGTTGTTCCTGCGGTCCTCGAGGGCAAACAGGAAGCCCAGGATCCTCCGCAGGACCGGTCTACCGGTTTGCACCGCTATCTGTCCGCGGCAGCGGGGCGCAAACATTTGTTCAGGACAGGGGACGAAACCGGGACGAAACGCGAACGGCGGCGATGCGATATCAGTAATAAGATAACAACTGTCCGGCGAGCCCCGCCGGTTTCCTCTCACCTTCCACGTGTGAGTGCAACGGGGGCCTCTCTCTTCCCGCCCGACTCCTTCGATCGGCCTGTTTCGCCGGCCGATGCCTAACCCCGCGCCTCTAATGTGTAGCCGAGGTACGCTCGTTTGTTCAAACTTCCTTATCGAGGACCCTCCAGCGAAAGCCAGCTTAATTCACCGCCACCGGTGCCCCGCAGTATCGACTGGCTATTGAGCGGATTTTTGTCCAACCTGCGCAAAGTGCCTCTCCACGCAGAAACATTCTAGATAGCCCACGATGTCCACCGAGGGCTCGCCTAACTCCGAAAATAAGTGTCCGCACTGGATCAACCATGGCTTTTGGTTTTATCGCTAATCCCTTGCGGTCCGAAACCATTCCCACCATTTTGTTTCTTTTTCGAACGACGTATAATTCAATTGAATTCCCAGATTTAACTGCGCCAAATTGTTTAGAGGAATAACAACCGTTGTTCTTATATACGCAATTGTGACCTTACTGAAGAATGTAATGTAAATTATACATAGGGCCGCAAAACGTTCCAGATGTCGCTTTGTTGGGAATTATTAACCCTTTGACTGTGCGGATTCGAATAATGGTAACTTAACCCTTCGCATTTGATTGCTTCCTCTGTGGGGATAACACAACTCTGGTCAGCAACTTGGATGTTCCTTTCGAGAGTACAGTTATTGTCTTGATGTACGTGCAAACTTCGAGAGCGAAGTGCCACTTACATCCTGCACAGACACTATTTCTTGATCCTTTGCTACGAATTTCTTATGATCTTTTTATGAAACTTTTGCTAATATATTTTTGACACTTTTCCGACTGAAGCGATAACAAGCATCGCACAATTTGAATTACATTTATTCGTTTCATCCACGATACAATAGAACCTCGATTAGTCGAACCAATCGGTGGAACACGAGTGTATCAACAATAGAACGGCCATCTAGCCACTGTGCTAGATTATGTTGAAACTGATGTGTACATTGAATCGTGTTGTATGCAGATGATAATGGAGAAGTCGATTGGACAAGCAACTATGCTCCAAATTATTTTGTATTTGGGCTCGTTTGAATCAGAAAAATGTTACAGTTTCATAAAAATATGTTTAAAAACAAACAAGTTCCACGTTCGAATGTTAATTAAAAACGGAAAGTTCCAAAAGGTAGGTGAAATTGGCTACGTCAAAAATCTTGTAAAATGACTTCATAAATTTACGAAGTTATTCGCAAAAGTATTCAAGTGATCTATTGGAGTTGGGAATTTGCGTGACGATTTGCAGTCTAGACGCGCCGTCGTTAAGATTTCTAAAATCGTTCCGAGACCGATATGATAATGATTTCTGAATCTCCGAAGGTAGAACGGAAGGGAGAACTATCGCAGGGCAAATGTTGATCAATCGAGATAGAAGCAGCCGGGAACTGATTGAATTAAAGTTGGAGTGTCGAAGCGTTGTCGCGATTATTTCGGTATTCCTCCCAGATATTGAATACCTGATCCCCGACGATTACTCTGTCTTCATGCCGGCGGGAATCGTACGGGAATTGAAATCTTTCAAATGCCTCGGGTATACACGGTGGCTCGTATCCAATTTCATCCAGACGGATGTACTATTAATCCATCCATCTTTGTCAAATCCACTTTTATCTGTATTTTAAAATCACCGATTCTGTTCCATACATACAGTTATAAATCTTCATTTATTTATTAATTCCTAACACTAAATATGCTACATTGAAAATAGGTTTTCATTTGACATTTACGGGAGCTATGAAAGTTCCGTCATGGAATCTAAATTAATTCAATATTGTTACTTTTATGAGTCTACATTTAGTAGGTACTGTTAACCTATTAATTGTTTTTATCCACTTCACGAACATACACTTGCGTGCTTAACCATTTTTAAGCATTGCCTCTCTCAAATTTTATTTAATAGGAAATGCAATTTTTATTCTAAATGATGAGTATACTCGTCATTTCACAGTAAAATGCCATGTTTTCACGATGAGTATGCTCGACACAAACAGTTAGGGAGCTGATAGTATGTTTAGCGTTCGCATAGTTGTTTACGGTTACGTTCTTTGTGTAACGAATTTTAAGGGAAAACCCAATATGGCGCTTCAGTGACGTAATAATTGATCAGGTTCGAAGTTGAAGGGAAACTCGAGATGCTAATAAGGTCCCGAGAACGTAAAGGAAAACTAGTGCACAAGAACTTTGCAATGTTCCCTAAAAATTTCTTGTTTATGCAATGTTGCGAAAAGTACTCGGAAATGAGGGCTGCATCGCTAAATAGGTAGCAACATACTTACAAGTTTAAAAAGAATGTAATTTTGGATGTTGGAACTTGTATAATAAAATGCACACCAAAACCTTAGTTTTCCATTATGATGTTCTCGTTGAATGTTCTTGCAGAAGAAATTTTATTCACTAACCAAACATGTTCTATTCGCCATAATTAGAGGTTTAGACTGTACACAAAAAAAAATAAAATAGAGGTTGTTAACAATGTGTGAACTAGAAATTTTTTGCTTTATGCCCACACAGTTTTAGAGCTTTACACAGTTCTACCGTCTCTTCAATAATATTCTTAAAAGCAAATCTTTATTTCAGTGCATATTGAACCTATCAAAATCCAAGAAATGCATAAACAGTTCTAATCGCGCCAACCACTTTGAATCAAGCGATCCATTCAGAACAATTTACCTGTCAGTGAGGATCTCATTCAAGTTATTTCGAGCACAGGTGACAAACGGCCCACCCCGTATACCGGCATGCGTACGTGCTCATAATAGCGTTCTCTAGTTCGAAACTCCGTACATGGATATCTGGATGCACAAGGAGAATATATCCGGGAATATTCTTGGTCCGGTCGATCTTTGCAGACTCCCCTGGTCCCGGTACGCATGGACAAAAGGAGAAAAGAAATGGCAGTGTACGTGCGCACACCGACGCTCGCACACGCCTGTCGGGCTCACGCGTGATCCGTTTATAATAAAACAAAAAGAGAAGAGAGAGAGAGAGAGAGAAAGAGAATGGGGGGAAGAAAACAAGGATCCTTTTCGACGACTTTTTGTAATGGACCGCAGTTACCAACTCTCATCCCCCGGCGTTGGCCACCCTCTTCTGTTCGAGCGAGTGCACGCACGGTTGTGCGTTTCTGCTGCCTCGCGACAAGGAAGAACGGAATGGGCGAAGATTGGCATTGGGTGTTTGCGAGCCTGTCCCCCGTGCAACCCCATTTTCGTACGGTGTGAGAGTCGAGCATGTGGCAATAAACAATTTGTTACGTCGAGGGTGGAAGCCTGCAGCATACGCTCGCGCACATTATGTCCGTCTTGTTCCAGCGAACGCTCCGACCCGCTCTCTCGTTGTGACAGCCTCGAGCGAACGCAACAATCAATAACGACGCGTCACGCGTTGTTTTCTGCGATACCTCCGTCCACCGCGATCGTTAACCTTTCGATTATCGCTGCGGACGGCACCGCGATCGACGGCGATTCAGACGATCACGGACAACCCCGCTTATCACCTACACTCTACCACGCGTTGATAATGGAACGCTCGGTGTTTGCGCGTCGGATACCTTAGACGCTTCCTCTCGTGTCGTTTTAACGCGATCGTTGCGAACGTTTGCCTCGGGATTGCGGTAGTGCCTCGATACATGCGAAAACACCGGGAGATGTCTTTTATGTCGTGCACAGACAATACTTTTCGATCTCTTCGCATATTCATTCTAATGATTTTTTTTTGTTACACTCTTATCAACGTACTCGCGACACTTTTCTGAGTAAAACGATACCAAGCGTGACACGATTTGGATTATATTTGCAGTCTAACACAAGGTTTACGGAGCACTAAAAGTGAATATTTTACATTACTTTATAAACATAAGGAGAATGTGTCTATCCAAGTTTTTAGCCATTTTTTAAATAATATATTACCTAAAAAAATAAATTTGTTGATCAATAATCGCAAATTAAAAATATTAGAACCCGTTATTTTCAGTGTTAATCATCTTATTCATCTGGGGCAGGTAGCTAATAACATTATATAAATAATGTATATTACATTAATTTTACTGAAACAGTGATATCCTTCTTTTATCTTATTACTTTTTGCCCATATTACCGTTGCCTCTCTTTAGCACATTCATTAACAAACGTACGAACTAAACACAGAAAAACAGATGAACCCATGAAACACCTATCTGCCTCGATAATTGGTGCAACACAATACATTTGATATCATTTTTAACGAGATATTTTTACAATTTGAAATTCTATTTTTTCCTTTCCCCAACCCGTTCATCGCGAAACAACATTTCCAACCGACAAACGAAGACCTATGTTCCCGGTCCGAAACCAATTATTCAAAATTCACATCTCCACGATTATTTCCAAAACCACCCTCCCCGTCAACCTCGTTCGATGGAAACGGAAAACATCGCTTCGAAGAAACTCGATCGTTTGATAAAACGCGGCGTCGGCAACGTTCGCATCTCCCATCGAATTAACGCACCGGCGATGGTCGCAGAACGCACGAGAATGCCGGCGAACACATCCACTTGACTTTGGTTTGCGCGAGAAAGACGGAGGAACGTTGTAAAAGGGAACGGGGGCACTGTTTCCCCTTTTTCGTTCGAGGCCTCCCTCTCTCCCTATGTCTGTCGCGTTTAGGCAGGCCAGCCGGCGGCGTTTCGCAAACGCAGACGATAACGGGGTAGCGTAAACTAAAATGAGATCGCATTATGTACACCGGTGAAAAGGTCCGGGGAGGGGTGGCCTCGCGTGCGGATCATATGGCTGCCGATGCAGGCTCGCACAAAAGTGTTTTGTGTATCACGGGTACGCGTGCACGCGTGCACAACTCTTCGTTTCCGGCGTCGTTACGCACGCAAAATCTGTGTATACGACGCGAAATTTGAAGTCTGCTCGTCTCCCGTTTCACAGAGAAGAGCCTCTGAATCCGCGTCGACGCGCTCATAAGATGCATTTTGCGCGCACCTGTCGCAGCCTCTTCATTAGTCCCGCGTATCTATTGACACCTAGCGTCTCCTCCTCCCCCGCGTCAATCCAGCCAACGACGATTCCGAAAGTTAAAAAACTTCGCGTAAAAATGCGTCGCGATGTCTACGATTCTCCATCGGCGCGCGGCGACGCGACGGCCCTATCCGTCGACGACTGGGCTTTTCATCCGCTAAACCATTCCGTTTCCACGCGTTTGTATCGCGCTCCACGAAACTTCTGACTGACGTGGCTGTCGGGGCGACGCGATGGAAACCGCGCGGTAACCGAACTCCATTAATCACACGGCTTTCGGCGCTTAATGAAAGGGCAAAATATCGCGGGCCGAAAACGCGGGACACGGACCGTGACAGTGGGCGGGGGCGGGGACTGCTGCTGATGAGTCGGTCTACGTCGAATCGCCAGCAATTCAGCACAATGGCGATCATCTTCTTACAAACTGTCACCCGATTGGTGGACGTCTTGAGAAATTCTGCGAAAAATCTTCTGCTAATTACAAGCACAATAATGGACCATTTGCGTAAAGGCGAGTATAATTTCTCTATTATTAACTAATCACAGTGAATTCTCGATATATGTCAACCAGGTCGTGTATCGTTCAGGAGACATACCCGAGCCGTGTTATGGTTGCACTTATGGCATCCGAGGCTTCTCGAGCTACCCCGCGGGAGAGGGGATAATTCCGCGACGTTTATCATCCAGACCTTGGCATCATATGTAGAGAAAGCACTGTATTTCCACTCCATCCTATTATACAGTTTCAAATATCGGAAGTTCGGATAATTGAGGCCCTACTGTATACGTATAGGAAAATTAATTATTGTAATTTGTTCTTTGCGTTTCTCCTTCAGAAACTATGAGACAAAAATCGCATTATTTACGCGATGATAGTGTAGGTTGAGAGAACAGTTAAAAAATTGAGAAAAAAGCAGTTCGACAGCGAAAAGGTGTGACGTGCATGTGAAGTTTAACGGTTGGAAATAAATTAATAAAAATTCATTCTTTCGTATAAATCGTACAGAATTCGACAGGCAGTAAATCTCGCAAATTCGAGAAGAAATCGCCACGTTAGCGATGAAAACGCGTGTGCAGGCTAAACAGAATCGAGCGCAGACTTCGGGAGTCGCTGTTGGAAACTTCGATGATCAACTTCACCGGTCGGATGCTTTGTTTCCGTTCGCGGAACGGAAGAAACATTGTAGAGGCAGAAAATGCGATCCGCTTAAAGAGATTCCTCGTCGTTTTCTTTTGCCTGGGCACAAAGGGTGGCCCGTTGTGCTTCAGCTTTGTTGCGTCGCTCGAGTCGTTATTCGCTGTTTGTGTTTCTCTGTCGGCGACGACTTTTTGTTCGTCCATTGGAAAATATACATTCATTGACGGTCTCCTTAGCGGGAAAATTTATTCTCCGATTGAATTTGAATTTCTCTCTGTCCTGCTCTCCCTCTCTTTCTCCATCGTTCGTGACAAAAAGAGTCGCTTGTCCCATCGTGAACGTTCGCCGACACAATACGACTTCCTCGAACGCACTAACCGGGAAAATTATATCACTCTGCGCTTGGGATCTTTGTTCATAACTTGCGCTATAACGTGGACAAAAGAAAACGAAAAAGAAAGAAAGATAGATCCGTGCACGCGACGGTAAACCAGAAGAGAGGACGTGTGCTTTGGGATTCTATTGAAAAACTTGGAGCCAACTATTTTCATAAAACGCCGGTTGCATGTCGAACGTGTACTTATAAAGGGAGCTGCAGTTTGGGTGGAAAGTATGCCCGTGCAAATCTAAAGCGTACGCGTAGAGTAGAATTTTATTAAATCAGGTCTCCGAAAGTTGTTCTGCGACGGGTACACACGGAAGTACGAGCCAACTAGATTGGATCAATGGAAGTTAGCAGAGACCTCAAATAAAAGGGCCGAGAATCTGATCCTCGTTAGATTTACATCGCTATGGAACAAAGTTTGCGCGCAAATTGTTGATATAGACTCCGTTGGTTCATAGAACTCTATGTGTGGAAGTCATCGATGTTCGACATTGACGTGAAAGAACATCGATATCAAGCATGAATCGTGTTTGACCTGTCAGATTGAACAATGATCTCAGTAGATTTATAGAACTCGGCGTATTCAATACAAGCGACCATACGCGTCGATTAGTCCAGCAAACTAAAATTAATCGACGCGAGGGTTCGTTCGATCTGTACGAAAATGCACATTATTCCAATTAGAACCGTAGATCACTGGAAGTATTTCAAAATTTCGATGTGAAATTGCTGAAATATTTTTGATCCCTTATCGAACAGTGTTAATACATTATTGTCAACTGATTATAATTGCTAAGAAATTCCTAGTTGTTACAGCAGATGTAGAACATTTTTATTTTGTATAAAGAACAGTTTTATATTTTACTTTATTTTGTATTTTTGTATCGTAGGAAAAAATTCTATATTGAACTATTTTACGGCTGTTTGTTCGTCATTATTATTCAGTTGCACGTGTGTTCAACTTCGGCGTACACAGATTCAAGCGGTTCATTCGTATTTTTCCGCTAGAAAAGCAAAGATTACTGTTCAAGTGTAAGCTTCAGTGAAACCTGATAGGGATCGTGTTGGATCCACAGAACTGTATGCAAATTTCACTAGATCTGCAGAACTTGCGGTGGAGTTTCGCAGGTTCTGAATGTCTCCGGCGAATGGGTCCTATAATCTCAGTTACCTGCACTTGTAACTCCGTATTCTTCGAATCCGACGAACACCGTCAGACACTTGTGAAAATTGTGAAACTTTAGTTTTCTCTGGTTTATTATAAGATCATTTCGGACCTTGGGTATGGGACTCATTTACCGTGGCTGTGTCAATTACTGTGTCTATATTAATTATACTTATTTTTAAAGCTTAATGAATATTGAAAATGATATACAGTGTTGAAAGTCTCAGAACTATATCTCCTGGCCGATACATGTCTCTGGCTCGACCCGTGTTTTGGACATATATCGAGTAAACGCTGCATATAACATATGTGTTAACTGATTTTCATGAAAAAAATTGATATCTCTTATTTAATATTCATTGTGCTTTAAAAATGAGAATAATTAATATAGACACAGTAATTGGCACCGCCACAGTAATTGGGTCATTTACCCTTACGTATTGCACACCTTTTTGGCGATTGTCAAGTCTGCGTCACGTTCTTCAGATCCAGCTGGATGACGCGGAGCATGGATTCAATAAAACCCACATTGAGATTTATAGATCCAGGGAAGTTCCTACCAAGTTTTACAGATTCAATGAGGGTTGCTATAAGTTTCCCGGATCCAATGCGATCTGCATCCATTTCTACGAATACAATACGTTCATAGACTCTTCTATGTCTCTACGTCCACGCTGTTCAACCGTGTTCCACAAGCCCTTCGAGATCATCTTAAGCTATCGACGTCTACTCGCAACTTGTGACTGTTGACTCCTCAACTATTTAAGGAGTTAGGTTACAAGGCAAAGAAGAAGTTTCTTATTTGCAAACACAGCTGTTCATTTCTAAGTGAGAAAACTGAAGTGCACTTACTTAAATTAGCAAGTTTATGAACAAAGTTCACAATGTCCAAAAGGAAATATAAGTTCGTAAAATATGTCGGTCAAAAAGTAATTTTCCTTGCCTCGAGAAACTTCAACGACGACGTTCCCTGTATTATATTAAAATTTATAAAGTATATAATGTCCTTTACATTGAATAACTTGCTGCCATCTTCCAGATAGTTTCACGGTTCTGGCCTTGAGGTAGGAAGTTTCTGCTTTTTAAACATGCGTTGAAAATTGTGATTTTGATTCTTCTCTGTACTCTCAGAGATTGTATCGCGGTTCTAAACAGTTTGCCAAGTTCATAAAACTCGTGTACACCAATCGTTTTACAAGTTGAATCGTGGTCATTACAATGTTTCGACCAGATAATTGAACAGATAAAAAAGCATCGTGTTACTTGCGAAAGCGACCGAAGAGGAAGCCCGTTATCTCTGCCGGCGAATCTGGACAACATGGCGGCAAGTTTCCAGCGTCTTGATCCGACAATGGAACACCGACGATAATGCCTTATTACACGGCGTACGCGTCATGCGTGCGCAACCCGTTCGCATTGTAAGTTCATTAATAACACGGTCCTGATCGGAGATAACGTTAGAAAATGGACACGGGCTGGCGGTCTGTTGGTGGTTTCTCTCGCTCGTAGAACGCAGTCACGCATGAGCGGGGAACACTTGTCGCTCGGGATCGGTTAATCCATCGGCATAGTCAACGAAACGGACGAGGAAAATCGAATGCGATCTATATAGCGCGGGGAAACCAGGTGTTTCCGGGAAATTATCGCATTCGCGTC
Organism: Halictus ligatus; assembly: GCA_028454255.1. Taxonomy (NCBI): domain Eukaryota; kingdom Metazoa; phylum Arthropoda; class Insecta; order Hymenoptera; family Halictidae; genus Halictus; species Halictus ligatus. Next base: position 10,995,779 of record CM052137.1, read on the forward strand.
CACGGTTCGCGTATATTTTAATGGCGGTACGCGTATCGGCTGCGATACGATGGTCATTACTATTCATGTCTCATTTGTATGTGGCCGGCGCGGCGCGCGTGTTTTATTTTCTACGGTGGCGTCCCGCCGATCCCCAGGTACTTAAAAATCGGATTCTGGCCCCGGGGGTTATCCTCTCCTCGTGCTTGTCTAAATAAAGCAAAAATTTGTCGCGGCGACCGTTTCGGCCGCCGACGGAATCGCCCTTCATATACATAAAACACGCTGCGACCCCGTACATGCATATGGACGCCGCGGCTGATGACGCGTGACACGTGCACGTCGTCGTTGGGAATCAATTAGCCCGACATGCACCGCTGCCCCTGGGATACGTGTTACACCTTCCCCGGTGAGTGGTCCAACACTTTTCGCCGTTCTACATCCACGCACACGCTCGACCAAGACAGCTTTAGGACCGTCGCGCGTCGGTACATGCCGCGCGGATTAACCCTTTGCGGACGAAGATTTTTTCAAATGGAACTATTCTCCTCAGCCAGCGAAATCTTATATCAAGGTCAGCGGTTCTCAGAGAAAATAAGAATATACACTAACCTTTTGTTACTAATTGAATTATTTATTTCAATTTCAACCTTTTAACTGGGGATGGCGAGCTAATTCGCCATTCGAGTTCGCTGTCAGAAAATTTTTATTGTCTTCTCAACGGGGTATTCTGGTTTGTCATCTTCAAAAAATCGATTTTTCAGTTTTTGCTTTTTCTTTCAGCATAAGGATTGCTTGAGCGAAAGGATTTGCTTGAATTCGTAAAATTAACGTAGTTATAGCATTTGAAAAATTCAATACGTATCATATTGATCATTGAATTTTTTTCGACACGGTGGCGACGATATCTCAAGTTCTAGTTGAGTAATTGATATATCAACTGCAGCACATAGCCTGTCTTGAGAACAACACCATTTTGTAAACTTCTATTGGTTTGGATCAGTACAACCTTACTTTTTCGTCAGTGAATATTGTTAACATTTTGTTGCGTGATGCCTTATAAAACTGAGGAAATTGAATATCTTCACAATTTGTAAAATTTTCATTACAATAGGTATACGTTTGAATGATGAAATTTCGAGAGTATTCAAAATTTAATTGACAAAACATGTTCATTAAAATGGTGCCTGCATCAATCAATAAGTTTTATTTAGAAGGAATCGTGTTCGTTTAACATCGCAATTAAAAATCCGACATTTACATGCAACAGCCTAATAGATAAATTTGCCAAATATTTCTGACAACTTTGAAATGCAGTTTCTCAAATCGAGCCGAGTGTATGGGTCAAGGCGCATGATCCCTGACAAGGTTGATCCCTCCATACGTTTTATAATGAACGAAGTAACTGAAGCCTGATGTCCGGTGACTACCCAGCTCCGGGTTTACGCGAATATGCACATGTAATCCCAGAAGGGTTTATAGGGCAGCGTCGTCGCATATATGTGCACGAAGTTACATACCTCCGGAGTGATCAGCTATGGTAGGTCGAGGGGAATGCGTTGAGGTTTCTGTTACCCTCTCGCGCCGCGCCACCCGTTAATTAAAACCTGCTACGCGAGCGTGAGTAAACAGAACTGCAGCGGCTCGTGTTAAATTTCGCTGATCATTTTTGAGTAAATAATTGGAAAGCCTTCCCGATAGCAATCCGCGTTTTTTCTTTTCTCTGCTTCATTTCCGTCCCGGTTCTCCCCTCGCTTCCTCTGGATGGATTCGTAAACGAGCAACGTTTCGAAAAACACGAAAAACAAACAAAACATCGAGACAATTAAACGTCAAATGAAAGACGAGTGCGCTCGGAGTGTCGGCAGCGGGGCATGTCGATGAGCAATGTCTACGATCGCGCACCGCGTTTAGCATAGCAGAATAATTTTTTGTCTATCAACTAGATTGCGGTTGCCCCGTTATCCGTTTATGCACCGCAACCAAGTGATACGTGGCCAGCAACAGGGGTCAATATTATCCAATAGCAGAATCGATCCATAATTATTAAGCAAACACAATGGAACGGGTTCCAAAGCATGCCTGGACAAATATGATTACATCGTTGATGTGAACATTCCGATCAATATAAACTGCGCGTTGGTATTCTCTATCCAATTACGCTTATGGGATTCTGTCTCTACGTCCGTGGAAATCAATCCTCGCCGGCCGCGCATTGATGGTATCGCCTAATTAGTTTGATTATCTCGTGACTTCCTGGAGTCACTTGATCATCGAACGAGGGCCGCTGTTCTGCGGTATTTTCGAAACCGAGCGAAAACATTTTGGTTTTCAATTTTCTTGGAACTTCGAATGCTATTTTAATCTTCGTCAAGCCGAGAAGACATTGACGAATAGAGAATGGTGACAAGAAGAATTTCCTCTGACTAACTATGCTTCGGATGCCGCATATTTTTGGTATCATCGACGGCAATACCTAAATATACCGCGGATCGAAAGTTCAGAATCAGTTTGTGGAACTTTGAAAATGGAGGTCGACTTGTTAAGTCGACGAACTGAAGTAACTATAGATAATTGCGCTAAATTATTAACAGCAAGAACTGGGAATTTCACAAACTGTTTCTAAAAACTGACACAAGAAAAGTCGGATTCAAAGTAGCAAGTCAAAAGAAGAAAAGTAAGTTCACTGAGATCTACATAGTTCCAAATTTTCGTTTGGTAGCTATGTAAATCTTTACCTGTTTAATTTTTTAAACATAATTTCGCACGCACTTCTCCAAAATACATCCATTGTTTTATTTTAGATCGGTCATAAATGACTGATATTCCGGATTTGTTAGAATGCGGAAAGTTAAATGAATCTTAAAAATTTAGGTCAAGATAGACCCTGACAGTGCAACCCGAGAATTAGTTTTTTATATCCATAGATATCTATAGATAGAAAAATCAAATATTTAAACATTTTTGAAAGGCAATATTTTTTGTTTATGGAGGTCCTGAAATATGATATCATGCTAATTTCTTTATTGCATTCTGTAAAAATGGATATTTACATAAACATCTGTGATTCAATTATTGCACAGCTTTACAAACAAAAACAAAAGCAGTAATCAAAATTACACTGATGAAATACGAATACGTAAATATTTTTATTCGTTGCTTTTATAAGCAATAAAACGATTCCAGCAACAGTGAAAATTTATACGAAATATTAAATAAATATAGAATTTAAAAACATTGGTATCCTATATTGATATAAAATAAAATCATTTTCTGCAATCTCAAACATAATACATCCTATTAAGAATAAATATATTCAGAATAAAAATTCATCTCTCGTGAAAACAATACGGAATGAGGTATATCAAATTGCGAATCGCAAAAACCATTCAGAAATAAACTGAGTAACAGGTAAATGTCAGGTAAAATCCGGCTGGGATTTCATTTGATTCGGTCATGCTTCTGACGAAATCGGGAAGTTAAAGAATATTAGCTCAAACGTGCGTGCGTCACGTGTTTCATCGTGGCACGAGGATCTATCATGACGTATGCGATGATATTTTGTGATCAAATGATCAAAATGTCATTACGAACATATGGTGACAACATCGTTACCATGGCCGTGACCATTGGCCGGGATTACTGAGCAGCATCATTCATTAAAATCATTGATTACTGTCATTGATAATTAACCATAATCAGGATCAGTAACCAAGACCGCTAACCATGATTAATAACCAATATCATTAATCAGGATAATTAAAAATTACATTCAACCAAGACCATTAATCAGGATCACAAACCAAGCTGATTAATCAGACCATTAATAAAGATTATTAACCAAGCTCATTAATCACGATCCATGATTGCGACTACTGATGATTAAACAATAATCGTCAATTATTCATCACTAACCGGGATGATTGATCATTGTCTAGTACCATTAGACTATTGGATAAGATTATTGACAATTTAAGATTGATCATTAATCAGGATATTTATCATTGATTGTCGAGTACAACTATTGATCATTGATCAAGAGTCAGCAATTATCTTGATCATTCACCAAGATCATTAATCGGGTTTATTATCCACGATCATTAACCAAGATCATTGACTAGGACTAGGATTATTAACCATTAACAGTTAGTAGTGTTAGAGTATTCAATAGGGCCATTGATGATTGATGATTGATGATTGATGATTGATGATTGATGATTGATGATTGATCATTGATCATTGATGATTGATCATTGATCATTGATCATTGAAGATTGGCCAATGCCATTGACCATTTACCATTGATTATTGCCCAGGACTATTCACCATTTACGATTGATTTACTAAGACCATTAATCATCGCTCGGTGCTATGAACGATTGACTATTTAACACTGACCGTGACTGTAACCCCAAACATGGCCACTGACAACGGCCATTGACTATGGCCGTTGCCAGGACGATATAATTATCCGTGGTAATAATGCGGCAAGACAATGACCATGCTCGTTATCGTGTAATAAATTGGAGCGAGCGATAGATGACGGAACCGCGGGGCTGGTGCGTGTTTTTGGGCGTATGTAACGCTATTCATCGCGCGTCTAATTAACAGTGCCTCGAGGTGTCTTGACCCCGGCATTGTGCCGGCCACATTGCGGAGTCCCTTTGCGAGCCGCGAGCGGTGAGAATTTAATTAACCTGCTCTGCATTTGATAGCCGGCAAAAACTTCCGGTCGGTGTCTTTTGTGAAGTGGTCGTAATTAATATTCGTCCCGACAGAGGCAAAGAGCAGAAGCCCCGTTGCGGTGGGTGCCACCGTCGCCTCTCTCCCTTCCGCGACGAGCAACACGCGACGCTGACTGCCAAAGGCGGAGCAGAAGAATTTTCGGATGACGAACTAGTCGCTTTTCAAGCGTTTTCCGGTGAACCGCCCCGCGACGAGAAGAGTTTAATCGGTCGTGCAAATCCATCTATCTGGAATAGCTACGAGTGCTCCTTTCGCTTCGGCTCCCTTCGCTTAAGTAACTGTCTACCGCCGGAATGTTGGCATTAGATTACCGACCTCGCGAATTTGCAAAATCGAGCGTAAATTCGACTTCGCTGGAAATTCGTTTTGCGCACCAATCTCCCCTTCCATGTTATCAATTTAAATGTTATAAATGTTTCGTAACCCTCGGATGGCGAAACTGTTCGACAATTAATGACAATTTAATTTGTCAAGATCTTCAAACATATTTTTGAAGGTACGTCTATTAGACCCTTTAGGTTATATCTAGTCTGTGAAAATATGAAGTATAAATGAAGACTTATTAGTTGTAACTCCCTTTTCTTGTAATCGATGCAGGAAATTTTTGTGTCCTATAAAGACCCGCGGTCTAGATATATCTAATGTAATAGCTATTTACTTAAATTATGATTCGGATACTCTGGGTCGGAGCAGACCCAGGCTTCGGCTATCGAAGAGTTAAAGATTTAATGAATCTGGTGATGTGGACTATTGAGATAGATCAAGAAATATTATCTAGGTAGCGTGAATTCGATTTTCGGTTGGAATTATTATTTTAATGAGATGGGAAGAACGATGCTGTTACGACTTCTAAGTCCATTAGGATTTCGGGGACTCCATAAGAGATGATTCAGATAACGTCGTGAACACAAAGCACGCGTTATCAGGATTACCTTCATCTTCTCTGAAGAGGGTTGGAACGGTTTTTGTAGGCTCGTAATTCGAGAGAAGAATCAGTTAATTACTTCAGGGAAAACTCGATTAAGTGCCCCTTTACACTTACGTACAATGTGTGTCACTAAGAACAGTGAATTTCAAAGATCAATTTAGACGAAATTTCAAATCACCATCGACTGTGCGTGAACGGTAACATTATTGGAATTTAATGCAACAAGTTTTCGAATTGCCTGCCGTTGCTTGTTAGTTGATTAACAAATTCCTCTTGGAACAGCTTGAGACATCCAATCGAATTCTTTTTTTTAATCGAAAGCGTGTTACAGTGCTTGCAATTCGGAAGATACTTCACCGAACAAAAGAGTCTGACAACAAAGGCATCTTACTTGTAAATTCGAATAATCTGAAATCATTTATTTTCCAAAGTTCATGCGTACTTAAAACTTCCCCAAGCGCGCACGCTGTGCAGCGAAACTTTCGCAAAACTGCCTGGAGTTGTTCGCACGAAATGGAAAAATAAAGTTCACTGTTTTATGCAGGGGACACTTTCCAGTCTTGTTTATTCCAATTATTATGTTGGCTCGAAATGCGTAAAAATGCAATCTTAAGGGAGCATTCTGCTTTGGAATGCCACTCTTTTTTGTCAAGTTTTAGAAGTTTTTTCCTGCAAATTTTTGAATTAGGATAAAGGAAAAAAAAAATCAAAATTACATGAGTGTAAAGTGTCTAACGTTTTAAAAAGAAGTATTGACTTAAAAAAGATTAAAATGAATTAATCTTTTAAAATACAGAGTTGATAAAATTACAAACACTGTAACTGTGTTTTGTTTTATACAATTTTCGCAAAGACCGAATAAAAATAAAATTCAGTATCAGTATGAAAATTAGTAGGAAGAAGAATGTGTTCGTATAACGATACATACTCTTTTCGGGTATAACATTAAATATTACTACATACATTTCCAGCTGTTCATTCACAGGTCCACGAGCCTGGTATTGTCATAATCTGCGTTGAAAAGAAATTTGTTGGCATACAACAGTTGTCCTTTGCCAATTATATCGAAATCTTGAAGCAAAAGCTCGCATCTAAACTGCAGCCGTAAAGTTTCGCATTAAATCAGTACTATCGAAATTCGTGCAGCAGCCGGCGCTGAATAAAAGAACGGTAATCGCGTTCATTGGCCTAACCGCGGGAGTCGGTGCTCGGCTAGGTCCATCGAAAGTGAAATACAGTCGCGTTATGTTCCAGCGCCGAATTCCATTCATGCACGGCGTGGAAGGGAACGTTATGGGTGACCGAAGTAAGAAAATGGAGAGGAAAACGCGGAGCGAGACTATGGCGGGGTATGGTTGCAGGGCGAGGGGGTGGGGGCGGAGGAGGGCGAGATTCGCAAGGGTGGGGAAGATCGTATACGCGGGCGAAACACGGCAAAGCAATTTCTGTACAACCACGTTTTCTCGTTTCCGCGAAAGGAATCTTCGCCGAGACGTCGGAGAATTTACATGCGCGTTTTACATGTGTGCGACCTGGCCCGTCTGTGAAAAAGGATGAACTCTCATGAATGGCCGACAACGGCGCACGGGTTCCGCCTTATTGCGAATTATTCCGTACAGCTTCGTATAGCTTATCGACGACCTCTCCGTGGAACCTGACGAGTCTGTGCCGAGGCGAGTGCACTACCGATTTTGCTATCGTTAATGATAATTAAGGCCCGACACGATGAAATGTTGCTAATGGAACACAATATACCGGTACGCGCGGTATCATATTATTACTCGATTTTCCAACGAAAAGATGCTCGGAGAGCTCGCACCCTCGAACGGTATCGCAACCCCCAGGCTTTCTTGACCTTGTTTCCCTCTTTCTTTGCTCTCACCTCGCGGCAGAACGTATTTCTCAACGCAGCACTTTCCTGAAATAGAAAGATTTTGAGTAACCTGTCAACGGTGAACCCGTTTGATTTTATAAATTTTCAACGGTGAAATCTAGAATTGTCTGAACGAAACTGTTGCCTTCGTTCATCGTAGATTCCCCCGGAAAATACCCGTGTTAAGCGCGAATTTTGTGTCTGCGAATAACCTTAAATTCTTGTTTGAAGATCTTTCCTTAATGTGTCGGCGGTCTTGAAAATATTTTCCCTTGAAGCTTCAATTTACAGCCTCATTTCCTTTGAAACTGAATGTAATGAAAACTTTAATACAATCTCGTGCAGGTTTATTCTAGCGGGCTGCGTTCCCCTCAAAATTAAAGGATCAGTAAATTATGACCGAAAAATTGTTCGGCTGTAAACTTGTAAAATTGTCGTGTGTAGAGAAACAGTTTTTAAAGTCCACAGAGTTGTTTAAATTTTTCAACAGGAACAAAAACAGGTTTATAATTTCTCGTATCTACACGAGTTAAAAATCGACAATTTTTCGATTACAATTTGTATTCCCTTAATTTAGAAGTTTCTTTACTTCTATAATAACCTTAGTCAATTGAAAATATTATACTAGTATTTCTATATTGTTGTAATCATTGTAAACTGTGTCACATTATGCCAATTCATTTTTATCATAAATGGATAAAATTTTTAGTCCACAAATAATATATTTCCGGATACATAGAATACTATTGGATTATCTTTAGATAATGTTTTAATAGTGATACTATAATTATTCTATAGTTATCTATAGCTATAGTTACCTCATCCACGAAAGCTGTCCCGAGCCATCGTCTTATATCGAAATATGTATACTGATATAGAAGTGGATGGAACTTAAATATAAATTAAAAAGAAAAAAAAATTACATACAAATGTGAAACTCCAAAATTACGCTGAGTTATAAAGAGTTAATTTGATGTATATGCTACGGTGAATTCTGACAAAAACAGGAAAGTTTCACTGTGTAAAGGTCAAGGATTACGTGAAAATCGCTATCGGACTTTTACTTCTGATTCTGATAGACAACACGCAGTGGAGCAAAGACAGTTAAGTTAAGCGCAACGCCGTGCAAAATTGTTTTCGAAAATGATAAATTTGTGCGATCAGATGGAGTCTGCTTATTACGAGTGGAAGCAATTGAGAGCACGAATATCGTGTTCGCGGACTGCGGAAGCGATAGCCGGCAAACAAATGTAGCGAGAGCGTGAAAAGCGTCAGAGCAGCGTGTTGCGCGGCTGTTTCTTCGACGAAACGCGTTGGGGGCCAGGAGGGAAGGGGGTTCATGCTCACGCGGATAGCGGATGAATGGGTAAAGAAACGTGGATATCGATTTCCGTGAAACGTCCTTCCTACTTTCGCCATTTATCGTCGAGCGATTGGCGCCAGCCGACTTGCCGCGGGAACGGTTATCGCTTTTATTAATTGCAGGCTAATCGAGAATCCCGTGCAGCGGTAATGCGATCCCGTGTCATTGGAATTATCGTCGGAGTCCCATCTGCCCCGGTCACTTAACCATCGGCCCGCTTATCAATCCACTCGCATTAATGACGGCCAATAGAAATTAATGGCAGGCGTTAAGGTTAACCGCGTGTCACGATCCCCTTCCGGGTTTCCATCGCGGAGCGCACTTTCGCGCTCGGCCCGATCAAAGCCGGCGATCGAAGCCTGCGAAAACCGGGCCCCGCCGAAGAAAATATTTGCAATTGCGCGCGGCGAGAAATCACCGAGAGAGCGATGAATATTAAAATCGATGCAAATTGGAGTTCGCGTAACGAAAACAAACACGGGACGCCGGGTAACGTGGTATAATTAAACCGGAGAGAAAATCCCGGCCCGATGTAAACCGACGGAATAGTTTACCTATGCTGCTTCCGGTCCGAGAAAATCGAATTTCAAAATTGAGGAAACGCCAGCGAGTAATTCGATAATCAGGCAGTCTGTTATTCACTGTTTCTGTGTGCGATCAACGGATGCCCGCCGCGTTTTATCTAACTCCATTCGCCATACTATTAGGCGCAGAAATGAACTAGTTTTGATTCAGTTGCAAAGGTAATATTATACTATTTTTTGCAATTTTTAAATCCGTACTGTGCGCATACAGTAAAAATGTAAAATGAATATTTATCATAGCGATACCTTCTTCAACTCTCCCGTCAGCAGGCAAGATTATTCATAGAATTAATTTTACTATTTTACGATAAAAATTAATTTCTCGATCAAAGAGTTATTTACCGACGAATTGCAAGCATATCCTATTAAAATTTCATCGTATTCGCATCGTGCCTATTTCGGAAATTTTCCACTATTAACTATTAATTTAATGAATCGTCGTAGGATCAAGGTTTGCGCCGATCGTTAATTATGGAATCTGCTCTCGCGCTTTTGACTGGCGCGTACAAATTAATACTGCATCGCGGACCGTATTACTTTATCGTTTTATTATGTAAGTACTCCCCATAAAGCTTTTTATTTAACGAACACGACGTTCCGAAACACTTAGCATTCCCAGTTAAGATAGGGATGGCATTCATTCGCTCGACGCATTAAGCAATCCCGTCACGTTTGCACCGAGCCGATGCATATTTAGATAACGCAATCTAAACTGCGAATAATAATTCCCCATCGGACAGTTATCACCAATTATTACGAATTACCGGGTCGCGTGGCAATGGAGGAAAAAATGCACCCAAGTGGCGTGGAAGAACAGCAAAACATCTGGATTCGCGGGACGAATGATAACGCCCCTACGACGATTCCCGGATGCATATGCATCTCCCGTGCATCAAGGCGCTTTCTCGGTAAGGTTAACGTCTTCATAGTTGCGTGCCGGTCGAACTCTGTTGTGTTCATTGAAAGTAAATGAACAAGGGGGCTCTTCCCTCACATATTTTCTTTTTTTATGAAATTGTTTTATTGTTGACACGTTGCACATGCACCGGCAACTTCAAATTAGTATTGCAGTAACACCAGTGGTAGTCACTACATAAGCATAACTTTTGAATTAGTGGTTTCCTAGGATTGAAATTTGAATTTTCAGCATTTCTCGCCAAAATCTACAGGATTGCATTTAAAAAAATTAAAAATTCCTGGTTTGCTCAGTTAAAATTTAATCAAGTTCTGCGTTAATCCTAAAGTCGACCTTCAAAATGTACATTAAAAATGCATGGACTCGATTAAACTATGTTTAATATTCGTCTGTATGGAAATGGTAAATAGAAATGTAGTGAAATTGCTTCCTAATAAATTAAAATTTTGAGTAAGTCCGTATCGGTTCCGATATTCCACTTAACACTTTAACGACCGCTCATACAACATGTGTGTGATAGCCGGAACAACCGTGCCATGTTTGCTATGCAAAGAAAATTAGAAAACCTATTTATTTTATGTGTAAGACATGTAAAATACCATTACATGTAGATGATTGCTTTAATAATTATCATACAAAGGAAAAATATTAAATTTGTTTATAATTTATATTGAAAAATATTACATTTTTGTTGTTTTTTGTTTTATGTTAACTTTTTGTGAATTTAATAAAGTTCTTTAAAATTAATTCTTCAAAAATACTGCCGGCCCCTGGAGACGTTTGATTGCGTAGACGTGCGGTCATTAAAGTGTTAAGCGTCAATGAAATACTTTGGCAGTGAAATGTCTGTTAGCTCGGAAGTTGTTTAATAATGGATTTGGTTTGTGAGCGGCTCGATTGTAAGAATAGCGCACCCGAGGGAAGTGAAATGTGCGTGCGCTCGAAGATCTGGCAGTGCAGACAAATCAATTTGCGTCTGGTCACGACCGAGCGTAAATAGAATGCCGCGTCGGAGGAAAAACTGGCGTTGTGCTCGCCAGCCGACGCCGTCACTGACCCCCGACAATGGCCGAGGAATTTTCCCGCCGAGGAGGGAAATAAGGGACCGAGCGGGTGGCTCTCTTTAAACGAGATTCAACGAGGAGCCTTATCTCGCCGGTCTATTGGCGAGATCGCTGATTGCTCCGTTCGTTCCTTTAATTTACGATGAATCGCGCGCGTTGCACGCGTAATAAGGCTTGGACGCGAGACGCCGTCTCTCGTGCAGAATGCTCGTAAGCCTACATTCGAGTAACGAGGCCGGGTGTCATAATCTCGCTGCGTGTGCTACCGCCGTGCAGCAACGGAGAGGAGTACAGGAGCAGCCACGATTACGCGTGAGAGAGAAAAAGAGAGCGAGAGCCGGGACTACGCGTAAATAAGGAACGCCGGCGTGGCGAGTGAGTTATTATCATTTCTTAATTAACTCGAGAAATTCCTATTAACTTCTTTGCCCGCCCCCCGGGCCTCGGTCTGTCGCGAACGTTTATTATCCGGCCAACGGGGCTAGTAAGACACGCGTTCGAGATACGGCAGCCTCGATGAAATCCTCCGTTCAGTCCGTGGCCCGTCGGAGATTGCGAACATGGCGGCTGATCAATGGCGATCGAAAAGCACATTAGCCGTGGACATTAATTCCACCACTTTTTATCTCGTCGAACGCAAAAGACATTCAATGTAACGCGGTTCCCACGCACTTTCTCTTTCTGCATCGAACTTGGAAACACGCTCCTTCTTTCGAGTGTTTCCTTGCGGCTACGGGAAATTGAATCGAGAGACAACGCGTGTAAAGCTGTAAGTCCCATACTGGAGCAGCATATCCAGCAACTATCTTCTTTTATTCGGTAACGATGCGTCAGTGTGGTCGTCATAGTTTTTACAGATACGTGTATTACGGTCACTTCCTTTTTTTAGAGTTACATATCAACAATAGGTTTATTAAAATACTATTCTACATTATTTTGTAAAAATAACATGACATTTAGAGATAAAGACAAGAATTTATTATTTAAGAATTTATCTGTCGAAATTTTTAGCCTTTTTATAGTACCCAAAGAAATACAATATTAGAATTCGTCATTATGACAGGTCCCATAAACCTATAGTTAAATTCAAATATCGTTCGAACGAAGAGGTCCAATATGCGGTCTAACAATGGTTATGCAAGTTGAACTTTTTAATTAGGGGATAGAAAGACTGGTGCTACGGTACGACAAATATAGTGGTCAATTGTCTTAAAAAAAAAAATAGCTGAAATTTTATCCGACCGAATCTCGGTGTTTTCGGAGGGGGGCGGTCGTGGTTTCGTAAGACAATCGCCGAAACTAAAAGACGGAAGATGATTCGACGTTTTCGATCCGCGGTCGAAAAAACAAGCGTGGAGCACGCCTCGGTTCGTCGACGATCGGCTGTGGCATGGTGTCACTCTTCGCCGATTTGCATAACGAGATTATTTCATCGGCGGCGCGAGCGGGACGATAATCCCGCGCGTATGTAAATCGGCAACACGTGAAAGGCGTGCGATCATGGTTCTCGAGGATGAGGATCTTTCGTCGCGAGCCAGCACGCCCTTCTCGCGCGACGAGACGGCGACAAAAGCGACGTGGCTGTAGAAATTCAATGACCGACTCGATGATCCATCATCCGTGCGTCGAAAGGCTGGTGTAGTGTCTCGAATGGTCGACCTAGGTAGACAAAATCTCGAAGACTACATCCCATGCTGTGTTAGACAACCTCAAATTTTCGCTATCCACCATATTCGCTTTACCTTTGAACGTAACGAATCGTGTTTCGTTCATAATCTCACAGTTTGACAGATGAAAGATTTGATACTATCTAATTCAACAGATGTTTACTTTAGCTATTCCTTGTTCGGCAACTCGTGACGAAATTTCGATTTCACGATAGTCGCCAAAATCACTTTTGTCCAGCTCGATTGGCAATTCGTGGCAGTGTACCTGAAACGATTGAAAAAGTCCGTGGGCGACGGGAAACAAAGGAGCCCGCGCTTTGTGTAGTCGCAGAAACCGTCGGACTAACTCGGTTACGGCTTCGAATGAAAAATAGTAATTAGTCGCCGCTATATTTCCGTTCGAAACGCGATTGTTCGAGACAGCAGCGAGCCGTGTCGAGATCAAAGTGGCCCGACGGCCGGGGCGTTGTTCTTCAAGGGCGAGTTGCTGGCGCGACGACGGATCATTAATTCATCGCGAATTGAACAATGGGCGGTTGTCGGGCCGCTTTGCTCGGCGCGCCGCGATGTCAAAAGTTAGCGGAAAGTAGGCTAACTGGCCGGAGGGTCCGGCAGGGAGGGTCTGTAATCGCGTGTAAGCTCCCATTTTCATCCCCGTCCGTCCGGATTCGCTGTGAAGAGGGTGGACGCCCGGTTGAAAAGGATTTATATATCGTGATACAAGGGATACATGGGGGCCAGGCTCGAGTTACGGATAACAGAAAGGAGAACGAAGGTAGCAAACGGACGTGCGATGTATAAGACCAGAGCGAGAGAAGGAGAGAAAGCGGAGAGAGAGAGAGAGAGAGACAGGGGGGAGAGAGAGGGGGGAGGGAGCCGGGGAGCCACGGCAACATCAAATTCAAGTACCGCCCTTTTGTTCAGCTCGCTAAATTATTAATGGGCGCCACGTTGTAAGAGCCACGCGAGCCCTCGTCCTATGTTCGTGCAGCTTCTGCATATCCAGCGACGTGAACGGAGCCGGGCGTGACATAAATATGTAACGTAACGCGCTGCCATGAAAAATGTACTGGAGATTATAAGCGAATAGAGGCGACCGGCGAACGGAACACCCGTTGTTGCACCGTGGGTAGCAGTTTCCAATGCTCGTCTTGACATTATTTCGCACGTCAGCCTGATGTTTCCCCCGTTGCTACGACGAGCCCGACTCTCAGCCCAGATACAGCCCGGATTGGCAGATCCAGCTACTTCGGAATTCCAAATCGAATTTCCCCTTTGCTCGGTAATTGATTTAACCGTATCGCAACCGGGAATTAACCGCCCTGATTTAATCGCCAGGATTTTCTTTGTTTCCGCCGATTCACTTTGAATATTCAATGATCCTCGGACGGTTATTTATAATCGTTCCGTTCGACAATCATCCACCCAATTACCCTGTTAATCCACATTTTTCGTGGTATATGATTTTCGTGGTGGTTGATCTACGATAACATTTGATTTTATCATAGGCTCAGACAGGACGTGTAAACCGTGGATCTGCGGATATTCATTTTCGCGCGCTACTTTATGAGTACTCGAATCAAATTGATATTCGTATACTCCATTAATCCTCGTATTAAGCTCGTCTAATTGCCACGTTCGTATCGATTTCGGAAACTGTGCCCGATGCGGTATAATTGGAAAATTTATTGATCTGTAATTGGATTGAAATGCATGAAGAATTCGGTTGAAAAATTTTGGCGCTCGAAGAACGAAAAGCTAAATATCGTTTGCAGGATTTATCCTTTACATAATTAGTCTGCAATTAAAATATGAAGTATAAATGCAATTTTCATTTCGATATTATTTATTCTTTGTCCGTGCCTTTGATTACATTACAACCTTCGTTTACATTACAGCAATATGATGTGAGAGGTTTGAATAATTCAATTTCAAACTTTTCACAATTTTACAAATGTCAACGTCCGTCACTCCTTCCCGTGTGACGCAATACCAAGACCAATCGATTATTTAAACGTTTCTAAAACATCGACAACGTGCAATGTGTGCAGAATATTTTCTCTAGATCAGAATAAAATATTAGAAATTTTAAGAAAATTGGAGAGAAAGAAATTCCAGATTTCCAACCACTAGTGCGATGCACCCTCTCGAGTATAATTCCAGGCAGCAATTTCAGTCGCTGTTTCCCCGATGTGCCAATATTTTCCTACGAACCTCCCTTATTTCCCCGACAATACTAATATTCTCCACGCAAAATGTGTCACCTCGGCCAAGTGCAGGCATATGTCCGAATAAAATAATCGTGTCGGATCGTTCCCCGAAAAGTGCCGCGCATATCCATTAACACCCCCAGACAACATCCTCTTTCCCCCTAAAAGCCTAATATTCGAAGATGGTCGAACGTGCTTCACCCTACGAAGGATTTTATGACCCGACTTCACCATTCAGCGCAGCCTACAAATCCCGAAAATATTTAAGAACGGTCGAGGATAAATCAGGCTCACCCCTGGCCAGGATTCGCTGCATATTTCACGGGGTTAGGCCGTGGAGCAGCGGAGTATATATCCGCAGCGCACCTTTTTTTCACCGTCCCTAAGTTTCGCAAGGTAATCGGGTGACCCGATATATCGACGATATTTTCGGCGGATCTAATATTAATTCCGCAATAAATCAGTGCGGATGCCTCGGTGAAAGGGCTCGCTCAGGATTTATTGGTTGGCAGGTATGACGATATGACGATATAACTCGATAAAGGTCTGGCACGAGCCTGAAAGGGAGGCGGAGAGGCGAGAGGACAGTAGAGGTGAGAGAGAGGGAGAGAGAGAGAGAGAGAGAGGGTTCTCTATCCTCTTTTTCGCTCGGTGCTCTCGTTCCCCCATCCCGTTTCAACACTCTCCGATTCTCCCTGTTCCTCCGTTGCACCCTTACTCTTTTTTCGCGGTTGCATCGCGCGAAGATCGAATGATGGGGATGAGCGCAGCGCTGCACAATGCACTGCGGCAGATGTGCCCTACTGAATGCAATCATAACGCGGTTTCTCTCTCTCTCTCTCTCTCTCTCTCTCTCTCTCTCTCTCAGTCCCCGTGCGTTCAGTTCTCTTCTTTTAGAGCCGTCTCTTTTTCGCGGATACGCTGTCAACCGATTCCGCCGGCAGCCGAGATGGTTTCGCAGCGTTTCCTCGGCGCACGCGTGCATGAATTAACGTGCTCGATCTCGGCCAAGCACAACGGATACGAAACGACAGCAATTTCGTATATGAGCGGCGAAACGAATCGACGGTATTCTCGCTTGATTACCCTTCTTCCAGCCATTCCGTCGATTGGCTCGAACCCGTTACGCACCTGGTCTCATTAGCCCCGTTCAATTTGCTTAAACAGTGGGAAAACAAGCTGCCCGCGTAGTCACTTACGGCTTCGTGGCCGGGTAATTTCTTAGAGTTCGGTGCTCGTAATCGAACCTCTAGCCGCCGCCATCGCCGCCGCCGCCGCCGGTTATACTCTTTTAATTCACCGGAATGAGTATCGTTCCGGCGGTGCGTGTAATTATCCTAGGAAGATGTTCTTCGATCTCACTTCATGCGCCGAGCTTCGGGACGCCATATTTTTTCAACCGCTACGTGGTTATGTTCGCCGTATATTTTTAAGGAAAAAGGACGAGCTCGCTGCCTGCCCGTGTTAGTCTTGTAACCACGCTCGGCGCGCAGGTTATTTTAACTTGTAAATGGCGAGACGGGGACAACGTGATCGATTCACCGAGCGGCCGAGGCTCTTTGAAGTTTGACTGATATTCCGAGGAGTTAATTATCGGTAATAAGTAAATTGAATCCCTTTATATCGCTTCTAATTTGTTAATGCACTTTTTAATGGGAATACGGTAATTGGACTCGACTTGTTGTTTCTGTGAATTAGTGCGGCCAGGAATCAATCCCGGCAAATATTGATCGGCGACGACGTATCGTACCGTGTTCAAAATTTCCTCGAATTACTGCGCGAATTACATACGAAATCTGCGAGTCACAATTACTTCGGAACTATCGCGAGTAGCGTTGCGCATTCTGACAGTATTTTACGCTATCTTTCTCTATGTAAATAGCGAAAGTTATAAGATATGACGCTTCATAATCGCTAATAAATATTTTTGCTCAACTATTAAGACAAATATACAGATTTAACATTTTACGAATGAGTATTTTCGTCTTGAAAAATAATTACAGGATGCAATATCAACTCCCTTTGGAACGAATTTGAAAATGTAAAATCGTTCTGTCGGAAATTAATCAAGAACCAAAATTAGCGGCACTATCCTATAATTTTATATTCTATTAATTAGTAATTGATTTAAAATATAGCCGAGCTAGGGTCGTATTCTCGCTGTAAAGAGATTCACGTGGAAGTATCGTTCTAGAAAAAAGTTTGATGGTGCAGCTAACTTTCAGTAGCGGATCAAATAGCACGCTGATACTGTTACGGGTCGGGTGGTGGTCCACTATTAAATTGCACCCTGTTCATATTCCGGATCGATAGCCGCCGACCAGAGATTTTAATTGGCCAGTCGACTTATTAAGACAAATTATAACAATTACGACCTTTTAATAGTGAGTCATCGGGCGACACACAACAGCATAGGTGTGTCGTTCGGCCCTTTGACGAAGCTGCAATATTAATGAAACGTCCAGATAATTATTTTAAAGGGAGACGATGAATATGGGAAAACCTCGGCCCGGTGATTATTAGAATGTGGAACTTCATGCGCGTGGAGAATATTCAGAAGATTGTAAAGTGTTTGACACAATTTAATACTGTTGTATTTTGTTGCGCTTCACTGGGACCGCTTTTTATGGGAGACCGAATATTATTTTCAGATGATTCTAAATATTTCTATGGAAATACGAACTTGCAACTCTCTTTACTTTAGCGATTGTTCAAAAAGTTAATGTTATCATCGAACTGCAAAATAATTTGGCTTTATCATTTATTTGATGGAAACTGGTTTAACACAGTCCCAAAAAATCTTATTTCTATGTGGTCGAATAGATTCGGTATGGCGTGTCAGCGGAGGCGGTCGGAACGCTGCGGCCGTAATAATGATCTTTTGTTTAGAAACGAAAGGTGAAATAAATTGAAGGCAACCGAGGGAACGGGAGAGCAGAAACGCCCCGGTTGCTCGCCACTCCCGATATCAAACACGGGATCGTAGTACGTGTGCCCACTTGTCGTTTGTTCTTTCTTCGGACCCCGACACTTTTTCCCCCTTCAGAGACAGACGTACGAATTATTACCGGCAATACGAGCCGCGTGCAAGTGGTTCGACTATAATGGACGCGCGAGCAAAGAGGATTCAAAGTGCACGGGGCACTCGAAAAACGAGTGTTCCGCCATGGCAGTGTATCGATGCCATGGAACCCTTGGTCCGTTCAATTAGAAAGACCGTCTGTCGCTCTTCGGCGCGGCATCACAAATTAAGACGGGAATGCAAATGCTCCAATGTTTTCGTGAGTGCACCTCGGTTCGCTACACCTTATGCAGCGAAACTAATTCTGCCTTGGAACCCTTTGCACTCGAAGCTGTTTTAACTCCAAAATCCAGATATTTCTTCTGAGCTAGAATATTTGCGCATGACATACTTCCTTCTATGCATATGAAGCTCATTACTACACGTCCTCTAGAAATGTTTTGGATACAAACAGTGTAATGTAAAAATTCTTTTAACGCTGACCGTACCGAGAATAAAATGGTGTACATTGGTTTATAAAAATGGCAAAACTGAATTTATTTAAATTTCTCGCAATTTTTATAACAATACATGGTTGAATGTAGAAATGAAGTTCCAGGTGTACACCTAGAAATATTATTAAATATATTAATATTTTTTCGTGAATCATACTGTTCCTATAGAAATTTCGGCCACTGTATATGCACACGAAAAATCATAATGATTATGGGTGCACGGAACGGCACGCCGCCGCGCCGGTTCGAAGCTCGTGCCAGTCGTGTAATCGAAATAATGAATTACTCGGCCTACATATTCGATGTTCCGCCACTCCCGACATTCTACACCTCGTTTTAATTAATTAAATTCCGCAGCGGGAGACCCGTCGAAAGGGTTTCGTTCCAGACGTTAATTATTTGCCAAATTTTATGGGTTTTTTCCCGCGACGATCGTGTTTCCGGAAATTCCTGCGCTTTTCCGATCGCCAGACAAAGAATGATGGTCGTTTATGGAACACGGAACTGATCGATCCCGGAGAGAAATCGTAGCCGTAATAAAGGTTTCGAATATCCCTCGACAGAGAGGAAAAAGTATTATTAAGTTTCGCATGGGCGGAATAGAATGCCTGCGAAGGAAAATTGTTATCGTGGAATTGAAAGGGTACATCCATTTTTGCTGGATTTAGTATGTTTCTTATATTATCATTATTATTGGCGGGATATAGTTTATTGTAAATAATTTCTTAGCAGGGAAATAAATTATATATTTAATGCGCGTGTTTACTATACAGGTACCATATTCATAAGCCCAAAATAATGATTTCCATTTGATTAATTCGGACCGATTAATATTCATATTTATTAAACTCTGCCCATTTAGAGCGTACAAGTACATGAGCATGCATTGCCCCATTATCATCCATAAAATCTTACAATTTTTCCTTGTAATCTCATGCATTTAAATTTCGCAATTAGAGAAGGGTTAGTCTCTGCAAAAAAAGTGCTGCACATTTAATATATGCACTTTTAAATGACGCACTCTTTTAAAACAACCGATTCCATTTATTTTCCTGAAAAAATTCTTAAACGTAACGTAGTTTTATCGAATCTTTCTATTCTGAATAAAACAGTTTGTACATTCAATTATTTATTTTCGTATTATGTAAAGGTTTGATCATTTATTTGATTCACTTATTGTGCGAATGATTCGAAAGAAGTCGCAATTTTTATAGTTTGCTTAGTGTACGTGTACGTGTACGTGTACGCGCGCGCGCGCGTGTGTGTGTGTGTGTGTGTGTAGTGAGGCTCGAAAAGGAACTGATCACAATTTTAATATCTCTTCACGGATCTCTTCTTCGGACAGCGGAATAACTCTTTTTCGCAATTACTTCGGTGCCTTTGCTGCGCGCGGAAACGCACGGCGACGACTATACACGCGTCCGCGTGGCACCTTACGCTTACGCCGTTGCGTGAGCAGGAATTGAATCGGTCGCGCCGGAATGAATTGTATCAAAGCCGATTCGATTTCATCGTTTCGTTCTGCTCCCCTCCTCCCCTTCACCCGAAACGAGTATTCCTCCGACATCCGGACCGAAGAAAAGAGATTCTGATCGAACCGTAATTACGATGTTGGGCCGCTCGTGGTTCTTACTTTTTACGGAGTCCGGTAGTTAAGCTTCTTCCATTTTCTGTACGAACGAGGCACATTGTTCTCGCGCACATTGCATTTGCGGTATGAAAACACTATAATACCCTTTCTTATTTCTGAAGGGGTTACGACTAATTAACAATGTGAGAGGCAACGTGACTTTTAGGATTTTTTTTTATAAGTGTAATCAATATTTTTCAAACGGATACCTTATTGCAAAGTGCAGAAGGAAAGGGACCCAATT
Organism: Halictus ligatus; assembly: GCA_028454255.1. NCBI lineage: Eukaryota > Metazoa > Arthropoda > Insecta > Hymenoptera > Halictidae > Halictus > Halictus ligatus. Next base: position 11,016,499 of record CM052137.1, read on the forward strand.
ACTGTGGGGGTGCAAATTACTGAGGCTACATTAATTACACTTATTTTTCAAGCATATATTTCAAACATATATATTAATTTGTTATTACATATATATTAACTTTTTTAATATTATTATGCTTTGAAATTGAGTATAATTAGTATAGGAACAGTAATTGATATCCCCAAACTAATTGGGTCCATTATCCTACATTGTATAACTTGTGGCAATTTCTTTGCAGCATAATATTGAAAAGTGTTTCGAAGACAGATGATTTTATTTAGTGGATGAATGTAGGATGCTTTTTACTAAAAAGTTAACAATTTGGAACAATTGGGAGACTCTTGTTATTCTAATGCGTCATTTTAAGATACTTTATCATAGAGACATCTATTTGAAATATCTTGCGAAATAATAATCTCTTGCTTTTGGTAGTAGTCTTGAGTTCGAATATTAATTTAAGACTCAAATTGAGAAGCAACAATATTGTGGGTTCATTCAAGACAATATCTCACAAGAATTTATGTATCTTGTGGAGTAGGGGACGGGTGGAGTCACTTTTAATGAATCAGGGTGTCCCATAAAGACGTTCGAGGATATAACGTTAATTAGTTATTCGTTTTGTTGCGTCTCGTCGCAGGTGGGTTGCTCAGTGCTCGTGACAGATAATTAAAAATATAATTAAAACTATGCGGAAACCGAAGGAGTTTGACTCGTTTACAATAAATGTGAATGCAATTTCATTCTATAATTAAATTTATTTTAAAAGGGGTCAGTATCTCATAACACACTAAATGAAATAGCACCCTGTTAAGAAACTCCACATTATTAATTTATATACATATTTATTTCACAATTTTAACGAGTGTGATTAAATTCCTTAGCTGAGACACCCAGCCACCATACAATTTTAATTAATTTGTTAAAACCGCTGGCCAGTAATCATCATTAGCAGGTGTTTTATAAACAAGGAAGTTCGAACAGCGTTTTCATTCCTGGCTTTGTTGGCAGACAGCAAATAATTGTAGGCTTCGATGGCCCTCGAATTTTACTATTTTGCAAAAACATTTACGAGATGTAAGGATCTCTAATCCTTATTAGATGCATCGAGTTGGTGCGTGGCGAGAACCGGGGATGAAGATGTTATAAATGAAATTGTCAACGCTTTTGAAGGAAACACGTTCGTTAATACAAGTTCGAGCCGGTCGGTTCTTGAATATTCATCCCGCACGATGTTCCACAATGCGCCATTGTTGCATTTCAATAGAATGGTTCTCATTGTTCAAATGTAATGCTTGCACGAGCCGGCCACGAGGGGGTCGCTCATAAACACTGACAAGCGTGAGAACCACGAGGCTGGCTGCTTCGAGCTTTCCGTGGTGCACGCTGATTTTTGCTCGCTGACAAGCCCACGGAGCACCGTCGAATTCCATCTCCTCGTCCGATTAATTAATCTCTTCGCATGCCGAGACTCGCGAACGCGTAAATCAGATCGTGCCGAAAACCGCTGCACCTAGATCCACGTTAGATTGCTGTAATTACTTGCGGCGTGGTTTTCAACGCGACGCTAGAACAAAGAAACCTCATTCTCCTGTGTGCTCGCCGAAGTCGAGAAAATTAAGCAGACACTTTAGAAGACAACACGGCGTTCTAATCGAACAAGCAATCTAAGCGTTTCAGAAAAAAAGGACCATAATTTATGGAGGATCTTAAAAGACTCACTGATATTTCTAATATACAATATGTTATTTTTTTTATTTTATTTAGGCATTTCAGATCTCAGTCGAGATTTATTTCTGCCGCACCGAGGCAGTTTACAGTATACATACATATACACATTCATACATACTCAGTCCACACTAAATTAAATCAAATTTGCAGCTTACATTTTTTCAAGAACTTAAAAATAAGAAGACAAGCCCCAATATTGGGTCGGGCAATCAACATTTCCAATATACAATATGTTAATCCTTGCTTTATGTATGGTGAGTTCACCCTCAGACCTTCTTTGTAATAGAATTTATGTGATTTGGAACCATTCAATTTTTTTGAACATGTCGTTCATTCTAAGAAAAGTAACATAAGTCGGAACGAGGAAATTTTACAGGAGACCTATTTGATAATTACATTATTATTATCATTTTTGGTTATTATGATACTGGGTTAATTGTCATGTACATTAGTTACAAAGAACACCACAATTTATATATTTACTATTATAATTATTTTTAGAAATACATATATTTTGCGTTATTTCACTTCCGCCATCGAAACGTTAATAAGAATTATCTCCTCGAGCAACTCACAATGGAGTAGCAAACAATACACAGTACAGTGAATTCTCGATATATGTCAACAACACGGGTCTTGCCAGTGTCATGCATCGTCCAGGAGACATACCCGAGCCGCGTTACGTTTACACTCCATGGCGTCCGAGGCCTCTCGCGGTAGTGGGGAAATAATAATTCCGCGACCTTTGTCCTCCAGGCTTTGGCGACGTATATAGAGAAATCACTGAACGTACTTTAGCGCATGAATTTGATAACACGAGATGGCGATTGCGTCACGTTACTTCAGGTTTCTCAAGCAGAAAAAAGCGGTGTGTTAAGGTCGGACTCGTTGGCCGACGCGTGATCAGCAAATTGCTATCCGGCTGGCTACACAGTCGACCATAATAGATGCTCATCAAAGATCTTACAAATGTCAGCAAAAAAGTCTGGGGGAGAAGTCCGATCGTACAAACCAGTTCAAGTTGTATCTCGATACCCGGGATCGTTTTATTCCTGCAAGCTGTCGAGACCTGTGGTTGTCCGGGACGATCGGTTTCCCGGTCGAGCGATCGAAATCGCCAGGGCGCCCTCGCGCTGCCGCTGCCGCTGCCTCTGCCGCAGCCGCCGCGGATTCTGTGATATTAAATGTAATTGGCCTCCGTGTCAAGTACTACTTTCCTCCGTAAGTGGATGATAAATGATCGCGACACACTCGTGTTCTTGGTGTGTGTGTCAGATTTCTCGGGAAACGATTGCGTGAAAGTGGCTTAATCCACTTCGTCTCGGGCGGAGCGTGAGAAACTTGACGCTCGATGCCTCCTCGGTGTTCGGGTAAGTCCGGCGAGAATGTTCGAGGGAGGGGAGGGGTTAGGGGGAAGGGGTAAAATAAAGACTGAAGAAAAGAAACTGCTGCTTCCATTTTCGCGGAGAGGAGGAACGGCTCTCGCCGGCTCGTAATAAGCGATCGCACGCTTAGCGGTTTAACGACTGGCGTGCGAGAAACCGGGGAGAGGGGCCGCGATTCGTGTCGAATTCACGGGGTCCGATTTCCTCCTTTAACACGCTTACAAGCGGAATTGCTTAATGACGATACTCGTCCTCCCGTTCACTTAGTTTAGTATGATGCCAATGGGGAAACCGCGACATAAGTGGATGGTGTCCTGTGTGCTTCCAAGCACTTCTACGGTTAAGTGCACCAAGGGATGCCGGAGGGTGCAATCACACCACCGCCGAGTGCGCGCTGCCAACGCGAGGGGGCTGCTGCGGCCAGACTGGTTGTCGTGTAGTTTTCGTGGGTCTCGTGTTATGCTTTTTCACCACCAGCACCAGAAAAAAAACCTCCCGAATTTCCGACATAACGAATCGTAGTTCTGGAACGAGATTGCGGCGGTGCACGCGCGTTTTTCGCGCATGCAACTCTCATTAATATTCAGCCTCCCTTTAAAGGGGAACAACTTTTTGAAAATTTGATACTATGAATTGGGATCTTCTGAGAAGTTGAAGGGTTTACCAGGTAACGAGTAAAGGAAATTTTGAAAAAATGGTAATTTGTCGAGAGAAAATTTCACCGAATTTAGTTGACGTTCCGGTGATCTGCCAATGGTTAAGGATATTAAAAATCGCAGTTTTACTGCATCAAGGAAAGGAATAAAAATATGTTTCTACTGTTAACGATTTTAATTATTTTCAGTTGGTTTTGTGTTTAATTATAATTATATTTTTATGCAGTTCCTCGTTTTATAAATTATTTTATGAAGACTAAAATAACATGAGATCTTATTTCGCGGAGCAAACAGAATGAGGCAAATATCACAATTATTAGATAACACAAACGTTAGTTAGCATTCTAGCAATTTGCAAACAGCACAGACGCATAAACATTCTCAATCTGCAACGATCGATGAATATGTATAACGGTAGTTACCAAAGTTCCAAACTCATTACATTCTAACGGGACTTCCGCAACCATTATCTCCGGCGAGTTCCAAATACAATTCAAAAAGCACCCCATTGTGTCCGACCGAAGGAAATCATAATACCGGGTAAGTGGTCCCACCGTATCGCCAAAAATCTGCTTTATCGCTCTCTTCGTTTCCGCGGGTCCTTTCACCGTAATTAACAGGGAAGCTTGTTACCGAGGTCCCATTGTTTAACTCCTTCCTAAATTAACCGAAAGAATCATATTAATCTCCCTCGGAGGTAACATAAAATTCGTGGCGCGCGGCGCGCCGGTCGGGGGACGGAAATTTATTTCGCGAAAGTTTCGCGAGCATGCTCGCCACGCAAAATTATAGCCCTCGAACGACACCGGCGGCAAAGAACGAGACGAGAGCTCGATGGAGTTTTCGCTTCCTGCCGGGCCAGCAGCCGTTCGTGCATAAACGGTCGTCGATGCTACGCACACTAGAAAACAGGATGGCACGTCTATCTTTAATTTCTCGCATACAATTTCTCAATGAGACACGGAATTATTTGTTGCGATGCAGACAGAACGGTCCTGTTAGCAAAGAAAGTGCGCTGGCTTTCTGAACTGGCAGAAGAAAAACAGAAATCCTGCAGGCGAAATGATCACACTCGAGCCTCGCGAGTATCGATCAACAGTCTGTGAGTTGTCATGCAATCAACAGTTCTATAATTACAGTGTTGCAGTGTCTACGAAGTAGAACCTTCTTAAAATTCTATATAAATTTCCTCGGACAGCTTTAACACTAGGATTGCGGAGCACTAAAAATTACTATTCTACATTACTTTATAAAAGTAGCATGAATATATCTATCAAAATTCTTAGCCATTTTTTAAATAATATATACCCAAAGAAATCAATTGAAATAATTCCTCGTGAATGCATCTTTACAATCTCAATATTCGTAAATTAAAAAAATCAGAATCCGTCACAAAGACAACTTTTTTAATAGTTGACGACACTTTTGGAGGACCATGAAAAACTGCAATTTTCATCATAAACGTTTGTTGCTCGTTGCAACGTTGGCCGATTTCGTTGAAATTTTCAGAATGTGTATAATTGGCACGAGTGACTGACGTGTTCTTCGAACCAGTAAGTGACAATTACAATGCCGACGAGTACAATTACGAACTCATTCCGAAATACTGTGTGGGCTTCGAGCAATCGAGCATAGCGCGTACCCGTGCTATAATTTTGTCCAGGAGTATAGTATCCGTCCGGGGTAGTTACTTTTTGTGCCCGGCGTGCGCCCGTCTTTCCTTGCTTATTTTTTATCGCCGGTCCACGTGGCCAGGGCGGAGGCACGCATGCTGTCAGATCAAAAGGATGAAAATGCGGGGGAGCTGCGGCCGGGTCCGGCAGAAACAATGAAAGCAAATACGGGCAATGGAAAACTACCAACACAAAAGAACGAAAAAGCGGTTATTGCAAGTTACAAAGGACCAAGCCCGGAAAAGTACCGTGGATATCCAGTTTGCGCAAACACCAAGATGAATAAAAAACAACGCACATACTGATGGAGGACTGCAGCCGGGCAGAGAGAAAAAGAGAGGGAGAGAAGGGGGAAGGGGCTGGAGAAAGAGGGAGAAAACAGACGGCTGCGCGGCAGCGATATTGACCAAAAACCGCCGACTGTGGACCCGATATATCGACGGTCACAGACGTAACCGTCATACGCTCCGTTTTACCGACGTACAATGCGCGTCAAAAAAGAAAAAAGAAAAAGAAAATAACGCGGCACCCCGATAGGCGGGTGGAAATCGATCGAGGCTAAAAATAACGGGGAAAACCCCTGCGAAAGAAATTCTCCGGCTGATAATGGAGGGGAGACGGATGAGCGAGGTGCGGGCAATTACGCGCAATTTGGCCCCGCGAAATACCTGCGAAACGCAAACTAATACCGGTAGAGCCGCGCGCGCCGCTTATCGCGTCAATTTGTACGTTGAATAAACCCGGCCCCGTACAAATTCCGCCCGTATAACTAGATCGCCGGTGTTTGAGCCACAAATAACGGAAGTCTATTTTCACGTATCGAGCCGCGACACTGCGAGCGCGAGCGAGAGTGGTCGGGCGCATGATCTCGCGGAGACGTCGACTCTTCGCCGACGAGTCTGCGGTCTGATAAAGTAGGCCGCAATCGAATCGCGAGCTCGATGTCCACGGCGAACGGGGAAGACCCAGATGGCCGGATGCGGAAGAGGCCGCAGATGCGAGATAGCATCGCGACATCGAGCAAGAGACAATATCCGCGCGATACCGCACCACCTCGCCGCGCCGCGCCAGGCTGTATCGAGACTTCGCGGTATTACCCGGCTTTCGATTGAATTTGCAAACACGTGGAATATTTATGCCGCGAACAGCCAACTAGCGAGACTGCGTACCGCGCTGGCCTCCGGTTTACCGTGAAACCGACCGCGAAAAAGTTCTCGAACTTTGGAATAAGCTACCGCGGCGGAAAGTTTAATTCTGCATTTTTCTGCTCGCAATTTTTGTAGTCCGAGCGTTTGGCTAGGTTTAATACACTGCAGGGACCCCGTCTATTACGGCAGCCTTGTAACAAGTTGAACCGCTTCTTTGACATTTTACTCCTTTTTCTACGTGGAATAACACAAGATTTTAATCCATGAAAGTAAATATACGCTTCCATTTTGTTAAATGGCGTACTTAAAATGCGTCATTATAATCGCGAAAATGTTTTCTATGCATACAGTCCTTTCGGAACAATTTTTTCCTCTTGCAACAGCATTTTTTAATTACTTCGTCGTTCCAGTTGCTCAAATTGTACAGTGGGTGAACAAATTTATTGGGTCACTTGAAATAAATTTTCATCACACTGCATCCATTTTTAAATACATCATTCTTAATATTTTCAAGTATGATTCTGTGTCTTGCCATAAATCCAATAACGTTCCTAAATTTCTCAGCGCCTCGTATGGAGATTCGAAGAGTGAAAATATTTTGAAATACGATAATCTAAACTGTATAGTTAGACGGGTCGATGGGTTTGTGTATATGCTTTGAAAGAATATGGGGAACACCGGTGCCTTTGAAAAATAAGTTTGACAAAGATCCCCTAAAATATTATATTTTCCTGAACACTTTTCTCATAGAATCATTGATAACAGAATGTTTCCATTGATTGAAATGACCCACCCTGTATTTAGTGGGTACACCACGCCCCATCTGAGCAACCAAGAGTTAAACATAGGAACAAAGAAAGATGGAAAATATATTTTCAGCGCAGCCGCCCTCATAAATTGAACAGCCATTCCTCGAGCTGTGATTAAAATCCGCCAATACTCAGAATCAGTGCGGCACGGTTTCAATGCGTGTTACGGAACACCGGTGACCCGGTTGAAGCAGCAAAGTGTTCCCTGCCACGAAATTAGTGTAGCTCGTTCCGTTCTATATCCTGTTCGTTAAGCAATTTCTCGTCTAACCGCGAGATGCGTGGTTAGATGAGCGGATATTCAATATTGGCAGGCATTTCCGTGGAAATGGTGCGCGAGTGTTCGCTTCAAAAGGGTTCCAGCCTATTTGCGTCAAAGATTGTAGGGCCGATCGGTGTCGCGCGGAAACAACGCTGCCTCTAAGAATTTTCCTTAATTACCGGTCGGAGCGTAGGGGAGGCGGATGTCCCGACATTGATATTGAAATTTCATCGCCGCGGGAATTATGAAATTTTTCGGATTTTCCGATTACCAGGCCTCGTTACATGTTTACCCGAACTACACGGTGAGCGACCGATAATGCCGGAATGTGGAACGAAAATTTCTATTGATCCGTCGCATACCGTTTCCGGGACCTTCCTTCGCGTGCTATAATTAAAGAGACCGGCGGACAATAATCGGCCGGCAACAAAATGCCCGTCACGTAACCCGACGTAATTTTAATTGTACGCAATTTATCAACATTCAATCCGAGGTAACGGCAAAGCCTTTGAGCGATGATTAATATCTTAAATTAATTAGGAGATGAATTTCAATAGAATAAATCTGCAGGCGCGCGCGCGCGATGTCATTACGCTTTGAAATTGACATTAATATTAATCGCGAGCGTCGTGCGCGTTGGTCGTTGGTCGTGTGTTTGTCTCAAACGATTTTGTTTCTTTCTCTCTTGCTCTCTTTCTCTCTCCTTTATTCCTTTCCTTTCTTGTTCTCATTTGCTTCGATATTTAATAGGGGAAATTCGTCGCTCGAGAGACATCCACCGAAATGTCGTCCGTGGCGATTGACTATGACCGAGGAGGTACGAGGGAACGTACGTTTGAATTATTGCCAATATTTCCCGGGACGTAATGCACGGCGGAGCCTACGGACAACGTTAATCCTAACTGACAATTTTCGTTCTCCCTCTACGTGCACCAACACGTGTTCCCATCTCCATACAGGGCTTCCTTTAAACTTCGTTTCACTCGACATTCGTTCGACAAGCCAAAATTCACGGCGCGTTTCCCATTAGATCACGATAATCATCCATCAGGCTTTTTCACGACTCATGCTCCGCGTCAGTGTGTTCGTGTTCGAGCGAGCGAGAGAAAGAAAGAGAGAGAGAGAGAGAGACAAAGGGAAACAGAGAAATTCTGTCTAATGTACGACCAGTCAAACTTTCTTTTACATTTTGTGATGGATGACACGCTGGTATGAGATGCCTATGCAACTTTATTATACGTACAATCAGCTCCGATTGGAAATGAAAAATGTACGATCTTTAGTCGATATTAAGCTAAGTCGATGCTGTGTGAATTATACTGACGTTTTATTCAGAAAAAAACTTGTCTACGATCGGGTTATAGTAGCTGCTGAATTGTACGTCTTTTCATTGTATTTTCACAATTCAATAATTTAATCATTTTTCCGTAATAATTATTATGTATTAATGTAAAGAATATCCCGACAGCTTCGATAGCTGTAATTTTCGTTGCTAATAATTCCAACGCACGTAGAATTCAACATGTACGCTTAAATGAAAGTATTTCAATTACTATTTCCAATACATTTGAGTTCAAACGTATCCGGCTCTGATCGAAAATAACGGCGCGAAATAAATGATTTCAAACGGTTATTTCCCATTTTCATTTCGAATAAAACCTGCCCCGGATAGACTCCATTTGAAATCTCCATCAGAAGTCCGCCCCGATATTACACAGCAAGCGGTTCCCGCGATCCATCCGGTAATACTGTCGTCTACAACAATGACATCACTCGGGGAACGATCAGGCGAAAAACTAACATTGATCTCATTGATCGGGGCGGAGGATAAAGCGTTCCAAGTGACAGAGCCATCGGAAACGTTTTCCCGGTCGGTTTCAGCGGACGACGATTCGTTTCTGTCGAACGAGCGTCGACGAGCGTCAGACATCAGACAGTCATTCTTCGTCGTCAACGATCTCTCGCGTCCAGAGCTATTCATCGTCGCGACAATCGGCTCGTTACGCCCCCTCCCCCTCTCCTTTTATCGGCATTACGACGATCATCGCGAGATTCCGCGGATAAAGGCGGCCGTGCCCGGAATATAATTTACAATTTAATTAGCCGACGCGGCGCGGCGCTGCTAGGTGTCAAAAAATATTCCCGACGAACGAAGACATTCAGTCTCGGATGAGACGGTCGTGCGTGCGACTAACGAACGTCTACCAACTTGTTAGACATTCATCCGGCGTCGGAACGGCCGCACGTTTCGTCTGTCGACGAAGCAACAATCCGTTCGTTAAGCTTTTTCCCGGTATTGCGGCAATCAAGTCGAGCCGGGACACTCGATACAGCCGGATGACGGCGAACAGTCATACGCCCGTGAACGCACCGATAAACCAATGGAAAGCGTCTTCGGGATTGCTTACTGCTTCCAGGAATGGACGGCCGCGTGCCATAACACCGATAGTTCCCACCCATGGAACGAGCATTCTTATACAGACCCATAAACGTCCTTGCGTGCCCATACAAGTTATATCGATCTCCCTTCGCGCAATATCCGACGCAGATAAATTTTTATCTAAACTTCTATGTACATCTGAAACTCTGTGAATTAATTCGTTATTATTTTTGTTAAATATAGTATTATTCCTCTTGTAACAACGAGTGGCTTTGTGTGCACTAAACTGATTCAAAACAACCAAGTAGGATCAGTGTGCATTTTCAAAAACGCCGCAGTCATGTTTCTTTGTTTGTGCAGTCAAACCTGTATTTCTGCAGTCCTTTTCTGTGCGATTTGTTTTGTGTTGGCATTCTAACTCCTTCGTAATGTTCTCGTCACAAGAAGATGCGCGTTTTGGACTACGACGAGTAGTATTGAATTATGTGCATTTTGAAAATTTCTCCGTGTTTAAAATGAGAAATTAAATTTTTGTTTGAATGTTTCCATGTGTAATTTAATTATTTATTTTGTTTGGAAAGCACTTTCTCGCTATTTCGTAAATCTTTGACATTTTCTAGGTGACATTTTTTTTTCGCGCTCCCTCCACCGCATAAAAAGTTATTTGTTGTAGCTATTTATGAAGTTTTTGAATATTTCCTTTTGTGCGGTTTCTTTTATGCGGTCCCTATCTAGCGCACAAAAACAGGTTTGACTGTATAACATTTACAAAGTTAGAATGCTTTGCAGCTTAATTCTAGAAATACAATAAAATATATGTTACACTCAAGTGTCTAAAAATTTCGAAAATGTTGAAATTGTGTATAGAGTAAATCATTTTAAATATTGGACTGTGAACGTTTGGTTTCGAAATTTCAAGATTGCGCGGGTGACTGTGGTTTCATAATTGCAATAGCTCTCACCCAAGCCTGAAACCACATTACGTTTGTTTCTTAAATTGCGAGAGAAATTACCGTGATATCTTTGTTACGTGTTCGATGTTTCCCACAAAGGACACATTCATTGAATCGTCCTAAATTGCAACAACGAGGCCGATCCTCGAAACAATCGACGTCACGAGCGTATTAATTTCGAACGTCGAGTTAACCAGTTTACCTGGGTAACAGGTTAAAGGACAACAGTATTGCTCGACCGCGGCCGAATTAATCCACTATACTTCTTCCAACAAGTGCGGATTTCGGATAGCAAGCAATCGTCGCCGGCGAACCGGTGGTAACTGTCACGGTCATAATACGATTTCGCCGGAGCGTCGTTCTCTCTTTTCCGTGCCGCGACTCGTGATTAGTTATCTGGCTGGAAGTTTCGACGTTGACTCGAACCAATTGTTTCCTTCCACAACTGCTCCTCCTAATTACTCGTCGACAGCGGAGCTTTCGTTCGGGTCCGGGACCCAACCCCTTTCTCCCGGAGACACAGACGCGGACAGCGAAGAAGCAATCAAGGAAAGAACGAGGGGAAAAAGTAGGAACTGGCCAGCCACGGTGAATCGAACGCTAGGATTCGACGGATGAAGAGGAAAACGTGAAAGGAACGCGAGGACGAGCAACCAGGGGAGGAAACGACGGAGGAGGAAGACGAGTTCAGCTGCGTGCACAGTACGCTCCATTCATCGTGGCAGTTGCCTTTATACACAGCATAATTACATTGAATCACAACACGGTGTCCGGATGGATTAATGATGCTGGATGTATAGCCCGGTTCTACATTACGGCTCATAACTTCGCAATCCATTATCGTTACAGGTCTCGGTTACACCGACGATCCCCGTGCCAATTTCATTCTTTCTCGAATATTCAAATGTTTACAACATTTTTCTTGAAATAGTTCGAGGAACCTTTCCATACTTTTATTTGTTTACCCCTCGAAAGGAGAATGCTCTCTATGCGATTTCATAAAGAAATGCAGAAGTTTTGCGAAAATATTTTTATTATTACTGCTACAGTAACATGTAACTGTGACATAGATCGTGTAGAGCTACTATTTTCTTGTGACCGCGCCGAACGTAGAAAAAGACTGTTCCAATTATATCGTGTGTATTGTCATTTTGATCAGAAAAATGCCACGAATAAGTTGGTGAAGTTACAGAAAAGAAAAGTAGTGAAAAATGAAGAAGTTTTGTGTTTGTTCACACTGATATACCCGACCCCGTAGCGTGCCGCTCATGTTTCTCGGCCCCTCGTTATGCCCTCCAGTGGAAAGGATAGGCGAACTGACTAAGATCGTGTAGATCCGTTCGGCTTAGATCAAGACTTTAATGTATTTAGTTTTTGCTGTATTTACACTCTCAGCCAGAAGATTCTGAGCTCGTAATCTCACCGTCTTATTTGTTACAAACACAAAGTTATGTATTGTCACTGACAAATTAAAGTTGGCACACGGTTGTTACCTTCTTGACTGGGAGTGTATTACTCGGTGTTGTATATCATACAAAATTCGCGAATTGCAGGATCTTCCGTTAACGCGAGAGAATGATTTAGTAAACGAGGAGGCCGAAAATCTTATGAACTAGCACTATCAAGATCCCCCTGTTCTGTGTAGCTTGAAAAGTAGCAAAGATAACTTACGTACATACGGGAAAGTTATTCGGAGCGTTCCGTGGGATGGATAGTATTCATTAAACCCGCGATGAGAAATGTCTGCCCAAGTCATTTTTCATTTCTGCAACTTCTCGAAACAGGGAGGGAAGTTTTAACAAACTTCGCGGTCCGTAGAATCTTTCATTTCCAAAGGAGCATCAATTCAATTGTATGTATCTCGTTGGAGCCCGGTTCTTATAAATCGTTCGATCCGACGCGCAAACGGTTCGAAGCGCGCGTTTCATCGATCTCCTCGCGGGCTATTTACTCTGGTAACACTTTAAGCCGTGCCCTAACGGCCGGGTATAATGGTTTTAAGTAAGTAGCCGAAGAGAGAAACAAGTTGAACGACGTCAAAGAGGTAAGAATCGAATCGTGGAAACCCGTGTTGAAAGAACAGGAAGCGTGGAACGGCGAGGAGAAATGAAGAACTCCGAGAGTGAGTACACGTCGGTGTCAAAGTGGTTGAAGGCTTGCAGGGGCTCTTTTGTTGCGCCGCCCGAGACGCTTGGCATTATTAAAATTGGTCCCGCGGAAACACTTAACCGCGCTTGGCGGGCGGTGGCCGAGCCTCGAGGCGTCTGAATTACGAGCGAATATACATTTCCAAACGGGCCACGCCGACGACACTTATTTCCCATTCAACCGGGGCTTTCGCTGGAACTTTGTATCGTTAAGCAAAATCGATGCTAGCCGGCCGGCTTTATACACTCGAGTGATTTACTACGCGCGGCGATCTTTCTTGCCACTTTGAGGAATTTCTGCGGTTGGTTCATCCCCTTGTTTGGAACCCGTTCTTTTGAATGAACGGTTGTTTAGTCGACTCGCTAACGAGGGGTCGCTTCACTCTTTGTCAACCGTTTGAAGCGTTCCTCGAACTTAGATTTCTGTCTAATATTTCGGTATGATCAATGGTCAGACACACTATGTGTAAAAAGATACAGCACACTCAGATTGTAACATTTTTATAAAGCGATCTATTGAACAAGTGTTTTGTAGCGAAGGAATGAAACAACTCTCAAAGTTAGGGGTGAACAATGTTCCCTCGAGGCAAATATTCGAGTAAAATTTTAGATATTATTGTTTAAAGGATTGTTTGCATGTATACATGAAAAGTAGTATAGCACATACACTAGAAAAATACACTATTAAAAATACACTATTTAACTGTTCATCGGTAGAAATGGCGATAGGGTTGCTAAAACACTTACTATGCGCGACGATCTTTCTCGTCACTTTAAGGAATTTCTGTGGTTGGTTTATTCTCTTGAATGAACGGTTTTTTAGTGAACTCGTTAACGCGGGGTCGCTTCACTTTGCCAATCGTTTGAAACGCTCTTGGAACTCCGCTTTCGGTTCAGTAGATTTAAACAGTAATAGTCAGACACCGAACGTAAAACGATGTAGTAGACTCAGGTTATAAAAGTGATATTTAATTTTTATAATGCTTTAGTTGATTGAAGAAGTGTTTTTTATCGGCCATCGCGCATAATGGCCCTCTTAACAACTCTCGAAGCTATGGGGTGGAAAAAACAACTCCTGGGGGAAAAGTTCGAGCCAATCCGTGCATGTGATTATTCGTAGAATTGTTTAGGCCTATATCAAGCATAAAAATAGTGTTGTAAACCAGGTTATCGTTGGTTTAAGAAATTCCATGGAATCAACGGAATATTTTTCGCTAATCTTTAAAAAAGAAATAAACAGATTAACGATCGCCATTAGGAGCCATGGCATGTAATATATTTTACTCTGTCTTTACTTGCAAAATATTTTAATAATGTGATATTTCGTAAGAATTCCAAAGGCCTTGTGCTTTTGGTAGAAACGTTTCTGTCTGAAATGGCGGTTACCAAAATATATTTTCGTAAATGAGAAAGCAGAGCAAAGGCGGACACGTAATGACTTCATTCGACGAGTGTTTAACTATTTCCTTCGACACACGCACACGGGCGTGTGCATGCGCAAGATACATAGAATTTACAACATACAGAAGAATAATTATTCAGTGGGTCATTCTCTCGATATTTCAAATCGTCGGGGGGAACGACATGAAAAGAAGATTGTAAATCTCGACGTCGGAAATTTTGAATCGAGCCCCGGGATTCATTGCTGCGAGTTAACCGTTATTTCGGAATTCCTCTCTGTTCTCCGTTCCCTTTTGCTCGTCTACAGTTAACGAGGAGACTGACGCAGCAGGTAATTAGTAGGTACACTTCTTGGAGGAAAGCAGACGTGTAATGCGAAACTCCAAAACAACAACGCCGGGCTTGTGTACAGTAGTTACCCGAGCGCCGCGCCGTTCTCAGAGGATTTTAAAAACTGGCTGATTTAGTCGGGGGAAACAGTGAAATAATTAGCAACCAAATAATTGCTTTGCCGTTAACACCTGCAACGACATCCCCATAGGCATTAAACTACTTATCCGTAATTTATTAAATATTTTCAAGGTAATTGCAGCTTTTGTAACTGCCTCCGCCGGATAATTCGCTATGTTACGTTGACGGATTAATAACTTCATAATTAATACAGGAATCTTTTACTCGCTTCCTAAGGACATATATTTCTACAGGAACGATTCCTTTCTTGCACAATTTTGCCATTTTTATTGCTACACGTATTTCTAAACTATTATTTCACCAATTCATTGTATAAAAACAATATCATTCATTGCATAAAACAATTTACATAGGCTTCTGAAAATTATTTATTCTGCTGTTCCTCCGAGAAATTAAAAAACCTGTTTCTTGTTTAGGAATTTGATTCATTTAGACAGAACATGAAAAGATTGTTATGTTTTGAGTCCAGCACATTTCATGCCACGCATTATTAAAACATTGAATTCTCAATTACTCGAAATCCCCGTTTAGTGTCTCGAAATCCCCGATTGTTACATTACGTCGTTAATTGCGAGTGTCATGGGATAAACGTTTCGACCCGCGATCCGCTTTGACAAATAAATGTTACGATCGACGTTCAACGCGAAGGTTAAGAGTAAAATTGAAATTCGCACAGCGGCCGGAGTATTAGCGGCGCGTAGGAGCAATTCAATCGCATCTGCCGGCGATTTTGCATTTAATATTGCGCCCATTGTTTGTACGCGGTGTGATCAATTTTGCGCCGCGGTTTATTGGTAACGCTGACAATATTGCTGGCTAATTTACTTATTGAAGGGTACCCAGACCTTCACCTATGCTCGATAAACATTATTATTCAATCGTAGATTATATCTACGTAGGGAATTGTAATTGTTCTATCGATAATATGAGCGATATTGCCTTTTCATCTGGCACTCGAGAGACGACTATCTTGTTTACGAGTTGTGGACGGAGCTTCGCACAGTTTCTTCTCTCCTGATGGAGTTAGCAAATTTTAAATGCACAATAATTCAATACTTACTACTAGAAATGCTGTTAATCATACTAAAATAGACAATAACTTTCTGTTTCACTCCAGTATGCTGCAATTCAGGTAAATGATTTTAATTTTGCATAAAGATCCGCAGTGTATGCATCACTGAGAATTACATGTGTCTTATGATAAAATAAAAATACTGTTCGGGTGAAATCATAATTTTAAATTATTTCATTAGAGATAAGGTGAACCTAATTGTTTCAATTTGAATTTCAAGTATAAATAGAATCACGTTGACAAATACAATATAAAAATCAATTTCAAAAAGGCAGTACAATTCTCCCACCGATGATTCCAATATTAGACAACGAGACTAACAATAAGTAAGCCAATATTCCCAAATAGAAACATTAGGATACGAAATTTGATGGAAAAATAATCGAGAGAAGAAGAACCGAGAGAATTCATTCGAGCATACAGCTTCTAACGTTATTACCAGCCATCGCTGCGCAATCTGCCTGAAGTTCCAGCATTTTGCAGTTCTGGATCTCATCGGGGACACGATAACGATGCTTCAATTTACATTCAAAGGAAACGATACCTCTCGCATCGATCCACCGCGGCATGCTGGCTGCCGAGCGAAAAAAGCTCACGCATGGAAATGCATTTGCACATAATCGCGCTCGCGTCACTTTTTCCCCGTTCGTCTTTCTTTTCTTTTCTCTTTTTGTCGTTGCACACGCCCGGTTTTAATGACATATTATTAGCGGCGGGAACCGGGCCTCTCGTTCATCTTCTCGTCGCATGGCGTCCCGTAACAGCCATGGGGGCGACGGTGTGTACCCTTTGGCGAAGGCCGACTTTACTGGCGCTTTTAATGCCAGGTCCGTGGCGCATTACTCACCGCAATGTAAAGTAGGCGAACATGTGTAGAACTCGTGGTCCCGGGGCTGTACCTGGCCGCGAGTCGGTACACAGGTAAGTACCTGTGGGCAGCATCGAGTGTATATCGCATATATCACGGGTTTAAGTACCGAGAGCGTGGCCCTTTCAACCTCTCGCAGCCTCTCCGGTGAGCCCTTGAGCCGGTCAGTCCACCAAACGAAGACAAAGAACCCCTCCTCGGGGAGAGGAGAGAAAGAGAGAGAGAAAGAGAGAGAGGATGGCACACTGCGAGAAAGGGCCCGATGGAAATCGTGACCGATGAAATATGCAACGTTCGCCCCCATGTATTTCTGTCAAAATATTTCTGTAAATCTTCGCGATTCGTGATTCCCGTGACCCCACGCGGGACCACAATAACGGAAGGACAGCTACGACTCTCGGCTCTGCCAGAAGATTCAGGATACACCTGGGAGTCGCGGCCCGTATACTTTCGCCCTGGCCGCCAAGAGAAACTTTTCCTTCCAGCGTGTATATACTTCGTAAACGAGCGTCTTTTTATTTACATGAAGACAAAGCGCGGCTTCCGGGGAGACCCAGATTTCGTGGAAATGGTAATCTCAGCGTCGCGCGTTTCCGCTTCGGATTTCCAAGGGATGCGAATGCTGATGAGATCCTGCGGCTCCGTATATACTCCTCGCTGACGATACCGCATAATTTTTTTTTATATAAAATGCACTTACGGATGGATGCTGCAGCCAGCCTGATATGGATGCCATTTTTTCGAATGTCGCTCTTGCGAACCTATCGCTACAGATATACACCGACTCCCATAACTGATCAATCATAATTTAAATGGACTTCAGTTTTTCCGTGAAACTGGAACTAGTTTGGTAGAAAACGTGTAATGAACATTTCGGAAAAGTTGCGTTTGATCGGAATTGCCTGTATTGAAAATGGCAAGAATCGAAAATTGAGAGAAGATATCGTTTGTAAGATTTGTAATATTGCAAGTGAGAATTGTTGTGCAAAGTAAGAATTGTCTGAATTAATTGAAAGAATTTCGTAAGAGATACAGAGGGTAGACTTTTATTTCTCTTCTTGATCATTTGAATAGTTTCGGAATAGCAGTATTTGTAAATGCCTCGAATCTTTTCACGAAGTTTACTCATAAGCAAAGCACAGTGTGATTTATGCGACGATATTCATTCGGGACAGCTTTAATGAACTCGTTGGGAGACAAAAACGAATTTTTCCGCGAATCTAGTAATAAAGTATCCAACGATACGACGGCCATGAACGTCCGCGGCCCGGCGATAACAAACGCGTTTATTGTAAAAGTAGTTTTGTACTTGGTTCCAAAGGTATAATTCTCACGGTTGGCAAGAGATCCTGGCCAGCCCCGGGTATCGGTGTCCGGAAATTAAATCCCATATGTATCTTTCTGAACTTTTTACGAGGAAATAATTTTTGCTTGTGGCAAAAATGCGCTCGCATAAATAACAGAGTGACGGTCGGATGGAGGAAATACGCGGCAATAATGTTGACATCGTCTTCTTATGGAGAGCGCCGTTGCATTTTGCATGCATTAAAATCGCCTGATTATTATCTCCTGGAACGGTTTCTTTCATTCGAGAAAGATAAAGTGTCTGTATCCTGCGTTTACGATCTGTCCTACCAACGACTATATCATTGCTTCCTGCGTTCAATATTTTTAGCTTAGCAATTTAACGCAGGACATTTCTGATCGTATTTCAATAACACTTTTTACTTTATTTCCGTGCGGTGTGCTCAGGAGGTTAATCTGATTAAACAGATTAGTAGTTTGGCTGCCAATACAGTAACTTGAAAAAAATTGAAAAAGCTCTTTTAACCTTCTTATATTATGTGAGTTGTAAATCCTAAACAAATTTGGTACATTGAATGTATTATTGCAAACATTTATATTCAAAGCTGGGAAAATACAGAGCTAAAATTTTATTTTCTTTGTATAAATCTTGATTGTTCGTCTTAAAATCGTTTGTTCTTTCAAATTGAAACACTTAATATTTGGTCCATCTTATGCAATACGGGTTTTTTTTAACATATACATATAAAAATTGAAAAGTCATTCTATATTTTTTTATCTTTCCCCATAATTGTTCTATTAGGTGTACAAATTAATTTGTAACTATATGCTTGAGATGAAAAATTTATTAATTCCTACAGGGGAGTCTGTGTGATCTAGCGTAGTGCCATCTAGTAAATTAGCGTGAAGAAATAATAAAACATTAACAATGCATTATATAACAACATTGAACGTCCACATTGCGAAAGGAGCATTTAGGCCAACCTAATACATTTTTACACTAGTTCTGTGTCTGATAGGGGTGTCGAGAACCCGAAATATCGGGTCGGGTCGGGAACACGAAATTTTTTCGAGTTCGGGAAGAATACCCGAAAAATTTTGAGATTCTCGAAAGTATCGGGATTCCCGAAAAAGTCGGTATTCTCGAAATAATCGGAATTTCCTTTGCAGTCGTGAATTATTTTCAAGAGTGTCATATGTTATATTCTCGAAATTTTCAGGAAACCCGATTTTGTCGGGAATCTCAAAATTTTCGGGAACTCGACCCGCCCCGAGCATTGGGTTCCCGATATCCCGGGTTCTCGCACACTCCTAGTATCTGAGAATCGACCTAGAAAACTTACATCACAAGATCCGCAGTCTTATAACAATGACTTGAGCTCGAGATCCCAGGTGGAAAAAAATGCGAGAATCTCCTTGGAATCGAGCCGGTTGGTTGTCGTCCCGCCTACAACACTCGAAACGAGCAGGAGCTAGGAACAGAGCAATCGATCACGTCACAGGTTCCCCGTTCAAAAGCTCTTCGGAGCATTTCTGTCGCAACGGCCCCTCGGCTCGAGAGGCGTTTACAAACACCCCCATAAGGTATCGCGGAGCGTTGAACAAAAACCACGAAAGGACCACGGTCGGCTGGGTTGGCGGCGGCAAGGGGTTCACTTACCAGGAGAAAAAGAAAGATATGAATAAATGAATCGGCGGTCCCCGTTATGAGCCTGGGCTAAGCCACGGGACAGCAGGAGGGTGGCGCGAAAAAGACGAAGGGGTGTATGGGACACGAAGAGAGAGGGAGAGGGAGAGAGAGAGAGTGAGAGAGACAAAGAGGGGGAGTGGGAGATGAGGAAGAGGGAGTACGGCAACGGGCGAATAAAAGCTAGCGTCGAGCAGATGGCTGGTGCGCAGCCATTAGCTAATGGATCCCTAACACCAGTACACCGGAGAGTCATCCGCTAGGAAGTACAAACCGGTAGGTGGACCCGTCTATAGGTGACGGTGTACCCGTTGCACCCTTTCTCGCTCGGGGAACCCGTCAGCCAACGAAATCGCGCGACGGCAATCGCGCTAAATCACAAACGGACCGACGAATGACGCGCTTTTCCGTCCGCAGCATCCGCCTTCCGGCGTGTTTCTCCGTTCGATCGACCGTGCACGCATTTCCACCTGCACAGAGACACCCTACACGCAGTTCCACCCGTCCCCTGTACCCGGCCGAACTACGAAAATTACGGGGACAGCTGCGCATGCGATCCCCGGGATGATTTCCAGTCACTTAGCGTGTCATCCCACACGCACCTGCGCTCCCATGCCGCAGCAAACCAGGCCTTTTTACTCGATACAAGACGGATTTCCTTCGCTGCCACCCCCCCCCCCTCGTCGTCATGCTACACCTCCAGCCGGGTTATTATTATGCGGGACACGGCGCGATTAAGTAGAACGCTCGCGCACAGATCGAGCAGTATCAAACACCGGGAATGACGTGCATGGGCGTAATTGGGGTCGTTATTGGGAATTACTTGCTACCTTGTTTTCTCATTGAAGCGTGCATCTCGCGGCGATAGCTTCGTTTTGTAGGGTGCATGTCGTCAACTGAACGAGCCTCCGCTTTTTGTTACTCGTTGTTGCTCGTTTTGTTCGGTTTGCTGGAGATGTGAGAAAAATCGGTATCAGGCGACGGAGATGATGTTATGCACAGATAAAACTCGCAATTTCGTGAAAATGCCGGTACGGAAGAACGTAATGCAATCATCTTGAATTAGATTGATCGAAGAAATTAATTTTTCAACTATAAATAATAATTTAAGGTGATCGCGTTGCCATTAACCTCAAACACGATGCTGTTGAAAATAATGTCTCAACAGATAAAACAGGAGGACCCTTTAAACCTTATGTCAGGACGGCTATCTGGGCACGTACTTTCAGTTTTTCTCTAAACTTTCTTGTACATTTTAGTTATTACGACAATATTATTGAACGTCGCAGAAAATTTGGTATCACATTGAAAAAGGGGAACTCCTATTCTTCGAAATTGTCACGCTCACTCGGTGGAAGAATCGCCACCAAACGAAACAAGACTGACGCGCCCCAATATTCAGCAAACAATATCGCGAAACAACGCGACACCCCGGTTGTAATAACGCAGGTCCCGCGAAACGAGAACAAGCTCCGTGCGCCGGAGGTTCATAAAGCACGGGCGAACAAGTTTTCGGAAACGGGATCGACGCCAGTCAAAGAGTTTATCGCATTCGTGGAAGTTACCGTCGAACGTGCACAAGCGGGAACGATATAACGCGTTCCTCGCGGACCGCGTGGTATCGATTGCACGCAGAATCCACTTAGACCTCTGCCGGCTAATTTTCCCGTAAAAAGAGAGCGAGAAGAACCAAAAAAAAAAAATGAAAAAAAGAAGGAATAGGATATATCCCGGGCGGGTGAAATTATTAATTCGGCGAGAGTTACGATGTCAAACGATTTAACCGTCCGAGGAAGATAGGGCGCGACGGGGGTGTGGGTGGGGGATGCGCCGGAGAGAGACAGGGGTTGGTATAAATGGTCGAACTTTTTAAAGCGTGCACGGGCGCTTCTCATTTTTTTTTCCTTTCTCTGTTCCTGTATCCCTCTCTCCCCTCTCTCCCCCCTCTCTTCCTGTTTCCTCGAATCGACGTTGCACGCTTCCGTCAGGAGCGGACGCGCGGAGGAACACGCGAGGACGCCGAAGGGTGCGATTTCGGGCTCCACCCCCAATTACCTAAAATACACTGGCGTCGCGGCGTCCCCGGATATCTATAATTAACGCGGTGATCGCACGGTGCGCTCGGTGACGCGTGAATTCGGTATCACTTTCCAATTTACGGCTGTTATGCCGGCGAAGAACGCAGGCAGTCGTTACCCGGCGATGATACGACCGCGTCACGGTTCGCCGGCCGCACGCTAATTGAACATTTCGAATTAAAATCCGCGACAGTTGGCGATTCTCGTTATTATTAACTAAGGCCGCTCCACCGCTTCTCTCTCTCTCTCTCTCTCTCTCCTTCTCGCTCTCGCACCGCTTTTCATCGCCCCGTTCGCCCTTCTCTCCTCTCTCTGTGCTTCTTCACGCGCTCGGTTCTAGCCACGCGCGAACTCAGTTAATTTTCGTTAATAACAGCTATCCCATGACTCACCGCGTTAATTATTTTCTACGTTGCTTTGTAATTAGACGCGCAAGCGCCACGCTTGATTAGACGCTCATCAAGTCTCCCGCTATTGCCGTAGTTTTACTGTGTTTAGCGTATCCCGGGCAATTATTTCAATTTTCTTGTTATCGTTCGTTGCTGCCTCGTCGCGAGGAAACGCGTTTGATTGTGTCGGGCGAGGTGGCAGGTGAACATTGTTAGGGAGGATTAAGATGGAAATCTCGGGGGCTTCCTTGAGCGTAGAATTTTGTTTTATGGGTTGGTTGCTGTTCGTGAACTGCAGATCTTTGGGAAGAAAAATTTGCCTGTTGTGAGAAACCGAAGTTCAACGTCTTTTATTTAAATCGTTCTAAAGAGTCGGAAATAATGTAATCTATTCTTACATTCTTGTAATGTCTCTTCAGTTTTGTATCTGACTTATTCATTTTCTTTATAAATGCATGGAATTCGCAGTCTCGATATTAGTATATCTCGTTATGTACATAAAATGGGATTTAGTAGAGGAAGGTTCCGGAAATTGTCCTGTATAATATTTTTAGAAATAATTCTTAACATTTTTTCGTAGAAATTACTAACGATGCGTTATTATTTTGTGTTTCAGGTATTCAGTGTCCTGACGGAGATTCACATTATTCGCGAAAATTATCGGCTGTAAACGGTAAGTTTTAAACTACTGTGGATCCGTCATTTCTTCAATAAAATTCCTTTTCTTTGAAAGAAAAATGATTTCTGAAAAATGGTAGAGAAAAACATATGAATTAATGTATTTTGTTAATAAACGTCTGACCCTGATTTAACTCGTATTAAAATTCTGAATTTAATTAAAGAATGTATTAAATTAGGTCTGGATTTGCGATTAAAAAGTAGATTAAACCATAATAATTTCACATTAAATAAAAGAATTCGTGAAATAACAATCACAGTAAAAGGTTTTCCATGTTCTATACTGTATTTCATCACTTTAGCTTAATCTCTAGATTTATGTCCTACTTACTGAAATATGCTACTTACTTAATTAATAATGTTTTCAAGGATTAGCGAAGAGTGAAACCTCTTGCAGGTAATTCAGTCAAGTGTCCCTGTCGCTGTACATGTGCCATGATTCGAGCGATGCATCCTCCCTAAAGTAACTAATTACGGGAAACAATAGAACTTTTTTCCCCTCGATTTTCTCCGTAACGCTTGCGAGAAAAGCGCTGACTGCCAAGTTGGCGAGCATCTTGTACAATATTTCTGGGATAACCTAATCTATACCGTGGCTGGAGCCGGTGGAACACAGCGGGAAGTTGGGGAAAGCGGAGAAACAAAGAAGCCCCGGGTTTTTTAACGAACCGTAATCATACTAAATGCCGTCGGCAAGTTGTAAACAACGTCGATGCAGCGGAACGGTGAATTCCTGTTGCCCGGGAAGTTAAGACGGAAGCACGGCCTGTTACGTCGCGTTACGAAAGGGATGAAACGGTCGGATAAGGAGGCCTGTAGGGGGGGGGGGGGGCGCGCGTCTACGAGGCCGTCTTAACGTTTTCAAGCACCGCCGCTAAATATTCATAGCGTCGAAAACGTAAGCGTCGAAATGTTCGCGCGTCGCTCTTCGGCCCGTCGTCCTCGAGAAACCGCCCTAATCCGCGTCGCGCGTTTTCGCGAGCGGTAGAATTAAAATCGCACCGCGATTTTGGCTCAGGAAAGCGTGCCGTCACGCGCCACGGATTTCATCTCCAGACGGGGCCAAGTTTCACTCTCCGCGGCTTCAGAGTCTCGACGGGAAAGAGACGCGCGTAAACTCGTTGAAAAGTTTCACCCTCTTTTCTCCTCTTTTTTCTCCCGCCCCGCCGATCCTCCCCGGCTTCCCTCGCCCACCTGCGACGAGAATACAAAATTTCAATTCGCTCGTGCGTTCCTGAAGACTGAATTAGACGGATCCGTTTCATTCTTGCGCGGATAAATCTGCAACCGTCCGGGAAAATTCGCCGCTCCTTCGTTCAGAAGCTTCCAACTTCGAGAGTGGCGCGACAGATGCAACGCGGCAGGAATGTTTGTGACTGTCGAAACAGGTTTTTCCATTATTCGTTGACGCCACGTTTTATTTCGCTAGACCAATTTTCTTACTCCGCGGCAGGAAAGACCGTTCTTCAGGATTCTCAATCTGTCCGTGAAACAAACGTCTCTGCAACACTCGACGAATTGACGTAATCTCTTGCAGTCACTTAGAAATTAGTTCTTTCTTGGTCAAAATGTTTGTGTTTTATACATTCCCGAAACCATCATGTTCACAGAACAGTTAAAGGAATTCAATCGTTTGATCGTTTCGGTTTCTATATTCCTAAAGACAATGGAACATGTTTTTTTCCAGCACGATGGTGCGAGTATAATATGCATTTACGATTTTGCAAAGAGTGGCATGGATCGATGAGCCATAATAATAGACTGTAGTTTCCTCGATCAACAGATTGCAGGTTTCCGCGTCTAGTACTCGAAGTAAGACGTCATGCGTCATTCGCAACGAGGCTCGAATCTCCAAGAAATTGCGAAATCTATTCCGATTGAAAGGTCTAAAGAAAGAAAATTACAGAGTCTAGAGAATAGCTTGCACGTCAGTTTCCTTATTCGTTAAAAATTGCGACCGTCTCGTGTCAGTGAACCTAAACCGCTCGTACACAAAGTGCTATCTTTAAATCGAGCGAATTCTTTATGCATGTTGACTCGAATCCGGAAGCTCTACGTTTGTAATTGTTGTGTTGAATAAATCACGTGTTCATTGCGTCGGAAAATAGATGTTTAAACGGCGAGTCCCGAAAATTCTAAATGAGACGGCTTGCAAGATACGCGCGGCATTGCAATTGTTCGCACAGAACGATTTGTTCTGCGAACGAGTAATTCGCCCGATCACGTTGTCTGCCGTTAATAGAATCGCGAATGGCTCGGGGGATATCGGAATTTATCAGACAATGGGCGAGATTTGCTTTTAAAGTTTGAAATTACGGGTAGCATGCCGCATTGACGTAACCCTTGAATAAGTTACTTCGCAATTCCGCGCACCATTGGCTGCTCCTACGCCATTGTTTGTATTCATCCACGGTATGCACACTCCTTGTCAGCCCCTTTGAGAACTATTGTACCAAAGGTTCGCGGCAAACGTACTCTGATCTGAAGGTAAGGTACCTGCCTAATCTAACTCGATAACCAGTGCCTATATGTGTAGACTCGGCAAACGCCCCGAGCGAGAAACGAAATCCAAAGTGAGTTTTCGAAGGGAATTATGTTGAATCGCTGGACCCTTTCCTCTTCCAGCCTTTGTCGCCGTTAAATTCGTCCATTCCGGTCCTGTCATAAGAACTGCATTGTTGTAATTATCATTTGCATAGTCCAGCTGGTTGGATTTCTCGCTAGACATTTCTTGTTTTCACTCTCAATTTGCTACAGCAAAATGCTCGACAGATCAGACTTTTATTTTACCTAGAATTTCATAGAATTATTTACAAAATCACTATTATTTGCTATTTACTGGGCATTTTTGCAAATTTCTACGACATTTATATCTTTCTACATATATACAGAAGACTCGGAGAAAATACTGAAATATAAAGTTCAACAAAACTTAACTCCTTGCCCTACAATATCGAGTTACACTCGTGACGAAGATTATGAACAGAGTCTAATAAATATGTTATTAATTTCCTTTAAACCAAAATAAAATTCTATTTTATAGATGTAAAGCTATTGAAGAACATATAGGCGTACAATACATATTTTTCTCCTTGTTTCTAGTCACTGAAACCGTGAAATGCAAATGCAAGGGGTTAATACGATTTCTATTTCGGTGTACAAAGGCTACCACCACTGAAGATAAACGAGATATCGTTTGCTTCAATTTTTTACTAAAATCCGACCACAGAAATTGAAGATTGGATAAAAATCCGTAGTCATTAGCTTGTTTAGCAAATCCTTCACGTTCCGCAATCCTCCCGCTGGAGATCGCGCGACACGGTTCAAGGTAATCTAGAGCAGCGTGACGTCGCGCGTCGTTTCGCCGATTTCATCGAACGCCGTTATTTCCCTGGGCGCCACTGGGAAATGCAAATAGGAATGCTACAGAAAACATACGTGGAGATTCTCATCGGGCCGGCGGCAAGTGCTTGTCTCAATAAGAACGACAGGCGAATACGCACAACGCTGTAGGATGCGCCGCGCGACGCGACGCGACGTAGCGTTTCGTGGGGTGGCGGGGGCGCAAGTGCTTTTCAAGCCCCGATTTCCGTGGCACGTTTCAGGCGTTCTCATCCCGTTGCGTTTGTTTAGCCCGCACGAAGAAGTTCATGATTGCTCAGGCTTCCATCGGGGCAAGAAGTCGCGGTCGCAGACGCGCTTCCTGTCTCCGCCCGGGCTTCCCTCATCCGTGCACACGCGTATTCTTCCTTTCCGCAGCCAACCCCGTTTGGAATGGTAAATAAGAATGAGTCCGCATCCTTCTTGCTCGGTATAACGTTCATTTTAGCGGGGAATGCGGAGAATGACGGTCGACGGGGGTTAGAGGACGACAGGAGGAGAAACGCAACGGGGAAAGTGGGGAAGAGGGAGAGAGAGGTAGACACGATGCGTTGGAAAGAAGGAAACGGTGGGGAAAAGAAAATGGCGGACCGCGGGGTGGCAAACGAGCGAAAGAGAGAGGGAGAGAGAGAGAGGATGGTTGTCCAAGACAGCGGGACATTGTTCAAATTGCGGAGAGTGGAGACATCGATCACCGTGGTGCCGCCGCAGCTGAGCCCCCGGAGACAGACACCAGCGACCTAACCGTCCCTCTTCAACCTCTTCAGCCTCGCCCTCTGCTTCTGCCTCCAGCTCCCAGCACCCTCCTATATAGTATCGTCTAGCTATACGGTAGTATAGTCCGCCGACGCGTTCCGCTGGAAACCGTACCACGTGGTGATCCATCCAGCGACCCCACCTGCGCACCGACGCGTCGCCTCGAACAGTGACTGCTAAATTTTTCAACTTCACCGAACCGCCTGACGTTATTATGCTTTTTTCCGTCTACCGGCAATCTCGTTGATACGTCCGGGGAGCAAAGCGGACACAGGCCGGATAATCAAAGCTGTTTTACCTTACATCGGCGATGCAGCAGTTAACTCTGTCACCGTTTATCTTCTGTCTGTTTCGATGGCTCGAGCCCTTGGCTCACTGATCGTCTGCTTTAACACTAGATCTACGGAGCTCTAAAAGTGTCCACTTTACGTTACTTTATAAAAATAACGAGATTGTGCTGTCCGTATTTTTAGCCATTTTTGATTTAATAACATATTAGGCCGTCCCATAAGTCCGTACCATGGATATGTTTATATTATTCACCATTGAAAAGTATTTTAATGAAAAACCGCAGGAATTTTATAGTGACGGTATGATGTCTTTGCCAAAAAGGTCAGAAGAGGTTGTGGAATGAAAGAGTGATTAGATACATATTTTATTTTTAGAATTTAGAAGACCTCATATACCCAAAGAAATAAATTTGTTGAATAATTCCTCATGAATATATCTTTAGAACCTTAATAATTGTAAATTAAGAATATTAAAACCCGTCATTTTAAAGGGTCCCGTAAACCTAGTGTTAAAATTTCAAATTCGTGCCTTATTACAACCAAAAATGAGGGACACTCAATTTTTGAAGACTTTTCTGTTTTTAATAAACTTGAAAGGTGTATGCACAAAATTGAAATTGGAAGAATATTCTTCAGAGCTTGTTTGTCACGTAAATTAATTTTTGGTCTTTAATTGACAGAAGCAGAGGCAATTGTATTTACTGATAGACATGAAAATGAAACGTAAGAAAACAACTAATTTAACGTTAATATTTCATCGTTGTTTCTGATGTAAGAAGAAATCTTCGCTGAAGAGCGTTTTATTTGTAAAAATAAGGTTACAAACAAGTTTTTCCAGTTTCTTCAAATAATTTTCTCTTCTTCAGTAAACGTTCGATAAGCACACTGTCTCGATCATTTGCTGCCGACGAATCTCGATGCGAGATTCAATTATTCGTGAAACTCCATAAACCAATGTTGTCCGACGTAATCTCCCCAGTTTCGAGATCCTCTCTATACCCGTTAGTTCCTCTACTCAGCTCCCATTAAACGCCGTATTACGTTGATTCACCATATACGATGCCTGTCAATGATTCTTGTTGTCAGCAAACCCGTGTTGGCAGTATGAACAACGCACTTAAATTAAAAATTTTCAGAGCTTGGTTGTTCGTTCTGCACGAGTCGTTCAGAAATATTTAAAATTTAAAGTAGTTACAGCAAATTTAAACGATCATGTGATTCCTGTATGTTGAAATATAGCTGTTCGCAAATATGGTAACTGAAACAATTGAAAAATTAGCTCTACTGATTCGTAATTGACAATGAATATTAGATTATTACTTGCCTTTCAGTTTTTGCATTTGCATTTTACAGAAAATGTTCTCATTATTAGTGGTATATATGTATTTATTATCTACTGAATCTTTTTAAACTGAATTCGATAAATAATATAAAACATTGTTTCTTGTCTTCAAATTGTAATCATTCTACTGCAGATTTTATGCATTTATACAGAAAATGCGAAACAGCAGAAACAGTTAACAGATTTAAAAATGTAGTTGCATTTTCTGCACATTAAAATTATTCAGAAAGTATATAAATGTCTATGTAGCTCATTTAACTTGCAATTAATGCAAACAATTTTGATTCTGCATAAAAATTTGCAATCTGGTAAATGTAAATCATTGTGATAAGCCGAAAGTAATGCAACAGCATGTTCAAATTTTAGGAACATTTTCACTGCTTTCTGTTCTAAATGCATAAAATCCGCAATCTACCGATAAATGCAATTGTGGAATTTTGTTTTTAGAATAACTGTAGAATTTTATTTCGAGAAAATTCTTCCGGATAAAGTGGAATAAATAAAAATTTTGCGGGACGTTGTACCGTTACTTTCGCAGCTATTTTAACGTCATGCAAAAGCGATGCGTCTTGGACGGGCGGCATCTCGGTCGAATCGAGTTCAAACAATTTAGAGAAGTTTACAGGGGGGAACGAACAACTTCTTAGGAAATAAGTAAGTCGATACCTCGGCCGAAAGATCGAGCGGGAAATGGGACCCGAAGAAGATTTACGAGGGAGCCGGGAATCGTCGATCGAGACGGGCCTCGGTCGGTCGTTAAACTTCCTTTACAGATCGGCTCGCGCGAGTGATGTATAGCGATCGGACAGCCTGAAATTATTTTCCGTCGGGTCCGGGGGATAATTATATTCTGATCGCGGGTCCCCGTTCGCGATCCAGCACGATGTAAATTATCTTACACCCATACGAAATTTCCCTGTTTTACTTTGCACGCGAATTAACATCCTTGAACAACTTCTTATTCATCGTCCACCGAAATCACAGTACCCGGAGAATATATTTCATTCCACGAGACGGTAGCGTCGGATTTGGTGGCCAGCCTCGGTGTGTTTACGGTTATCGTAAAAATGTCATCCGCAATTTAAATAATGTCTCCATAAAACCAGATTGAAAGACTTAAATAAGCTGGTCCCATTTCGTTCGAGTATACGCGCCCGAAATTGTTTTAACGATGCTCCAATGAAATTTCTTGGACGTTAATTGCAACAGTTCAGCGTTATATTTTGCTTGAAAAGCTTAGATTGAATATTAAAAAACACAAAAAGTGTTTTATCTCTAAAAATTCCATTTTTAAAGGGATATGTAAAACCATCGTATGAAATATTGACTCACAAGCAGATTGCGGATTTATGCATTTATGATAAACTGGTGAAATTTAAAAGAAAATAGTTTAGAGGCAAACGCAAAAGGAGAACACCATTGAGGGGAGGAAGATCTCTCTAATTAGTTCGTGTTTTATGTAAGCGATACAAATTTTATTCTGCATAAAAATTCGCAATGTAGTTACAAGAGCAGTGTAATATATGTTCTATCAATGGAACAGATGTTAAAGTTATCCAATGGATGAGAAAAGGTAAAGAAAGGAATGCGACGGAAATCGTCAAGGCAAATCGTGCTTAAAATTTTGTTCCGGGGATTTCGTGGTCGAAGAGCGAAAAAGCAGGGACCGCGTTCGTGTGTCACGCATGTGTACACCGACGGATAAACCGATTGACCAATTTCTTCTATTCTTACTCATTAGATATTCAGCAGCAGAAACAGGCCGAACGTCCAATCCTGATAACACTGAAATTTTTATACGCCGACATCGGTGGATAAATTCTTGGATACCGGCCAATACTCTCGCGATGCGGCCATTCTGTATTCTCCAATTTATTCCAGATCCACTTCGCTATTTATTTCAGTAGCGAATCCAACGTCGATTCCGTTCTCAGACAAATGTTCTGGCCAGCCTCGTATCACTTACAATTTTCCCCCGCCTCCGACCGGTAACGTTTCGTCTCTGGTGTACGATCCTTTAAAGAAACGTGGTTTCCGATATCCGTTTCTGATAGATAGTCCCCGGAAAGCAGATACGCCGGAATCCAGAAACCAAGTTAATCCGAGTGCCCTATAATTTTTGTAACATTTTTCTGGCTTCGCGGATCAGTCCTCAACTTGTCAAAACCTTGACAAAAATTTTGCTTGTCGAATGATTAAACTTTGACGCTCAATCTTACATATTTATAAAATATATTTTATTTTAGATTTCTATTAAAAACAAAAAATTTCTGTATCAATCACTGCAAATAGAAGTTAAATAGAGTTAAAGGAGTAGCGAAATTAAAGTTACGTATGTTCTTAATAATCTCAGCATATACAAAATTTGTATTATATTTGTGCAAGATTGACAGACTGATAATTACGTTGAAATTCGTTTCAAAATATTTATGAACACCTCGTCCAACTAATCGAAGGTCAGCAACGTCGCCATCAGCATCGACGTAATGCACACCTCCGATGAAGCGGCAGCGTGATCGAAGATCGAGGACATTTACCTAACGGTTTACACGATACAGTCTCGAGTACACCCTTCCTCGGGTTACACATGTTAATCTCAACCTAGTTACGCTTTTCGAAAGAAGGAACGCCTAGGTGTACATAGTCTCGGTTCCTCATCCCGCGTCGCCGCTGAAATTTTACGAGCCCGGAGCGATTGGGGCGAAGTAGACAGCTATTATAACCGACGATGCACGTCAACTCGCTTCTTTCTAAAAACAAGCTATAATAAAGTCAGTTAGGTAAACGCGGCATTTGCTCTATCATCCAGGCTCCATACACCGAGTATCAGAAGCTAACAGAAAGTGAACATACACGCGAGCGCGCACACACACACGCACAGACGCACACAAAGAGATCACGCGATGTATAACAAAGCACTCGATACTTCAAAGCACGCTATCGCGTCGATGCATCCAATAATCCAACACGTGAAACTTTCTGCCGGATTTCTTTTCTCGAAAACTTTTAACGACTGACCCGGTTTTAGAGAAACCCTTGTTGTTGCGAAGTGATTTCCAGTGATCAAATTGTTGGAGGTAGTTGCATAAATTGACCAGTGTTCAGTGGTACAATAAGTTTTTATGAATCTCGATGGTAGTACTGATATTTACTAAAATTATAAATCGCTTAGCAACACTGCGGAGAACATTATTTGTCACAATAAATATGCCTTTTCTTCGTCTTGTGACTCTAATAACTTGATCACCCAGTGTATGTATCGTTGAAAATTATTGAAATAAGTTGGACTAACAAACTTGTGAGATTTCATACAGGAGAACTGGATTAAGTGGTTGATAAATGTATCGAATAATTGCTGGGAAAACAAATAATTATTTAAACCTTTTCTGAGACAAAAATCACTGGGAGTTTGTTAATTTCATTTGTTTAAATGAATCCAGCTTTCGAGCACCTCCGATAGACCGTTTTGAAATCGACTTTAAGGACTGCGGAGACCTTCAAGGTT
The DNA here is from genome assembly GCA_028454255.1 of Halictus ligatus. Taxonomy (NCBI): domain Eukaryota; kingdom Metazoa; phylum Arthropoda; class Insecta; order Hymenoptera; family Halictidae; genus Halictus; species Halictus ligatus. The sequence continues at coordinate 11,048,845 of CM052137.1, forward strand.
GCTCAAGGTCACAGACAAAATCGTAAAAATAAATTTCAAATACTTTTGAGAGTAACATCTAAATTGGAAGTACAGAATGAAGTTCTTCAAGTTTGCTAGAGAAAGCAGGTTCGTCTGTACAGAATAAATTCCGTAGCGGCGACTTATTTTTTCAGGAAGAACGTCGTTTTCCCAGTTGTCTCATTGTTGCACGGGCTACTTGCGCGAAATGCCCATTCGGAGAACGGTAGTTATAGTAATGGAGGTCCCCGGACGGGCTGAAATATCCGAAAGTGGCAGAGTTCAGACAGCAACGAAGAAATCTCGCGGACCGGCTAAGAAAGTTCAGTCGTCTCGCGAATTATACTTCGAGTGTCGGCCAATCTGTCGTGGATGTCCGTCGCTGACGTGAACAACGCGAGCATCATCCGGGGAAAATGGCAAGACGCGCGTTGCAGTCGTGCTCGAATTATGCTCTTGTCTACGGTATTAATGGACGCTGTTAGGAGGCGCAACTCAGCCCCGGCTGGCATGCAGTAAAGCGCTTCTGTAAACTATAGCAACATCTTCGCAAGTATTAGTTCTCCAACCGCGGAGAATACTTCACCGACTAGAATTGGTTGTTTCAACACTGAGCCGTTCGACATTCGGCTCTCCTGGCTTTAGAGAGTACTTCAGCCGTTACTCCTGCGCGGTATACAAGCTACTCAAGCTTGAGTGGTTCTTGCCAGTCTCACTTTCTCAGCCAGCGAGCATATTTGGTAAGACGATACTCTGCCGGTGCTGGATAACAATGCAACCTCGTTCAATTCTGTTGTTTAACTTATCGCTGCCCCCTCCCTCCTCCTCCACCTTGTAAATCAACTGCAAAAGTTCGCCGCGTTATTCTTCGAAAGCCGATTTTACGCATTCACGATGCACCGGGTAACTAATCGTGGACGATCATTGTTGATTTGCAGCCCTTCCAGCTGCACCGTCAAACATAAATTCTCTGAAAATGCACGGTACACGCTGAAGAAAATACTGGCAAGTTGGTACTTAAAAGTCTTCAGCAGATCTTGTTCTCTACAAAAGCAAAATAAAATATTTACAGCAGGTTGGAACCCGTGCGCTTCCAGCTTAGAAAGCTTATTAAATATTTCTTTGTTTTTTGCTCGACATACGGTACTCCTTTAAATCACGAGAACAAATGTTACATAATGTAAGACTAAAACTGAAGATCACTATCACTGATAAAAATAGGAAACCTTAAAAATGTAATTATTATATCGTATCTAAATATTAAGCAATTTGTGTTTGAAACAGTTTTTTTTTTACACAACGTATATTTTTCAAGAAGATACGGTTAAACGGCTCAGTCTGCGTTATTATTTTGAACTATGAATATTCGATGCGATTTTACTAAAATTTCTACGATTTCTTTTGAAACGTTTCGCACTGACGCGGATGATAATCATTTGAAGCCGGTCTCGGCAATCCTTTCGTTTCTCTGGATCGAACAATTTGCCTGTCATTACGGAAATTGTAGCGGCGCGCTCGTAGTGCTGCCGCGCCGCTTTCCGGGACAGCACAAACACTTCGATACCCGTGAAAATGCTGAATACACAGTTTAAAGTACGCTCGGAATTAAAGTCAATGTCACGCTCTGTTACAACCAAATGATCCGACCTAAGTCGACCAGCGAAGTTTCTGCCTGGCGTCGTAGTGTAAATGTACCCTTAAAACTCGAATCCTACCCCTGCCTCAAACCTCCCGCCCCCTCCCTCCCACCGTCGCCCCTCTGTTCGCCCGGCCAGGCGCTGTTTCATTCCCCTTCGTCGAAACTTTCGTCTCGACATAATTCTGTCCCGAGGTTCGGTGTCCTCGCAAAAGTACCTACTACTAATTAATCCTTTTAACAGCGCTTAAATTTAATTAATCTGAAAGTTATGTGGTCGAAACCCGGCTCCGCTCGACAACCGTTGGCCCTCCGAAGCTTTTTGTCCTCTCGCCAGTCGATTCCGCGACGACGACGCCGCCGCCGACGACGACGACGCGACGGCGGAATGAAGTGGCCCGGGAAATTCGTCGTTGGAAATCGTATACATTAAGCAAGCTTTGAAAATCGGATTTCACGTCGTTTCTTCCCCCAACCCCCACCCCCGTCCGCGAGACATCCACCCCTACCAGGATTATTCGTCGTTTTATTCTCGGTCCCCGGGATTCGTCCTCCTCCTTCGATCTTCTTCGGCCTTTTGACTTCGCGTTATCGTACTCGGCAAGCCTGTCTCTTAGCAGATTACTAATTCCCCGACGTTCGCGAAATCGCGTGGACCCGCGAGAACTCCGTCGAAAACTCGTTCTTCGCGCGACCTTCGAACAATGGCGATTATTTGCATTAGCGATTTTTCGTCAAGTTTGACAAACTTGAAGTGCGTTGTACAGGTCACTAATTTGCTTTTATCTGTACGTTAGCGCCGATTAGGTTTGAAGCTATTTACGCACGACGACGGCCGGGTCTGCGGTGACCCGCAACATGTACGTAGTTCTCGAGCACTGTATAGAGGAAAGTTGCCTGATATAGGGAGGTTTTTTAAGTTGATTATAGATTCTACGTGAATAGAAAAAAATTTTGAGATTTTAAATTTGTTACTTCTAAATTAGGAATTAGATGGTATCTAACTAGTTTTTTATGTATTGTTAAATTATCAAAACTCTGCCATCTGTCCATATTAGGAACAGGGTGTAAGTACATATAAGGGAATATGTGGAGGTAAATGTTCTCAATTTGGGATAATGATTTATAATGATAAAGTCTCGAATATTCTTCTTCTATTTGGACGGTCTTTTTATTCTTCTTCATAGGAAAAATATTTTAAATTTCATGTGGCAGCATTTATAGGCGCCTTTATCTAGCCAGGATTGTAGTCAAATTATTCATGTGATAAATTCAAGTGATAAAATATTCTAAAATATAGTCCGAAAATTGATTTGACAAAAATAAAAAAAAAGACGATTATCTCCCTATATTGCAGTTTCCACAAAATTACATAACAGTTTCCACAAAATTTTGATTATTCTTGTAACACAGATCAATAAAAACGACATCCCTTTCTTACATACATTTTAGACTGCCCATATTCTACTACTTTCCTCTAATACATATATAGTCGCTAGTATGAGTCAATCGAAACCCAGTTACCACCAACTTCGATCCATCATATGAGAGCTAAAAAAAAAAGAATCGTGGAACTTCTTCTAAAAATCTATTTAACATTACAAATGTCGACCAGAAGCAGCTAAATTGTAGTACCCTGATGTGTTACTATTTGTATTGATTATTACAGTAACGAGCAAAACTGAGTCTACACTATTTGAAGCAACATAACTTTTTAAAAATTAGATGAAATGACTTGAATGTTATTGAAAGATAGTGTAGAGAAATTGCTATATGATTACCAGGGTTTACCGTCGTCATCTCAGAACAAATTGTAAAATTCATTGAAGTTACAAAAAGCAAAGAAAAAAGGTTTGACAAAATTTATTACAGTAGAGCCTCGCTCGTTGCATGAAACTGGACCGAAAATGGACGGGTGGTGCATTGAAAGAGGTAACCAATCATACGTCATCTTTTGTTTCTACGTAGCCATCACAATCGTCACCACGAGTTCCAAAACTCGTAACAACTTGTGATGAAAATCGCTAGTATGCAACGAACGAGATTCTTCTCTACATGACGATGTTCCCCGGACAACGCCATCGGTCTGCGTCCAAGGAAAGATGAGATCAGTGAACCAGAAGACCAGCGACCAGTGAAGCTAGAAGAAAGACAACGGCGTATCGAAGCCTCGTTCGGCAGGCTTCTGGTGTTCCTCCCCTTCGGTATCGAATAATGAAAAAACAACATTAACAGATCGCGACGGATTAACCGCAATCCGGCCGCAGAAGCTTATCCGGCTTTGCACGGTTGCCCGTTGTGTATCTTCGGCCGGAGTCTATGATCACACCGTAGGAAATTTACGATCTCCACACTTTCTACCCTTCCGAAACTGGAAACAACCATCAGCCCCCCGTCGGCCGGCGGTTCTCTGTGCATTATCGACGCTGGCCCGCTAAGTTTCGCCGGGGAGGAAACGCTGCACGAGCCGATAGGGGATAATCAATCTCGAAACAGTACGTTCCCCCAGAGAGATTGCGGAGCGGCGAAGTAACGGTGGAGAGAGCAAGAGAGAGAGCAAGGGGGAAGGAGAGGAGCCGGCAGGGTACGTGTGTTTGCATTTGCGTGCTAATTTGCCCTAACCTAATGAGAAACCGGCTTGCGCAAACTCTTCCTCGGAGCGGAGCCGGCTTCACCCCCGCTGAGCGTTGGACGAGAGAACCAGCCCTCTGTTGCTGCCCACCGGGCATAAACGTGTTGAAAAATTGGATCGCGAAACTTCGTGGCTCACCGGGCTCGTTGTGTTTGCCGTGGCGGCGATCTTTAATGAAACTAAACCCGACACGGTAACTACCGGCGCCGCACTATTTGATTAGTTTTCGGTATTTGCCGATCGACGGTGTTACGATAACAACGGAACACATGCGGCCCCGTCGCAACTTTCGAAAATTAATTTGTTAACGCAAACCAACCCCTTCGGCGATCGGATATCATCGTTTTGTAACGAGCATCGTCTGCTACCAAATTTTCCGTGAATCCTTACAACATCCCATCGATGAATTATATTGTTTTAGCCCTCGTCCTAGTAATTACCCGAAACACCACCGTTCGTTAATTAACAATGGATATTATTCGGTTAATTGTGATCGTTTTGGGGTGTTCTTCGTATACAAATTGTTCTGGGAATACCATGTTTTACGTCAAATTAGTCAGCGATCATTCACGCCGGAATCGATAGGAATTATTTCGTTATATAACGCATTGTTATTCTCTACGCAAGCGTCACCGTTTATTCTGAAAAATATATTCAATCTCGAAAGAAGCACGAGTTTCAAAAACGAATTTTAATTTCTCGGAGACTGCTAAGAACAAAATACAATTCCGTCACAGGATACGACTGGGAATCTCGACGGAAATTAAAAAATTCTTACATCTGTTGCAAGAAACAGGAGCCACTTAAGAATCTAAAAAATCTTTCTCTTAAATTCTCTTAATCTTTCTCCTGTTTCAAGTGACAGCTACTGATGCTGTCATAAACGCGTAAAATGCCGTATAATTATGACGTATAAGAGAACGTTACAACAAAGAGTTACAACAAGGTGGATGAACTCCGCCCACCAATTTCCGATTCTCTCACTAACTATAACACAGCGAAGTCAAAGGATCTTCACAGGAAAATCAACGATCGAATTTCGCGTCAGCTACGACGGATCTCCGGCAGCACACGTTAAAAATTCAATATCGCGTGGTTAATAAATCAGGCGTGCCATTACAGTGCCCGAGGATGTTCCCTGAATTCATTCGAGAGGTTTCCGCAGAAAGGTTTCCGCAGCACGTCTCTTGTCCGTCGGAATTTCTTTTTCCGAACGAAAATTCGTCGAGAAACGAAGTATCTTTGTCAGCCTCGGAGCGTCCTTGAAGAGGGGGGGGGGAGGAAATCAAGGCCCAGGTTACCCCGGACGTAATTGGGTTCCCCCCCCCCCCCCCCCCCCCGGTACTGGATCGATGGCCGCGGGGCAAATGTTAGCGCAACAATTAAACCGGCAGGAAGAAGAAAGGAGAAAAGGTGGAGGCGAGGGCTCACCTTGGTGAATGCGGCTGCGCTGCTCCCATAGACGCGCGCGGGCGTCATTATGCGGGAGGACGAATGAATCGCGACAAAAGGAGGAACGGCGGGTAGTAGGAAACGGGCAAATGTTTTCGAGTAGTCCCACTTCCAACGGATCCATTGTTATTTAACGCGGGCACATTGAGGATGAGCGCAGGAGGCTTGAAAGACGCGGAGGAGACAAGCTGGGGGAAAAGGAGAGGACAGCCGAGAAAGGGAAAGCATTGTTCGAGTTCTGTTAAATACGATCCTCTTTCCCTTGCACGTGCGAGGGTGCTTGATATTCAGCGTATTTCCAACGCGGCACGGTTATCAATCACCCCCCTTTTTCCTCGCGGTAAACGCGCAATTGGACAATACCGACCAATTTCTTGGTTCACGGAATTATTTCGGCGAGAATCGCGCAGGGGATTGGGCCGACCGTGAACAGACACGCTTGTAGGTTCAGATATTATAGCTACTCGTAAGCAAAGACTTTATTTTGCGCATATTCTAACCCTTTGCACTCGAAGCTATTTTAACTCCAAAACGAAACATTTCTTCCAATCTAGAATATTTCCCTTCTATATATATATTTTTTCATGTTATACATAAAAATGGTGCAATTTACTCATACATTACTGAAGTGTTTAGTAATTTAGTAAATACCAACAAATTTAATAATGTAAAAAATATTTTGAATAATAATACAGCAATTCTTGGTGGAGCCTCACAGTTGCCATTCGAGTGCTAAGGGTTAATAATTTAACCAACTGCCTTTAAATATTCTTTACTACTATTAAATTCAACTATACTTTTAATAAATCAGTCAAATGTCACTAGATATTTTCTAATATTAGTAAATTCAACTATATTTTTAATAATTCATAATTACTTCATAATTGAAGGTAGAATTGGACATCTAAGGTCCGACATCACCTTCTGCAAGGTTAAGAAACGTATTGATTTCACAGAATTATAACGCTTTTTTTTTGTTTATAATTGTGGTCTTCTGTGACATTCAATAATTATATTCGTTAAAATCGCATTCAGCAAGGTTAAGTATGATTTTTATTCTATAGAACTCACATGTGTTTCAAAGATTCTTATGAAAGAAAATTGTAAAATGGACATATATAACTTAAAATCAACTTATTATCCCTTATCAAGTATTTATTTTCGTTACAATTTGCAAGATGTGCGCAGAATTAATGCACAAAACAAATGACAGTGTTCGATGGATATGCAACTATATAAGATTTATGAAAACATCATGTTTGTCAAAATTATTATCTACATCGACATTGAATCATAATATGCAGCCATGCTCATTCAACATTATACTCAAAATAATCTTCAACAATATACATACTTAACTTGAAACTGCAAGAATATTATACATTATTGCATTAAATAATTTCTTTAACATAGACTTCACCTACACATTTTCTTTAAACGGCGTCCAACAGACGCATTTAAGCAAACACTCTGTTTCCCGTCAACCAACACGAACAATGGCTTAGCACAATTAAAAATACAAGCAATATTGATTACATAATGCAATCAGCCCATAGAAATACTCTTACAGAAGCCCGAGACCATTATGCACGTCGTTGCGATAAGCCGATTATTCTTTACACCCAATGAACGTCGATTAAACGCGAACTGGAATAAAAAGCTCTGATTAAACCCGGAGAATCAAGCAACAACAAACGATTTAACGCTGAAATAAAAAACATGGAAAAAGAATGCTTTCACGATACTGTTAACACAAAATTTATCCAACAAACAGTCCGCAATTCGGATGAAACATCTTCCTTTCCATTTGAACGCGAACGAGGAGACAGAAGAATGTAAAATTTTTTTTTGTTTTTTAAATAAAACTCGATGCGTTCTGCACGGAACGGACGTAATGTTTCATCGGTCGGCTTAGAGTAGGATTACCATTATGTTTCACGGATTACACGTACCATCGAAAATACCGCGGGCAACGGAATACATTTTTTATCGGAGGGAAAACAGCGGCGAGTCGATTTTTGTTTTTTAATACACGCCGTCGAGTGATGGCTGGGCGTGCTACGGAGATGGGAGGTGAGGGGTGCGAGGGGGTGGGAGATCGCTGCGCAGTATGATTTTTATTTAAATTTACAGAGGGGAGTGTAATGCGTCGTCGAATGGGAAACTTGATGCGCGTCGGCTAAATGAAAATTTGTTGACACGGCCGCCCGGTGACAATAAACTTCTATTGTATAATGCCGATCGAGCACGCTCCAAAATAGAAATCCCAAGAGTCATCATCCCCCGTACTCGTAATTCGACCGTTCGTTTCGCACCTTCAATTCGATACGTGCAACTGAGAGATCCCGAACCCCCGTGACCTCGGCGGTGTCGCGAAAATTATTCAAAATGCAGGGAAAATGATGTAGAACGCAAGTAATCGTGAATGATATGGGGAAAAAAGCGGTTCCTGTATCGTTCGCTCGCCATTTACTGCCTATAAAGTTTGAAAAATAGCATTCTTGCGGCTCGCCCTCGGCGCGGCAATAAAAAAGCTGTCTGTACGCTGCCTCGCCTTTATGCGCTTTTACGACAGTATAAAAATATTATTAAAAACGATGGAAAACAGCCCCGTGAGAGACCGGAGAGCCCGGCTCGCCGGAAAGCACAGGCAAGGAAAATCAATTAGGGGTGTATTATCGCGTGAAAAGTTCGCGATAGAAAATTACTTCATAAAAACAGGTTTCAAGTAATATCGAATAATTATAGCGATTCTACCTTCCTCGCAGAAGGGAATGCTTAAAACTTTTTGCTGTCTGCGAGTATTCGCCATAGAATTTCTTCCGGGGCCGAGTAATTTATTGTCTGTTTAATAAGGAGAAATAGACCGTTAAAAAAATCTCTCGAGTTATTTTTAAAGTTATATTTTGGAATCATACCTATTTAAAACACTTCGGTTAATAAATACGTCAATAATATAAAACACGAGCTAGTTGTAACACATATTGAAACATAACCACATATTGTATAGTTTGTATTGTATATGCTGTATAAATCTTATATGGTTCAAGCAATAAATAAATAATGTAGTAGTTTTTCTCTTCTCGTGAAGAAGAAGTGAATCAAACTAGATAATAAATGAGCGAGAATATTTCCTATTCTGTTGGTTTAAGAAAGTTGGAATTTTGTTTAGTACCAATGCAAACTGCAAAACGATATTTGAGTAAATTTATCATAATAAAGACTTCAAATAAGGCAACAATAAATTTTTGTTATCTCGTATCTTCTTTACGTTCATCATCTATCAATTTGAAATAATGAATAATTATACATACTAAATAAATTCATTTTTTGATGAATTTGAAACAGCATCTCGAACCAGTATCGAACCAGCTTTCTACCAAAGCTGCAATTATAGTTCTTCCACGAATGAAGAAATAGCTATACTACCACCACGCAGTCAGTCCAACCATATCTGATTATGATGTTCTGATTCGTATCTTCTCGTCAGAACTGAAGACGTTTGCTTTTGGGTATACAGGCTACGCCTTTCTGCGTTCAAGCTTATATCCTCGCATTTAGCGTAGTTTCAAGATGGAAAGTAAGCTCATACCTCCAATCCGGAAATAGAAAGGAAGTAAATCCCAGCTAAGGATGATCAATCGACATAAATTGCAGCTTATGATCTCGCTATGCTTCTGATCGCAGCCAAGTCAGATGTTGCGAGGATCTCTCCTCAGGACTTAGTATGTTTGCTCCTCGAGGCTTTTGGGACGTATGAGCGCCGATAAGGACATAATTGGGGCTGCGCTTGAATGCGTGTCGAACCAATGATCATTTCACTTAAGATGTTACGAATGACATAAGGATAACCAGAAAGACATAATCCAGACATAATTATTGGGGCACTTGTATATTTGTTAAAAAGTACTGATAGTTAAGCTATCATAACTTTGTGGAAAATAATCGTCGAGTAATTTACGTTGGCTCATTTTAAAGTCTGAAGCCTCTACCTTCAGAATTCCTCCTCATTTTATTTTGTTTTTTTTTTTTACAATAATTATGCCTTCTATAGATTTGAAGACTTTTCCTTTAAAATGTCCCCTGAAGTCATTTCAGTTGTTAAAATTAAGACGAAGATTGGAAAAGTCTTGGAAAGTGTCATTCTAAAGTCAATAAAAAATCTTCTTCACTTACGCTTGAAAATCGATCGTCCATTTGAGCACTGAAAAACTTACTTAATTTTCTGTAATACGCAATGTACACTTGTAGCTTCACTGGCAGTTAGAGTGAGACTGAACGCGAACACGCCACAAAGCTAGACATTCGTACGACCGTCAAACGTGTGTCTGTCTGAATTCATTTGTCCGGTAATTGTGACTGCGTTTGAATGCGTGCCGAAGGCAGTGATTATTCGAAGCAACCCCGTAAATTCTGTTCGCGGTCTAAATGTTAACGGGCTGCGTACGGTCACCCGCGGTATATAGATCAGTGCCGAGTGTCTGGTTACCGCGGGAGTGTTCGCAGCTATTCAACCGGGGCCCGAAGAACCCACTCGACTAAGTATTTTCAACGATCCGTCCCTGGTCGTTCGCTCTCTTCCTTGGTAGCTCGGTCAGATATATACGTGCCGTTGAATAACTCGTGGTCATTAGCAACCGGTCCTTTTTACATAGAGTGCCCAGTATGTAACACCCTGACGGAATACCTCTCGCGCGATCCTAGACCCCGGGAGCCTCTCCTACCACCGGTCCCGCTCCTTTACAACCCCTCGAACCTCTTTTCAACGGACTGCAACGATAATGAGTACTATTTCGGTAATGAGGTCGCGCGCCATTGAAAATCGCGGGGAAGCACGCGATCCACGCTCGCAGAAACAGTGCCGAGCGAGTGCTTGGGAGACCGTAAAACTTAATGAACGGAGAAATAACCGTTTCGAAAGAATCCCTGGATCTATTTCCTCCCGGACCCCTCTACGGCCCCGCTTCCTATCCTTTTTACTTCTCCGCCCCTCCCCGGGGAATTCCCATCTAAACGACCAGTCGACTTTTCACTCGCTGAGATTCGATCTATCCGCCCTCTCCCGAAACGCTATCAACGCCCGGGAATTCCTTCGCTCAAAAACGCCCGCGCGACGGTGTAAATCGACTTTCTTGCCCTGCCCGCGCACCACTGTTCTTCCGCTTCCTCCGCTTCTTCGTCATCCGCCGTTCCTTCTTCGCCGGTTCGCTACCCGCCGCCCTTTGTCCGGAATCGAAGCTGCGGTAATCATTTTTCAAAGCGCTTCCGAAAGTTTATTCCCCGGAAAATTAACGGTCCCGTTTAACCTCTATTTCTCTACCTTGGCTTTTAAGTGTAACATTTCTTCGTTCTTGTTGACAACTCTTACCGACGTTTCTTCACTATTTTGTGTCCGAAATAACTACCATCTTGCCGCAGCATTTTGAACCGTATTTTACGAAGCGTCGAACATATTCTGAGAATTTTTACGACGTTTTATGGCAGACAATCTCGAAGCCAACGATCGTTGTTCACGAGATAGTGCGCATGAAGCAAACTCCCGTCATTATGTGGAAACAATGATACATTCGAAGGCAAGCCAATGGAAGGTCGATCCATCAATGCTCCTTGAAGTTCACTCAATCAATTCCTAAACCAATCAGAATCCAATTGACCGGACAGAACGATTACCAGCCTGGAACGGAACAATCCTAATCTTCTCGTGCAACACACTCAACGTTGCAAATGCCTAAAATCTCCTGACACGCGCTCTGGAAATCTCTCAACTGGTGAATTAACACCTGTAAGATTTCGGTGTTCTTTCTAAAATAAAAAATCTATCCGATCTCGAGGATCACGTGCCACCAATTAGAATTTAACCTGTTGTGTATACAATTTTAATTTTCATTCTAGTTCGAAGTAAAGTATAAATATTAATTTACTTATTTAGTACAAATTGTACTATAAAGGTTGTAATCATTTGATTCAAGCATGAACTCTTTCCATTAATTGTAAATAGAATTTGAAAGTACAAGATTCTTTTTAGAATAAGAGATGCATAAGTTCATATCTCGAGGACCCCAATCCATCAATTAAAAGCTAACCTGTCGTGCACATAGGTTTTAGTTTTGATCTGAAATAAAGTAGAAAATCGAATGTTCCGGAAGCTTCTGAGAATGATTTCGCAGGGATTTGAGCCTCGTATGAATTCGCACGCGTAGTTGCAATCGCAAGATTGTTCCACCGCGTTGATTGTTTCCCTGTGTCTGCGTCGAGTCGTCGCCACCGCGAAGAATAGAACAGACGAAAGGAACGTGAAAGAGGGAGTAAAGTGGGACAACGCAGAATCGAAAATCAGCTTCGTACTACGACGACGACCTCGGCCCTGGAAATTTCCGGGCCGGTGATAACGTTCCGCCCGAATAGATCTTATCTTTTTCGGTGAAAAGTTGACCGAAAGAGCGAGGGAGAACGAACAGATAGGTTCCCGGGCCGCGAGGCAACGGCGAAATCAAAGGAGGGATTGTCGCAGAGATTCCACCTCGGATCTGCCCTACATGTTATAGGTTACCACGTCATTATACGTGAATTGAGTTACCGGCTCTCCGATGCAGCTCCTCCGGCGCGACGCCCCGAAGAAAAGGGGAAGAGGCGGCGAAGCATCACGCAAACGAAGTGGATCGTTAAAGCCGTCCTTCGATCCTTCCTCTTTCGCGAGCAAGTTTTCACCACCCGGGAATTTAGAGATCAAGACGGAAGATTAATCCGGCCGGGAACATCGCCACCTTTATTTTCTTCAATAAAGTATCTTCGCTGCGATTGGTCCAGTTGCGAGTAATCTTCATCAGCCGGTGAACGCTTGTCAATTTTCACGCGAATTATAATTCCATTAAGATAAAAGTGGATCTTTTCTCCACGATCTTTCTTGACCATTTTAAACATGTTCTGGTAAATTTCGATATAGCGAGGCGATTTTATACTTGTTCTGATAAAAGACCATCTTTCTTGATCGTCTGAAACACATATTTTAAAAAATTACAATCTGTCTCGACCATTTTGAACGTATTTTGTAAAGGGACGTTCTCTCTGACCACTTTGAATGCATTTTTAAAAATGATATTCCTTCTCGACTATCTCGGACGTTTTCTTACAAAATGCCATTCTCTTTTTACTATTACGAACGTTCTTTCTCGACCATTTTAAATGTATTTTTTAAAATGATATGACGTTTTTTTCAAAATGACGTTCTTTCTTCACCATTTTGAACGTATTTTGTAAAGTGACCTTCTGTCTTGACCATTCTGAATGCATTTTTAAAAATGATGTTCTTTATTGACTATCTCCGACGTTTTCATAAAAATAACGTTCTTTTTTGCCATTGTTGACGTATTCTTAAAGCTTATATCATTTCTTGACCATTTCGAACATAACCCCGAACGACGGCAATCTCTCTTGCCTATCTCGAACGTATTTTGTAAAGTGGTTATTTCTCTTCCGCATCTAATACATATTCTGAAGCATGACGATCTTTTTCCAGAGTCTTAAACAAGTTCTAACAAATGACAGTCTTTCTTGAACATTTTTAACATATTCTAAGCAATGGCAACTTTTCTTGGCCATTCCGAACATATTCTGAACATCTAAGATATTTAACGATCATTTTGAACGTATTCTAATCCACGACGATCTTCTTAGGCCATTTTGCACGTGTTCTGAACCATGAAGATTTTCTTTGGCCATTTTGGACGTATTTTGTAAGGTCACAAATATTTTTCGTCGGCTCGAGCATGTTCCGATCTCTCTTGATTATTTTGAATGCATGCTAGAAAACGACCGCGTTTCTTGACGATCATTATCGTACCAAGCAGATTACGATCGTACATGATCGTAGCAAGCAGTCTTCCTTGATACCCTGAAACGTATTTCGAGATCTTTCTACATTATTTTGCGTATGTTCCACGAAACGACGATCTTCTTCGTTTATCATGAACACTCAGCGAAATGGCGACAACAACAACAACAATTAAATCACTGTCCACAAAGTGCATGTCGCCTGACGTACGAGAACTCGTCCGTTCACAAAGACACCGGCACGGCACGGCGCTGCGCATCCGTGTGTTCTCAGCGAGGCTCTGTCCTCGCCGACAATTCGAGACAAAACCGCACGTCAAACACAGTTCGAGTGCGAGCATTAAGTTGCAAATTTTCCTAGAGAAATGACGCAACCGCGCGTCACAGGGCTGGAATTAACTCCCGTGACGTCTCGGGTGGCGCGTTACAAGGGAAATAGATCCGAAGCGCGCGTGCGAATCCACGTGCGGCGGTTCATAGTAAATTAGTTAAGTACTCGGGGAACAAGGACTCGCGACATCGCGGGACAACTGCTCAGCTTGTAATCTCTGACACGTCGTTGAACCGGAAAGTCGTGTGTGTGTGTGTGTGTGTGTGTGTGTGCGCGTGTGTGTGTGTGTGTGAGACCGACGTTGTGCACCGGATACGTCGAAACAACGGGCCTGTGTGTCAGTGACCCGGTGCGCGTTCTATCTGCTTGTAGCTAACATGAAGAAGGAGTAACGGTCGTGAACACGGGAGGAACGCGGGAGACAAGAGAGTCGAAAACGGAGAAAAAAAATGCGGGAGCAGAAAGGGGAAAAGAAGAAGAAGAAGAAGAAAGGGGACGGTAGGTGGAGAGGCAGATGTGATAAATGGTAATTGCGCAAAAGTACCGCGGAGGACACGAGTAACACCCGTTCCTCATTAGAGGCTTGTTAGGCCGCCGAGACACAGAGTGACGGAATGCGAAGAGAGAACCAGAGGGCACAGAAGTCGGAGCGTGTTCGCGGAGGCGCCGTCTTTTCTGTTTTACACGCTTTATCTTCTATCCTTTCACAGCCGTCTGCTCTTGTTTTAGGTCAACCGCCGCGTAGGCTCGGCTCTCTTTCCGTCTTAATAACCGATCGCTTTGATCGCCTCGCGCCGCCCGCGCTTGCCCGAAATCGTCAAATCAGACGGCACACAATTAGTCTCTCGCACGGACTCTGTCGCGTTTGATACCGGCGCATTCAAAGCGCATGGACGTCTTCAGGAAAAAATCTTTTGAGAACGCTCTGCGGCTCCTGCACATCTTCGTCGTGCTCAAAAGATGCATGGATAAGTTATAACGCTGTTTAGAAACTTTGCAGTTCACTCGTACGGTTGCCGCAGCTACGAACGTGCTTCGATTTTATCTATGTGATAATATTGTCTGAACGACGGTCGGGCGACAGAATATGCGTCAGAGATTTTACGGGAAATCGAATGTGGTGTAGTCTGCGGGAAATTGGGGGAGGTTTCGGTCATCATTTTGCTCTTTACGAATTTGTTTATGAGATGCGAAACACTTTTGTGAACACGGGCTGCACCTGCAGACTTCAATCTCGGAAACTCAAACTCAAACTCTACCACATTAATGTAACACAAATCGACTCAGTCCAGCGATTAGAGTTTGAGTTATTGTAAGTAACCTTTTAATTACACTTGGAACTTTGTAAAATTGAAACTCTGTAATATTAATGTCGACGGGCATCGTTCGGAAGAGTAACGTGATCGACGAATCTTGTTTAATAGGCTCTTTAATTTCTAATCTTTTGAGAGACAAAGGGTGTCGCGACAATAGATTACAGTAATGAAAGAAAGGAAACGAAGCATCGATGAATCGCGAATTCAAGCCGTGTTTCCGCATTGTTCAGTCAAATTGGACACTCGCGGTGCCGCGAGTACCGCTGCAGCCAATTTACAGGACAATCGCGCGGTGATTTGAATTTTTATAGCTCTTTGAAGAGTTTCATTCGACTCTGACCAGCGGGGTATTATTGTTTAGTGCTCGCCGCGGATTTATGGGCCTGACACGTTTCGACCCGACCTCTCGACCCGTCCCTTTTTCCGTTACTTTTCGCGAAGCTCGTTACTCCTTTCGGAACAGCCGCCACTCGGAGTGGCTTCTCCGCGGCGAAGTTTCTCTCTGGTATTTGATTTAATAGGACGCTATAAAAGGGGCGCCCTCCTACGCCCCTCCCCCGCCGAGAGCGCCGGGAGACGTTATTTTGAAAATGTGGAAGATTCCTCGGATACAAACATGTCGCGGCGCGACGGCGACATGAAAGCCGTAATTTAAGAACCGCCACGCGGCGCTTTTGAATGAAAACTTAAATCACTCGGTGCGTTCTTCCAACGTTGAATGCGTTTTCAACGGGGCTGACGTACACCGCATTGAAACCCGAAATCCGAGTACGAGGACTTGGTCCGCACTTGCACTTGAATTTTATCGAACATGAAGGTTTTCGTTTTTGAAATTGGGGAATTAAATTTTAATAAGATTTAAACGTGAAATGTACAAGCTATATAGAATGTGTTATTTTTGTAGACGAATTTTAAGAAAACGGAATCAAATAAAATCTTATGTTCAGTGGCAGTTAGCCTTTGCAGGTCTGATATAAATAAAAGTCGTATAAGATTCTGTTAAATTTTATACTGCAGCATTTTTTGAAAATTTTCAAAGAACAATGTTTTCTCGTTTTCGAAAACGAGCACATCTGTGAAAACAAGGCAATATCAGTTATGCTGGCACACCATTATAACGGAGGAAGCGCGCCAGCGTATTACAAAATTTAGTGAAAATGATACGATCTATTAAAATTGAGAAAGTACCCAGAATACACCGTTCCCGAAAGAAACACGCTCCCTAATTCCCCTTCAAACACCGCGAACAACAGCCCGCCATGAGAATTAATGCCCGAGTCGTAGTTTCGATCGAATCTGCCGCAAACCCTTGAAGAGCAACCATCCGATCCGACGTAAAAACTGAAGAAGCGCACCCTTTAATATTCGACGGCCCTTACGACTCCCGTGATTAATGATACACCATCGGTTCTCGTTAAGCTTTCTTCTCATTATACGTTTAATTCGCGCGATGCGAGGTAGCCGGCTCGTTTCTCTCGCCCGGCAAATCTATCAATAACAACGACTCCCCTCGCATTACCGGCGAAACGCGTTTACATTACGCGGATCGATCCGCGTCACCGCCGCCGCAAAGAGAATCTATTGCGAAACGAAAATCACTGTTTCGTACCGTTGGATCCGGGTCACGAAGCCCGCAGGAAAATTGCGCGCTATTAAGGAAGCGAATCCGAAAGAAATTGTGGCGGACCGGATAAAGGAGAAGGGGCGAGACGAAACAGGGGTGATGGGGAGAGGGAGGGAGGGCAGAACGGGGGGAGTCCCGGAATAAAAAGAGAGTTCGGGGGAAGCCAGTTTATGCATGTAAATCGTCCGTCCTGACTCGCTGTTTGTTGTTCTTTGCTTCGGCAGAGCGCGTCGGCGTTTTACGTGCGCCGCTGTATTTTATTGCGAAAGGTAACTATATATGCAGATACGTGCACAAACGGACACGCGCGCACCCCCGTAACCCACCACCATACATATACATGGGGCCGAGGGTTTCGCTTTTCCACCCCCGCTTTTGTATCCTACACCCCGTCGCCCCTCTCCTCTTCATCCCTCCGGATTCCCTTCGGCGGATCAACTCGCGGTGCATGCACTTTTCGCAGCCGGTCGATTCATCGAAAATCCATGTATTTGCGTTATGTATATTCCTATAAATAATGGATCTGATATACGGTGTCCGATATCTTTTCTGTCCGCGCGGCCCGCCTCGAGCCACTGCCAAAATTGCGCCGATGCATTTCAATTTTGCCCGGGATCGACGGTGATTTATGCGGTCGTTGTCGGTTTTCGAAAGGACGACGGACGCCGCCGGTCGAAGACACTCCCTCCGGTTACGTTACGTATCCGGGACCGAGTTATCCGGTTATGTCACCTCGATTTCGCCCGCTGCGGATTCACAGAGCAGCGAGTTTATGGCAGCACTCCGGAGAAATTAGTGCAGAACGAAAACACTCCCGAGAGATGTACGACTTGTTATTGGGACGTGAATGCGAAGAACGAATTCAGTTTTCGCTACGGTACAGTACCGTTTTTTACAACGAAAAAAATAGCATTGTCTGCGATGACTAGACTGAGGATTTTTATGGGGAATAAAAATTTTATTAGTCGATTATAGGATATGGAAGCTATATCAAGGTGTAATGTCTTTGTTTATAAAACAGTTCGACGATAATCGTTGTTGCTGATTTTGCCTTTGAGTTTTAGTTAAATTGAAGGTTAAGCTTGTCTGTTTGTTGCCGACTGTTTCTACTTATATTATTGTCTGAATAGAATATTCTACCATACGTCCTACGTCAACGGAGTACTAAACGAAATGGTAGCACTAAAAAAGAGTTGATTAATTTAATTGTAGGTTATGTTCAGCTATTATTTTTATTTATTCGCCTATTACTTTGATGTCCACCAGTTATTTCGTATAATTGCTGCCTGTGTGCACGTGGTCTGTGTCAGAATTCTGATTCGAGTTTTCGAATAAGAGTGGACCGAATCGATCGAGCAGGGATTAAGTCGGTGTTTTCATGGAATTGTACGGATTTAATGAAATATGAATATGGGTGTTTACGCGAAAATTGATGGTGGCGCATGCGAAATTACTTGATTTGGTGCCAACGATCGAGCCACCCCCCCCCCCCCCCCCCCACCCCCCCCCCCCCCCCCCCCCCGTCAAAAAATGGCAGCAACCACCCACGAGTTAAACGTTCCTCTTTCGCTCGGCGGCGATCATTATCGCGCGCGCTCATCCCGCGATGATAAATCACGCGAACGACCAATAAACGCCAAGCGGCGTGTAGGTCAGAAAAACGGATCGGGCACAGCCCGCAAAATTCCCAAGCGCGCGGGATAAATCCATCGCGCAATTGGTTAATTAACGGGGACATCTTTACGCGGGCCGCGACAAACGATAGGACCCGAGCGAGAATTATCCGTGCCGATTGAACAGTCAGCGGCCGCAGATGTTAGTCCCACGATGCGTCATTTTCAATTTAATCCGCATGATCCTCGGCGAGAAAGAATCTAACGTCTGCGGCGCTCTGTGCGCCGTTCTATCTCTCTGCGCTCGTCAACCTTCAGACGCTTCTCGTTATCAGAAATAGTTGTACAATAAATAAAATATAATATATAATAATAATAAAGTTACACATGTACATATAAAGTACAATGAAATATAATTTTATATTTGAAACATATTCAAACAAACTATTTATAGTACCGGTTGGCCCAAAAGTCACTAAGCCATTGTAAAATGGAATAACCCTTTCAAATTTATTAAATATATATTTACTCTATTACACATAAATTCTAGTCTAGTGTCTTACAACTAGTCTAGTAATAATAATAAGGCAAAGTCTGGTGACTTTCGGACCACTCTGTATTATTTTTTAATACCATGCGAGTAATAGTTTTCAAAAACAAGTAACTCTGTACTGCGTTAAGAATTTTCTTATGCAAATAATAACGTAAAGTACGTTTATACAATTCAGTGATTTATAGAGTGCAATGGCGTACATAGCTCAGTCATAACAGTATCATAAAATAAACATGTCAACATTATAAATCCTGTCAAACTCGAGGCAAAAGTGATTAAAATAAATGACTTAATAATCCAGAAGCAAATGGAAAAATAAAATATGCAAGCCTTCGTTCAGACATGCAAAGTTATTAACCAATTCATGATAGAAGGTATTTCGGTGTAATTCACTGTCATGAAAGTAAACAGAGTACGTTCATGGTAAATTTTCATATACGATTGCACAGACTGTTAATAACCCACACGCCATTACATACTATCTGATATAATTTTATACATCGATGTCGTATTTCAGATTCATAGAAATTATATAAAACGGGAAATCCGAAATTTTTCCGCAGAGGTAGAAATATCTCTTACTCAGGACTAATGTTCATTCCTCGAACCACGTTCGCCTTTTAACGGCCACAAAGTACCGACAAATAGCGGAAAATGGAATTCTAGTAGTTCTTAAGATATGTGGAATGGAAAACAGCGAATCAGTGGCAAAGATCCGAATGTAATTCAACGTTCAAGGAGAATTACGCTTGGAAATGTCCCAACTTCGATTTCTCTAGCCATTTTCCTTCCTCTTTTCACTGCATCAGCCGAGTGACTCAGCATTGGTTGTCGCCTTTTCGACGACGTTCGTCTTGAAGAAGACTAATGACTCGGTTAGGTGAGAGATTAGGGAACAGATGAACAAATACCGATGTCACCTGGGCACGCGGCTAAGTCGAATAGTTATGCAAATTTCGCTGTGCGTGTCGATCATGCAATTTGAGGCATTCCAAGCCTCTATTTGTATTCTGTAACACACTCTACGCAGGTACATTGGAACTTTTATACTGTAAACATAATGTTCCCTGTAGTTACTTAAGTACAATTAAAATACATAGGGTACATAGTTGTAACATCGAAAGTTCGAAATATTGTAAAAATATTATAAATGGACATTAAAAGTCAATCGTGCTACTACTTTTTGTAATAAATTTTTTTTTTAACGCAGAGATTGGTAAATTGATCTTTGTGAAGCTGTACTGAATAATTTGTAAAGTTGTCACAGAGAGAGAGAGAGAGAGAATAATGTGAATGGATATTAGAAGTGTACAATATTGTTATTTCTCTCTACAAAATTTTATTGAAAACCCACAGTAGTAAATTTGTGGATACCTAATGAATAATGTCCAATAGTAATAAAATATTAGATTGTATTGTCTAAAGAGTTCGTGAAAAAAAAAATACAAAATAATTGTCATTTTATTATTTTCGTTTAACATGTGCAATCTGTTTTCTGATACTCTTAAAACGAATGGGAAACAATCATAATGAAATATTTTTATTGAATTATGAATATTAACAACTCGTAGTTGAGTGGCAACTATAAAAGCGAACATCGAATGAATTACAAATGTTAAGTAGCTAGTACCATAATGAGATACAGATAGCAATGTGTATAAGTAGAATAGGTGTTTAATGCACAGACACGCCACTGAAGTAAATTTTATTCATTAGACTGCGAATTTCGTGCGCTTATTATAAAAATGAGTAGATCAAATTAAAAACAATAAACGTATTCACAGAACATAGAAACACTGTTGCATTATTGTTAAAATTATCAAGACTCTTTTATCCATGTAGTTTTTGAAACTAATGTTCTCGAAAATAACGAATTAAAGTTTCTACAATGACAATATCACTGAACATATTTTTCAAAGAATCCATTAAAAATTTACTGTAAATATTTTTATAATACAGAGGAGGGATTATAAATAAAGAAAGATATCAAAAAACCTTTCAATATACGGAGATCCTAGAAGCCTAATCATTGTAGGTTGTTAGATTGAAAACTGAGATAATTATGTTGTTGAAAATTTCTAAAGAAATACCAGTGCATATAGAGTTATAGAAGGATATACTGGGTGTCCCAAAAAATGTATACACTTGCACGGGACATAACTTTGTGATTTTTGTTTCTCTTCAGGGTATAATTAATTGGAAATAATGAGTGGGCCAAGATCAAAACTGTGCATGCATACTTTGGGACACCCTGAATTTATTAGCAGTTAACGTAGAAATAAACTGAAGTAAAAAGAAGGATAAAACTAAATCGCTGCGGTACGGTTCAAATATGAACGATAAATATGGTTCACTGGCTTCTGAGGGGTTCGTATACTGTCCAATCCGTATTTAGAGAGGTACAGTTTTCAATTTTTGAGGGTCTCCTTCATTCCTGTGCTCGACAAAGTGTCTCGAGAGGGAGGAATCAGCTGTGGACAGTTCCATAACACTCCATCAGCCACTAAACATCTCCTTCATCTCCGTTCCGGCGCGAAACATCGACGTTCTCAGTATATTTCCCGAAGCCCTCTCCATTTCAGAGGACTAGTCGGCGCGTCAGGACTTACGCTCGACGACGGATCTGTTCTTTCCTTCTTTTCACGAAGAATAATGGACATTAATGGCGACCGCAGCTAAACAGCTCTCTCTCTCTCTCTCTCTCTTTCTCTGTCGACGGTTCTCCTCAACCTTTTCTTTTCCAGCTCGGTAATCCGAGGGTCAAATAAAATCATTTACGAGCTGAATAAGGGTCTCGTACCCGTGCCACTTGAGGACCCGCCGGGAAGGTACTCGGCTTGAGTGCTGATTATAATCCCCCTCCCCTCCTGCGAGAAAATAAGCGCCGGATCATCCGGCGTCATTGTCCGGGGGGCAATGATTGTCTCGACTCACCTGCGGCCGTCGAACGTTCCGTCGACGGAAACGTTGTTACACAAGTTTCGCCGGTGTTTGCTATTGAAAGTAGTTCCCGTGGAATCCGAGTCACGTTCGCGCGCGCACGGACACACGCGTGCCGAGTTTAGGGTTGAAAACTATTTATAACGGGACGCCGAGCACGCTAGTCGCTCCAGCAGTTCTTAATTGACTTTCCTCTCGAGCGCCGCCGTCGCCTTTGAACTCACCCTGCGAGGGCAACGTTACGCAGAAATATTTGCTGCAGTATTAAATTATTAATCATCGTCGCCCGTTACGTTTGTTACTATCGCTCCCTCGCATGCTTCCACGACATGAGAGAGGTGCTCACCACGAAGTATCCTCTGTTCAACCCCGGTGACATTGCCCAACATTTTCCACGATGTTCAATAGCATTCCACGTGACAGTTTCAAGCAACTTTTACTTTCGCTCTTTAATTTTTATACACATTATTCTCATACACCATAGGCAGCAACCGTATACAACATTTAGCACGTAATCGCGAAGTACAAATAGCTTTTAGTCGCGCTGGAAAACAGTGCAAAATATCGAATGCATTCGCCAAAAACTGTACCTTGTTTTTCAAAACAATTTTTTGACGCTTTTAAATCAATTTTATATTTTCGTTGTACCTCGGAGAACGCGTTGTAACATATCGCGTCGCGTTTGAATCACTGCTGTCAATAAAAAAACAAATAGAAAAACAGAAGCGTGGCACTATGTCATCATAAACAAAAAACAAAAAAGAAAACAGTACACGCAAGTCAACAAAGAGAAAAAAATAACAATCCACGATGCGTTATTTGTTTGAGAAACACTGCCGATTTAAGTTATTTATTCGTGGAAGCGATACTGCTCGGTCAGGTTCGACGGTGTTTTCGGTCGCAACAAAAATACCAGGAGCTGAGAACTACTCCGCCATTGTTAATTGTAATTCGATTTGCTCTCGAGGTAGTTTGAAGCGCACGAATTGCGAGGAGGGGTGGCGGCATCTGTTGGGTTTGTTGGCGTGGTGAATCGGCGAAAAACCATAAAAGGGTCCTCTTCTTCAAGACGAACGTCGTCGTCGTTGTCGTCGTCGTCGTCTAGCTCTTTTCTAGGAGCACTCGAGCGAAGAGTCGAGTGGCCCCGCGTTAGAACAACGAGTTTTATACAAGTCAAAGTCGTGACTATACGCTCCGACGCATGGAGAACAGAACGGCCTGCACTTGTATCATGGTTATATGCACGTGTGCTCGTGGAAAATCAGCCGCATTCCGCGGAGAATTTCATACAGTGCTACTTATGCAGTCCGCTTATCTTGGGATATCAAGTGGAAGGAATCGACGTGATGGTACTTGCTTTACTTTGTGCTACTCCGATCGACCCGAGAACGGAAGGAAGCGTGCATAAAAT
Source organism: Halictus ligatus (assembly GCA_028454255.1). Classification (NCBI taxonomy): domain Eukaryota; kingdom Metazoa; phylum Arthropoda; class Insecta; order Hymenoptera; family Halictidae; genus Halictus; species Halictus ligatus. The sequence goes on from CM052137.1 coordinate 11,072,183, forward strand.
CATTTCGCGCAGAATATGAGCTATTAAAGTCGTCAAACAACTTCGTCAATTTATTAGATAATTTGATACAATTCTATAATATAATAGAACGTAATTGATACCCGGACTGTGGATTTTATGCATTTATGATTACAAGAATTTAAGCGTATAAATGCATTTCTTACATCGTAATACAACTAATAAAAAAAAATAGATTCCTATTTGGTCCATATGTCTTAAATACATAAATTAAAACATTTACGAAATGAAAACGATATACAGGGTGTTCCGTCTAACGCGACGCACGATTTTTCATCCACTTGCAGCCATCTGGCAAAAAACCACAAGAGTTGCAGGCTATAGAGTGCACGATAGATATCATTTATATGATAAAAAAATGTTTACACTGTCTTAAAGTCGAATACAAGGAAAAGCTAAATATTTAAAATTTTCACTACTGTAAATCGAGTAATACGTTAGTAAACATATCATGTAATACGTGTTTTGAATTCGTCATGATGTCCTCTAAATATGATAGAGAAAGAAAATGTGTGTTCCCATTTGTAAATCCCAAGGTGACCCCGACTTCGCCATGAAAGCAAACCGTTCTCGAAATTGTTTTTACTGATATCTATTGTGCGCTCCCTACCCATGCACATCTTGTTGTAAACTTTTTCTATCGGATGGCTGTAAGTGGGTGAAAAATCGTATGTTAGACGGAACACCCTGTATACAAAAAGAATAATCTCCGCGAGATTCGTGTATTGATAGTAGCAGAATTTTCTATCCGTCGCAGTATCGTGTCACGAACCTTCACCTCGGTACCAAAATCTTCAGTACTCCCGCAGATTACTTACGAAGTTCTCAACTTCTAAAGTGCTTCGTCAAAAAGTTTCCCCCAATTTAAAATACAGCTTTGCCGGTCATTCAGATAAACCTCTCGAGCGCGTAACGTGTACAGCGATACACCGAATTTACCGAAAATGTTTCTAAAGCATCTAATGAATGTGCATGTAGGTGATTTGTTTGTCGACCGGTGACACACATTTCGAAAAGCACCGAAGATTAATTTACCCAGGTTTTTTCCATTTTTCTGTCAGCCCGGTGGCCCGATGCGGCATAAAACTGTTGGAAAGCTAAAAATGGGTCGCAATATCGAGAACTACGTAATGGTAATTGAACGTCAATGACACACCGCGGGTCATTCTTCTATCGCGCGCGCATGACAGTGTGAGTGTGCAACATCGTCGCGTATCCGGCGTCGGTGGAAAAGCGATCGGTCGAGATGGCTGAAATATTTCACGGTACATCTCTTTAGCTCCGACGATCAGTAAAATTCTCCTTTCGTCAGCATTGTTACGGAAAATCAGTGTGCATTTTTCACGAGTCGGCGCACAATAGGAAGGAGGCGGGTGGGGGATATACGCGGAGGCATCCGAAGCTCGAGCTCTCCCATTGTCATTTTTCCATCCGCGTTTTTCTTTCGCGAAAACTCCATCCATTTGTTCGCGGGGGATCGAAGTTTGCGGATGCTCCGCAAAGCCATTCGGCCCCCGGAACGCTACAGGTACCATTCTGATAAATGGAAAGTCGAGCGCGACATGTACACACAACGCCATAAATCTAACCGTCGCGATACACGATTCTCGAATAAAGCCCTCTATAATTTTCAAGGCGCCTTATCCACCGACGATGTCTGTCGACGCGAAACGATGAACGGTGGAGAGGGGGGGGCGGTCCTTCGGCATACTTTCTCCATTACTCTTCGACGGGCTGAGTTCACTTCCCGTCCTAAGGTAGCCAGAAAAATCTTGTGAAATCGCGGGAACGTGTCACCACGCCGAAAAGCAAACCGAAGGACGCGCGACTTTCAATGGATCTCCTCGATCGAGTCTAGCTCCTTGCGAAATGTGCCCGTTTATTTTTTTTTTCTTTTTGCGAACAGATGTCTCTCATTTTCGACCGACTGATTCAATGGATGTCGAGGGAAATTACTAACCACTCCTCCCCGTCCATTTTCACGCTAGTTGACAATTTCAGAAAAATTAAGGAAAAATGACTCTTGAGCAAAGTGAAGCCATGGCTTTATAGCTGGTACTGTCCCTGGCAGAAAATATTCAATGAAAATCGTAAATGTGATCGCTCCACGAATCATTTAATCGTATATTGAACACGAGAAATAACACTGATTCATTTATCTTTTGTCTATTACATTTTAGAGACATACTAATAAAATGGCGAACTCTTTTGCCTTTTTACCAAATATACAATAATATATTTACCTCTATGTGAAAATCATAAAGAAAATAAATAAAATGATAAATCGTTAGAACTCTTTATAATATTTCTAACGATGAAGATGACGATAAACATTGACAAAAAAATGTTTTGAATGTGTGAACATGATTAAATGTTTCCTAAAATCAAGAACAATTTTTGCGAACGGTAGTATTCCAAAAAATTGCCCATCAGAACCACAGATTTTTAATTTCATATTAGCAATGCTACCCAATAAATTCTGATTTGCTTCGTGTGTTTCAACGCTTAACAGTGTATACCATTATTCTAGAATATTAATCGGGACAAAACTCGGCAAAACATACATACAAAGCCCGCAGAATATAGTACAGTGTATTACTATTAATTCGACCCTGCATATATTAATACAGAAACTAACGTTCCATTTAATCTCGACCAAAATGTATTCATAACCCGCCATCGGATTTGAAGCGTTTATAGTGTTGCTGATTCTATGAAGTTCAACACGGTTGAACATTTAATAAAGTATGATTGAAGATACATAATGCGGCGTCCATAATTTCAATAAATTCGCGCGATTAGTTTCAAATCAGCTGCTAAAATGTATAAACGTCCAACGCTTGGAATATCCGGTTTTGTTCGAAAGAGTGAGCTGTTCTTCATTAACGGTGACACGGGACACGAATCGTATTTATGATTGTTATCACAGGTCTCGGTCCCCCGACGACAGACCAAACTGTTTGCCGCGTAAATATTTGAAGAAAGCGACGCTCGCCGGGCGAAATTCTGCTAAAGCCCGTGTCGCAGACACGGGACAGCTTTTCTTTTTCGGGCGGGCGAAATTCTGGGCGAAATGGATTGGAGTCGTCGAAGCGTGCCTTCGAACAGAACACGAGGATCATGTCGAGGATCAAACCGCAAACTCGCCTTGATCCGTCGACGGTTTTTTTGCTCGTTGTAAAATTCCCCGTTCGCGTCGCGAGACTTCTGACATCGTTACGATAAGACGTCGCCGTTAAGAAGGCAAAAAATGGAGAGCAGAGAACATTCTCTTCAAGAGCTCTATAGCGACGCGCGACTTCGAGCTTTGTCCCTGTCTACCAGTCAAATCATCTCACGCGGAAAATGTCTCCGGATACTTTAACCCTCGTAAGAAATACTTTTGACGATTTTTGAACCTATTCTTTCTTTTTTCTTATTCAAGCTCTTCGAACACTTCTGGGTTTAGCTCCACAAGTGTAGCTACAAGTAAATACAATAAGAAGGTCTGTTACAACTACAGATTACAATCATTGAAAAACGAGTCAACATTTTGAACCTATTTCTTTGAGATTAACATTGATCTTATTATTTGATGTAATATCGGATCGTCCATAAATTTGGTTATCATCAATATGTTCTTTTCAGTTATAAAGCAGCCGGACTCGTCGAAATAACGGATTTTAGATACACATACATAACGTTTGAAATAGTAATCTTCTAGGAATGAAACATATATTTTGGTATTTTCTCGCCAAAATCTACAGGATCGAATAAGAAAGAGTTAAAAATGTCTGGTTTCCCGAGGTAAAGTTTAACCAATCTTATTATTAGACTGCGCACTTTCATGCAAAATAAAAATTGTCTGGATCAGTTTAACATGCCAGATCTTCATATTTATTTAAAACAGTGCAACAGTATCTAAAATTCTTGAAATGTGTTTACTGTTTTGCCTTCTATTCGTGATGACGTAAATTCATAAATTCCACGGATCTACGGATAATTTACCGATTATTTTAAAAAGGCAACACAAATTAGTAAATGTTCGTATTCGGTTGTCCTAGTGCTATCAATTGTACAATCGGTGACTATGACTAGTCTTTATTGAATTTATCAGCGCTCGTGATGGATCACAACTAAATTGTCAAAATTAGAACATATTTGCAACTGAAGCATTCTATGTTACAACCCAATACAAACAGCGAATGATTTGAACTGGCTGGAAGGTCAGAACTTGGATGGAACATTTTTAATTCCGGGTCAAACTGCATGGTATCCGAGGGTTAACACATTAACAACCGGTTAAATCTTGCTGATTTGCCAAGCGCGGGATAGCACGGTGTTCGCTGTAGCATGAAAATTGTGAAAAACTTTTTACATCACGAAACGTTAAAATATTTTTAATTTTCTGAACAAAGGGGACGGTAATGGAAGTTGTCGGAAACTTTCTTCAGTACCCAGTGATAATGAAACACTCCCAGCAACCAGTGTTTAATTCTCGTATTCTATGTTTTCCGAATAAACAAAGCCGTCTACTTCGACGTTAATGTTTTACTTAATTAAAAAATCGCTGTTCTGTATTATTCCTTCTGCTTTTAATGAAGTAATTTCACATCCAACGTGTGGATTTCTATTGTTTATATTAGACTTCGAAATTATTCTGGAAAATACCTTTTCCCGGAAAATTGTGGTGCCGTTAACGAACAATATGCACAGTACCAAACTGAAGCTTTGGAAAAGCTAAATAATACCAAAAATAACCCTTTCAATTTTTAGAAACAAGTATAAGATGTGGTCCATGTTCATCATTGATACTTCATACAAAAATAATTAGAATTAAGTGCAACTAGGTTTTCAAAAATTGTTAGTTTTAATGTAACCTCGTCAATGTGCACATGTAAATAGTTTTTACAATTCGATCACTCACTGTAGTTCAAACTGCAGGAGTTTGTGAATTGTTAAGGGTTAGCATTCGAAGCTATTTTCACTGGAGAATCCAGCACTCTAATTAAATCATAATCGATTCAGAACATCTCGTAAACAAGAAGAAGTGGAATCCAGAGCATTAATTTATGAAAGAAAAAAAGATATAGTAATTATCCGACCTCATGAAAATCAGTCATTTGTAAAAAAATTAGAAATTAAAATAGACATTAAATCATTAAATGAGGAAAAGCATTTCTATTTGGGTCCTGTCCCTTGCAATTAAGGCAGCTAATTTTTATTTTGTCCGATGATCCACGGTTCAGTCATTCGTGTCTCACATAAATAACTCTTTCGATGCAAACGAATTAAAATATAATCGATAAACATCAACGAAAGAAGGAGCTAACAGTTGATTAAAAGAACAGAGAAAGAATGCCGATCAGATACGCGTTAAAGTATGTACGTCAGCGTTCATGAAAAATGTCAACGAATAACTGTAAAATGCTTGAATGGCTCGTGCACCGAAACGGTTCGAGGGCGAACTGTTAGATGCAGAGAGCGTGTCGGTTTAATTATCAAAATGAATTCTTAATGGCCCGGTCGATCGAGAGATCGGATCGGGTCGAATCGCCGGTAAACGACCGGTCGTTCTTTCACGGTCGAAATCGACAGGAGAATTTCTGTCGGGCCGCCGTGATTCCAGAAAACACTCGGGCCGCGCCCACGCGTTACAAGCACCGCCGGTTCGAAAACGGATCTCCCGCCTCGGGCGTTTTACGGATAATTAACTGACATTAACGTTCCGCCCGGACAGGCTACGCGACTCGTATATCTCCCCTCGCGGCGGGTGCTCGCGCGAGCGCATATTTCCGAGCCCGATAAGAATCGCTTTTCCCCTGTTACCCTCCATTTTTTCCCGTCCTTTTGTTTTCCTTAGCTCGTTTCCGAACCTGAACCCGAACCCGGCGCGCGAGCAAGAGTTTCAATGACGCGGCGGATACACCAATCTCTCGGTTGCATCTTGTTGCACGGGAAATCTCGAAAGCCCGCGCCACCGCGGCGTCAGCTTTTCTCGAGCCATCCGTGTAATTAAGGTCAACGCGACGATCGTCGACGGTGAACCCGTTTCAACGGACACGCGGTTTTCTTTCCGCTAAGTCGATCCGCAATCGACGAGATGGGAAGCGAACGGAAATCCGTTGGAAGCGAAGCGAAAAGGTACAACGGTTACTCGAATAAACTGGACAATTTTGTTTTCGATCCTTGGAATTTTCGAAATCGGTTAGTTTTATTTGCACATTCGCTACATACTTCTGCCACTTGATTAGTATTAGGTTGCAGCGCATGAAACGTTCTGATTTCTTGTGTGGGTACCAATTACTGTACTTACATAAATTACGCTTATTTTCAAAGCATAATGAATATTAAAAAGAAGATATTAAATTTTTTCATATCTCTTTTTTTATATTCATTATACTTTAAAAATAAGTATAATTAATATAGACACAGTAATCGATACCCTCACGGTAATTGGGTCTTTTACTCTGGTGATATATGTATAAATCAATTTTGAAATTACATTGCTTTCGAAGAAACGCTGTCTGGCGCAATAAGTAGAATTGGTGCGCGATTAACAGACACCTCTAGCGTCTAACACGGAATCGAACGTTGTGCAATGTTATTGGTCATCTAGAAGATATATTGAACTTTTCTTCAATATACTGTGTCAATAAAAGCATGCACCGGAATATCTGAAACATTGAGACATCTGTGGATACCATTGCGCAATATCGCTTCGCCTTTTTCGGTCGTGTTTTCCTCGCTTGTTTTTCCCTTCTCAAAAAGCCGTACAAGCTGTTTAAATCCCTGCGATTCTATAAAAACGAATTGTTACATGAATACAAATAATTCGAAATAAATGATACATTCAATGTATCAAAACTTTTTGCCGTTTTTCCTCTCGTCATTACCAACGAACCTTCTGTTCAAAAGCTGTAATCTAAAAATAATAAATTCGCGTTCAAATAATGTATCAGGTGTACGCAAAAGTGTTAGTCTTCTTCAATCGTGCATGCGTAATGACTTATAGGTACACTGTAATCTTCTGCATTTTTGTGCAATTATCTTTTTGCTATCGGTATACAAATAACATGCTTCGTTATCGATCGGTAATATATCTGGTATGTCTTGTACAAATAAAGGAAAATTGAGAAAAAAACTACATATTTTCCGTACACGTAATATTTATGATTTTCTAGCAACGAATACATCCGTAAAGTGTAATTGGCCTCTAAAGTGTTATTAGTTCTGAATGGTACAGCTCTCGTGCACAAAAAAAAGCTTGCGTTTAATTGTTATAGATAGTCAGATTTTTATTTTTGTCTGCCTAGGTCGGCCATTTCGAGTGTTGCACGCCACGGCAATTTTATCGCGACATCGATTACGCTTCGTCGCCCGTTGCAATGATGTATGGCTCGCGTACCGTGTCCGTTTAATTGCGGATAATAGGAAGTTCGATAAACGCTGTAGAGCAACTTCGGCCGCCTTTATACGTCGCTCGATATAATTAGAGAATTCGTCGAACGATTATTTCACACTTTTTCTGTTCCGCTGCGCGAGACGTGTAATTATTAGCGACGAAGGAACGTCCAACATTGACACATTTTATATCGACGCTTCGATTACTTTGTGCTGCAGTATTACCGCCGTTTTCTTTTTTCACAATTCCTGTTTTATAACGAGCATAGACTTTGTAATATGTTTTCATTTCAAAATGTAATGAAACGAGTGATTACAAAATTCAGGTTGTTAGAGAAATTTAAAAGCACCAGATATTACTTTGATTATAATATATTTTGCTTTGATTAATATGTCGTCCTTTATAACTCAGCCAGTTGAATATTTCATCGAGAAATATTTATGAAACGTACTTCGATATAATTATAATCATTCGAAGATTGTATCAGTTGTATGCTTGCTAAACATTCGGTATATACATATAATTTAATTCAATATATTATTCTTTTGTCTTTGCTTTTAATTGAGATGGAATGACGCGTTGGGAAATAATTACACGAATTCTCTATTTACGTCGAAGTAAATGTTCAATCTGTAAGAAGACAGTTATTCGTACCGAATAATATTTATTAAATTTCTGACGTTTGATTAATTTCTGTACGAAAGCACCGAATAGTTATTCATTACCGATGTATGATTATTAATTTCCCTCGATATCAGGAGAATTTTGATGTCAATAATTAATTTATAATATCATGATGTACCATTGATTGGAAACCGTGCGATGCGGTGAGCATGTTGCGAATGCAATACCACTTAGAATTAGACCATTTAGTTAAGATCTTGTACACCTAGCGACACGAGAGCACTTACACAAGATTGAGGGCAAACAAATCGAATTATACGAAGTAACAAGGAGATTGGTTACTATAACCGTTCCAATTGAGTTCTCCCTTCGGTACTAATTGTCTGATTACCTCTGCCAGTTTCTACCTGGCGGCATAATTCATCTATTAACAATATCCAACGGAATTCAATTTGTCATTCCGGAACCGTGCAAACGACGTTTACCAACTGATTAAGAACATTTATACATCTGACCATACACGAGGTTTGTATATACCAGGTCACTGCAAAACTAATTGCGGATTTCCTCGTTTTAATAATAAAAACTAATGAATAATAGTTTAAATCACATGGAATTTAGAATTTATCACATTGTCCTTTGAGAAAAAAAAACGTAAAAGATGATAGTCCCTTACTTTTGTATTTCCTAATACTACGATTTAGCAATTTATTAAGTACGAATAAATTATGGGATGTAAAAATTATTTTAAATTATGGCATAGTAATTTTTAGTAGCGCCCAGAGATGACGTTCAAGCGGAAAGGATTAAAACAGAACAAGGCATGTACAAATAATAAACCACCTAATAAAAAAATAGTATAATAATAAAAATAAACTAGCTACTTCAATGTGCTCCCTTTTTCATTACATATTCTCCGGGAATATTTTAAACGCCCTATGTATATTAACAAAAGACCCGCATTAAATATTTGCAACGAAAAAAAATCATAAAAAGCTACCAAAAAGATTCTTATGCAAATTAAGTAGTCTGAGCTCTCGAACACACAATGATTACGCTAATCACTCCGACATCTTGTCGGAGCTAATATTCTAAGCCGGTCTCCGCGAAATTACACGGCACGGCATTATTCAATCAAAAAGGAGAAAAGAGCAGGGCAGGAATCGATGTATCCGATACTTATCAAGCCCCTATCATTTGCTAAGCAGCTTGTACCCGCTCCCCCTGGGCTGCCCTATCAGATCCCCAGAAACAAGCGGCCCGGGGTCGTGCATTGTTTGATAAAGTCTCAGGCCGACGGATTATAACTAATGGGACATCGAGAAGGGAGACAAATCGTGGAGCTAGGCTCGGCTCGGCCCCGCTCTGCTCTGCTCAACTCTGCTTCACTCTTCTCTGCTCAACTCTGCTCTGTTGTGCTACGCTCTGCTTTGCTCGATTTTGCTCTGTACTACTCTACTCTGCTCTGACTTATACTAGTCTACTCTAATTTTCGCAGCTTTCCTCTGCTCGGCTCTGCTTTGCTCTGCTCTTTTCAGCTCTTCTCTTTCCAGCTCTGCTCTTCTCTGCTCTTCTCTGCACTCGTCTGCTCTGATCAATTCTGCCTTGCTCTGCTCTACTCTGCTCTGTACTACTCTACTCTGCTCTGTTCAACTCTATTTTGCTTTGCTCTTCTCCGTTCTGTTCTGTCCAATTCCGCTCCTCTCTGCTCAGCTCCTCAGAGCTTCATTTTACTCTGCTTAGCTCCTCTCCGATTTATTTTGCTCTGCTCGGCTCCTCCCCGCTTCATTTTCCTCTGCTCAGCTCCACTCCGCTTTATTTCGCTTTGCTCTGGTCTATTCGAATCTGCTTTGCACTCGGCTCCACTCCGCTAAACTCCGATCTGCTCCGCTCGTCTCCGCACAATCTGCTCCGGTCTGCTCCGCTCCGCTCTGATCTACTCCGTTCTGGTCTGCTCCGCTCGGCTCGGCTCGGCTCAGCTCGGCGCGGTAACCGGCTCCGCTCGATCGGGAATCTTCGGCCACGGCCAATAAAATATGCATGCACGCCCGCGAATCCGTGTAGATACCGGTGCTTTACATCCCACGGGACGTTGTACGCGTAGACGTTTCGCGTGTATTAATCTGCATAAACTCATTGCTATGCAAACGAAGAGATTCGACGTCGAACTAGGATATCACGGGGAGCCTTCGCGGCTTACAACCGTGGCTTAGCGGAGCTCTTACCTTCGGCGCCGGGGACTACGGGCGTGCAACCTTCCCTCTTTCCGCCCCCGCGACGGAAACACGCATACGGGGGTGCCGTGAAACGTATAAACAGGAACATCGGTCGCGTCCGTAGGCACACGTATAAACACCGTTGTATATTGTTCCGGCGGAGCGTAGCGATCGTAAAACGGACCTCCTCCGTCGGCGTCGATGGAATAATAATTGCGAGAGCCCCGGGTATCACGGTGAGGCTGAAACGGGCCACCGTAAACGACCAAGACGACTCACGTGTCCCACCTGCCCTCTCCGGGGCCATGGTAATCTCCTCGCCGTCCCGACCAGATGAAAAGAAAACAATCGATGAATAATTTCGCTGTCGAAACGCTAGGCCACGCTCCCCGATAGGGAGAAGAAAATACGGGGACGGGGACAGAGAACACAAGCAAAGTGAGCAGTCCGAGAGGAAGAGAGAAAGGACCGGAAAAATTGATTCGAATGTTTCGCGAGCGCGACTAAGCCACCCCCTAGGTTTCTCGGATACCGGCGCCTTTTCGCGCGATGGATGAATTGAAAAATTTGCATAGCTTCGAATCACCAGTCCGATCGAGTGCAACCCCTTTGACCGTGCCTCCTGCACCCCTCTTGGGCCAAATTCACCGTAAAGCCTCGTCAAGCTCGGCAGCGAACGTACACTCCGCGACAGTACTGTAAAGCTTTGTCCACACTGACAGACAATCGTGAGCAAACTGTCCGCGCAAACTGCACATGTTGTCTCTAGATAGTCCGCGTACAATATATGCGCGGTTTGCGAACTGTGTGTGGACTTGTCTGCGGACTGTCTGCGGAAGGTCTGCGGACTGTCATACAAAACGAATCTGTATTATGAAAAGGAATTTCTTTGTCCCGTAGTGTTGCTTACTTCACGAGTCATAGCGTGAAAAATATGAGTACAATATTTTTTGTATTTTGTACTAATAGTTTCCTTGGGGCAAAAAAAAGTTAAAACATTAGTCTATTTTGCTGCTTCACGCGAGAATCCCCCCACCCCCTCTTAATGATACTGTCGAAAATCAGACTGCTTCATATGGAGCAGCCTAATAGTATTTTCGCGTAACAGCGCGGCGCAACTAGTTGAAATAGCTACTTTGTTTGATCAGCAATCGAGGCTGACGTGCCTCGCCGTTGTAACGAGTCTCCTGGCCAACGGGGCTGAAAGAATTTTCAAAGAGAAGCCAAGACGGGGAGGAAATGTTCCGCGGGACCTTCCGCCAGACCGGCGGAAAGTGCTTGTGCCCTGTAAACTGTGGATTTTCTGCTGCGACGCCGGCCCCGGCCGTACGTTCCTGCATGTATGTTTAATGCGAGCACGCGAGGCCTACGACCCACCGACTTCTTACTACCGTTCGCCATTACTTATTCACTTCCGGCGCAATTACCGCGGCACACTCCATCAAAGTCCAGACACGGGAATCGCAACTTTCTTGCAACAGGCCCCTCCCCCCTCGTCCGTGGATGTGTGCACGACCACGTTCGCACTGAAACGTATCCCCGTGCCACGACTCGCGCCGTGAACAACAGTGTCGAACTAATAAATCTATGGACATCTTCCGCAACATTGCCGGGGCTCGTGAATTTATTATTTCGAGCCATAGACTTCCCACGCCGCGCGCGTACTCCTAGAGCCTGCTCTCGAACACATCTTCTAACGAGTCACACAGTGCTTGCTCTGCTTGTTTCGCCATTTTGTGGAAAGCGTATTTCACCGGTGATCGTGAAGATAGCTGAGTGGCTTTAAAATTGACGGCGCGCGCCAATTTATGGAACAGAAATCAACCCTCAAATGGTGTAACTATTTTCTTGGACAAGAAGAGTACAGGAAATTTTTCCAGAACACCATTTGAAGGTTAACAGCATTCTTATGTCTATTTTTACTCCAATTTTAATAAAGTGTCGCAGAAATAGGAATTTGCTCGAGGATTTGCAATTCTATGCTCATAATTTTGAAACAAGTCGAAAAGAAGGAATCACATTTTTTATTTGGCATCTTGCATTTGGGAAAATCGCGTTTGAATAGCTAGTAGATCGTATGACTTAGTGCCTGCAGGAAGTAGAACCGGTCGCTCATGCACAGACGCATCCGCCGATTCCTATCTAATAGCGCTCGCCTTATTGTTAGCTGAATTTTCAAACTCAATTTTTTCGGAAACGAGGTTTATAAAAATGTTATTAGATCTATTCATATTTGTCATAAATGCACAAAATTCGTAGTGTAATCATCATCGTCCATTTATGGCGCCGAATATGTATAACAAATCGGCTGATCTTTCAATCTCGCAGGTAGATTGTGTATAATAGTGAAATATAAAGTGTCACATTTTTAAAGGGATCATTTAAACGTAAGTTTAGAAGAATCTACTTGTCAGATTACATTTTCTAAATCTCAAAAATAATTTTAAAAGGAATCGGGTCAAGAAATCCTTAAAGAATATTATTATTGGAGAATAAATTATTTATTAGTACACCTACTATATTATAAATAAAAAATTCGTATAAGTTAAATAAAATCTCGGGCACAACTTGTATCTCGAAAGCTGCATGCAATGCAAATTGTCCCACGGGTCAGATCCAACCATTTGTCTGACCATTCATCCGAGGATTAAAGCAATTTCGTTCCTTGGACGTATGAATTTTCGGTACATACATTTGTTAGAAATAATACACGTTTTGTAGGTACAACTCAGAACGAAGAGAAACTTTTTAAGGGAGCAGTAATGTTTTTGATTTATGGATGCCTGGTGCCGTGTAGCGTTACCTTTTTTAACGGAAATGTGCACCACTTGTTTTCATACAAAGTTGAATACGTTCATGCGGAGAATTGTGCATCGCTTGAGAATTCCAAATCGTTTTGTTGCAAACGAAAAGTATGTTGGGATCCTGCAACGTTCCCTGCTAATGTACACATACTTTCATAATAGTCTCACTTCCGAACAATATTTTTTAACTTCACTTAACAGAAACAGCGTTAAACAATAATATCGTTCGTTATCACCAGACTGCCGACTCTATACATTCATGGAAAAATCTAGATTGACTATATGGAATAATAAATTAATATTCACAATTTTTAAGTACTCGACGCAAAGCACGAGGGACATATTTTCTGTAGGTACCATTTAATGGTACTTTAATCACGCTAACTTTAAAAGCTGCATATGCATCGATGGCAACGAATATTAATGCGCAGGGACGCGCATCGATCTATCAGAGTCCTGGGGCAGGATAATTAGAGAAGATACATCTATATCGTTTTAACGACACGCTGTCTGGCCGGGAATAAAAATGGATCGGCTGACATCGACGAAACGACCGCGGGAAGCCTACTGGGAGCTTTTAAAACCCGTAGTTTTCCGAATTGATCCTAGTGATTCCCTTTCTGCCTCTTTCTCCCGTTTTTCCATTCATAAATCTTTTTTTTTTCTATCGACAACGGATCCGTTCTGTTTCCATTGATCGTGCGATCGCGTATAACGCGGAATTCATCGAAAGTGAATGAAACAAAGAAATCGACTGTGCTGTGCTCGGAATTTCTTCATTCGAGCCTTCCTTTCTAAAGGGGACGAATTAATACACAGACAGAAATTTAAATATTGCCGGGTAGCTTTATCTTCTTTTTCAATCTTTCATTCAACTTAAATCGAATAACTTCGTGCATTAAATTGGAAACGCTCGAGAAGCACACGTACTGTTATCACGCCCGAGGATACTCGGCGCAGTTGCCGTTTTAATTTTACAAACCGCGCGATACGATTCGAAGTCAATTAAAAAATGGCCTTTGTTCCGAAGAAATTTCCTCCGAGTTTCGCGCGATAACAGTTCGCAGAGCGTGTCGGCGAATGTCTGCAAGGGTGCTGCTTGAAATAGCAGCAATTGCGATGAAAAGTAAAGTCACCATGTTTTTGACAGTTTATTTACCGGAGAGCCTATCAACATCTCACGATCCGGGCCCAAAGATACTCGTGTTTCCGTCTACGAACATTACCGCTCAGGAGTTAACTCGTGTCATCATTCCAACGTTGCCGGACGATCAAAGCTAAGTCTCATGTTTCAGTAACTGGTCATATAGTTTTGGTTCAGTATACTCAGCCCATACTGCCGCATCCAGACACAGCTGAGTAGTTCGTCGAATATGTTCGCCGGCAGTGTGGACAGTTTTGCGAATAGCGTACAGTGTTCGCTCTGGGGACAGTACATCAAGGCCTTATTAAAATGCCCTCTATTCTACAACTGTTCGCGAACGAAATTAATAAAGTATAGTTGAATTTAATAGTAGTAAAGAATATTTAATGGCAATTGATTAAATTATTAAAAATATATTTGAATTTACTACTAGCAGAAAATATCCAGTGATATTTGATTGAATTAATAAAAATATAGTTGAATTTAATAGTAGCAGAAAATATCCAGTTGATTGAACTAATTAAAGTATAATTAAATTTAATAGTAGTAAGGAGTATTTGGTTGCATTTGGTTAAATTATTAAAAATATAGTTGAATTTACTAGTATTAGAAAATATCCAGTGACATTTGACTGATTTATTAAAAGTATAGTTGAATTTAATAGTAGTAAAGAATATTTAATGGCATTTGGTTAAATTATTAACCCTTAGCACTCGAATGGCGACTGTAAGGTGCCACTAAAAATTGCTGTATCATTGTCCAAAATATTTTTCACATTATTAAATTTGTTTTGTATTTAATAAATGACTAAAGATTTCAGTATTGTACGAGTAAATTGTAGCATTTTCGTATGTATAACATGAAAAAAAGTATATAGAAGGGAAATATTCTAGGTTGAAAGAAATGTTTCGTTTTGGAGTTCAAATAGCTTCGAGTGCAAAGGGTTAAAAATATAGTTGGATTTAATAGTAGTAGGAAATATCCAGTCGATTGAATCAATAAAAGTATAGTTGATTTTAATAGTAGTAAGGGGTATTTAATGGGTTAAGAAAATTTATAAGGGGTTTAGGGGGGATTCAGAAGGGTTTGGGGGGTTTCAATTACTGGTTGCCAGGTTCTACTGCACGAGAAAATTCTGCTGAAGGTCTGCCTAAGTTTCTTAATAACTCTCACCTTTCCCAAAATCCGTGGCAATCGACGTCAAAGAGTGATCGATCAGTCTCGGAATTAGCCAAAAGAGGAGTCTCGCCGGGGGACTGCACCGAAGGGCAGACCGGTTCATCCCGATTTTAACGAAGTCGATCATCGCGGTCCCTGGCATCGTCTCGCGAGTCGAACAGGCTTTGACAGGGAACATTCGACGGAGCGATTCCGTCTGCCCCTCTCGAAACCCCGGCGCACAAGTTCCACCCTCGAAGAACTATCGTTAGCGGTGGCGTAACGGTCTCGTTCGTTTTTTGTTTCAGGTTGACGAGGCAGAAATGGCACGAGCGGAGTCACGGTGAGAAAAGGGCGAGGGTGAAGCCCTCGCGCGAACCGGCAGCCATGGCGGAAAGCTTCGGTTTCTTCGCCGGGGGTGCGATACCTGCCGTCCGTCTTTCGCTTTTTCTCGCTCTGGCCGGCACCACGAGCGCTGTGGACCTCTGTAAGTACATCTAAGCTGTAATCTGCCGGGGCTTTATAGTTTTCATCGCGGAAACTTCCTCTTATAACTTATTAACGTCCGCACCGCACCGCGACGCCGCTGCCTCGTTCTCCGCGCACGGAGAAACTGCTTGACCGCGACCGACGAACTTTCGATCCGAAATTGACTTTGGCCCCCTCGCGAAAAGCTGGATTTACCGGGGTCCCTCTCCTCGCGTCCCAAACCCTCCTCCGCGACGTCAAATTGGAAACTTTTAGCAGAAAGTTGTATTTAAACAACGTTTCACGGCGGAAAGGGGACGAAGGACGGGACCATGCGAACTCGTAATACGCTCGAGTAATACCGGCTCCTCGTGGCTATACGTGCATCGGCGACGTACGGTTTTGTTTGATAGAAATTACTTTGCGGTGATCGACAAACTTCCGATGTAAAATTGAATCGGGCCGCTGTATGGCGGTCTCCGGTCGAACGGAACGTCTGCGGTGGATTGAGCACGGAGCGGCCCGGCGCTTTCCAAAGTGTCTCCAGTCGCTGTCCCATATTTCCCCAAAATAAAGTCGATCTTCTCAATTGAAAATTCCGAATTCTTTGTTTCCCAATTCGCCTGTAACTTCCTCCCCTATTTTTCTTCATTCTAGAAATTAATTTCTGCACATATTAAATGCAAACGAAGCTGTGGTATAAAAGTGTTCTTCAAACTTTAGGAGGTTTATGCCGGTTACAAAATAATTTAAGGGAGGAACCACCCTCTTATTCGCCTCCTTTCACACTTGACGTTTTCGTCAACCAGGTATTGATGACATAATAATCAGTAAATTCTATAAATGCCAGACTCTTATAACTAGACCGCGGATCTTTATTCGAAATAAAAATTGTCTAAGTTAATTGTGAGAAACAGAGGCTAAACAAAAATGCATTTTCCCCTTTAGTAATTTTAACAAGCCGAAAATAGTATAATCACGCCCTTTACAATTTTATATTTAACTAATGTTCATTTTTAACAGTAAGCTTTTGTTTAATTCTCGCTTTGATCGATGTCTTACTTAAATTTAACTGAACATGAATAACAATCGTTATCGAAACCAAAGAGCCAAAAACGTTAACAACTGCTCTTTCATTAAACTTTCTATTTGATAATTACAATGAACAGTTAAAACGTACGAATATCAGTAACGTCATTGGAAAAATGACAACGGACACGGATCGTACCTAAACTTCCTCCGCGGAATAAAAAGGTTCAATTTTAAATTAATGACACAAAAGCGGAGTGTACATTCGATAATATCTCGTCGAACATGGAAAAAAGCTTTACGTTGCGAGCATAATACTAAAATTCTATCAGCGAAGAGGATGGAAGGGGACGGGAGTTTATTACTTTTCTTCTCAGGGTATAAGGATCGTTATTAAACATTGACCCGATTCGCGAATCGACAAGAATTTATGGGACGATCCGTTCGAGAAACGGATAGCGGGCATTTCATTTCAATTTTAAGGGAAACTTTTGCAATCGGCCGCCGACGATCCGGAATTGGATTTCGAAGGCACGGGTCTCGTTTGTCGTTCACCGAGGTCTCCAAACAATTCCGATACTTCTGACGAGTGAACTCGTTACATCGAAAAGTAACACGGCTGACGGCGACAGATCGTTTAGCGAAACTAACGGGGCTCGGTGGATGCTGACTAAGCCACTCCGACATGCAAATCGATGCACACCGGTTTTTCGTACGGGTCGAGAACCGATCATCGGTCAAACGTTCGATGAGAGTAGCTCGCGAGACGTCCGCCGAGAGAAATTTACTTGGACGTTTATTGACCCATTAAATTCCGGCGCCCTTGTCCCGTGACGGGTAAACCAATCTTCTTTGTTGCAACAGGGAATTTTCTCGGAGCTTTGAACGGCCCTCTGCCTTCGAACAGAGCTGACAATCGATGGGCAACTTGCAAATACGGAAATAAAGGTTTCGGAAATTTTACGGACTGCGATTCATTCGTTAAACTGCACGTTTCGTGCATTTGTTGCATTTTTCATATTCACATACGATGCGAACAACGATTGATTTAAATGATTTAAAGGCAAGTTTTATCTTCGTTGAAATGTGATACAACCTTTTGAAAAATATAATGTATTTGATAAATGATTGTATCAATATTGATGTATGTGTACGATGAGCTGATTATTTATTGGTTAAACAGATTCGGATAAAATCCTGTTTCTGTATTGGAAAGAATAAACTGTTATTGTATAATCGTATTGCAATGCATAAACAGCCATTCTGAATACATTGAAATTAATAGAATTTATTATCCTAATGATATTAATTATAATAACAAATTATTCTGACATTACTATGCCCTGCCGGCTGTGTATATTATAGGTAATTATTACATGCTTTTGCGGCTATCGTTTAATTACGGTTCAGCAACTGTACATGTAATAAATAAATATTTATAAAATATTAAACAATTTTCTTCTTTCTCTTAATTATTTCAGATTTATGAAATGTTATGTAGAATTTGGTACCTGCATATTCATATCGTTGAATTGAAAAAAGAAAGAAATTCCTTATTGAAAAATATTTTACTATGGATATATAGACGTTTAGAGATAGCGTAAAAATATAGTTGATAATCTAATTCATCCATCTTAGTTTTACACTTAAATTTCAAATACATCAAATTCCTAACATAACAATAAAGAAACAATAAATTCCTCCATTTTCAGTTTTAGACACTACAAAAATTCGTCGTGTCTTTATTGTTCTGTTGCAGTTCGATGTGTTTGCTTCGAACACGTATGAATAAAACACAATTGGTACAACTGAAGTGTAAAATAAACATGGACGAACAAGTATCATCGAGAATCTGTTGGGCAATTTTCATGAGCTCGCAAGGGTTCAAATTACGAATGCAGTTTATTAGAAAGAAAACGGTAAAACGGTTGAAGTCTGCGTACGATTTCGTCATTGCAACGTTTTATTTTCCACAGGTAACTGTGGACCTCCTATTAAAATAATAAATCCATTAGTCATTTCGGCACGAGCGATAACAGGGTTCGGATCTCGTCGATCATTCTCGAAGACGCGCGACCCGGAAGAGCCTGGAGTGGAAGAACGGAGGGAGGACTATCGCCATAACTTCGGCGGGTTTGACCGTCCGTTCAATGAGAACGGTTTTTCATTAAAGAAATGGAAACGCTATCGTCGCGCTCTATCAAATAGCTGCTCCTAATTGCGATATAAATTTTCTCGGCGCGTCGACGGAAGAAGTGTCCCCGTTTCGTTCGCCTATTCATCGGGGCGTCAATAGAGAAGAAGTAATTAATGATGTTTTTCTTGGAGGCGAGGCGTAACTCGGCCCGGGGAAGGCTAGTGGCTTGTTGAAAGAGACGCCGAACGTCGTGATTGCAAGGGATGACGACGACGACGACGACGTCGACGGGCGTCTTAACATTGCACTTTGGATCCCGGGATTGAACGATGCGCCAGGTCGCACCTCTTCAACAAGGAGATCGGAGAGGAGCGCCAGTTTTCCGCGCCCCCGAACCGTTATTCAGGATCGATTTACGAGCGCGATATCTCACCGGTGGCTCGTTAGGTCGGACGTGCCGACAAAGGAAACGGATTCTACCGGAGAACGAGCCAAGTTTACCCCGCGCGGGGGTCCGAGAAGTTGCACGGAAGGGTCGTGAGAATTCCGGGGTGAGGGGAGTTGCGAGACGCCGATATATTCAGGCTTCATTAATAATAATAGCACGCCATGTTTGATTCTCGAGCGCTCCCTTTGTCTTACCCTCGAGCCGCGTTCCCATCGATCGACATCGATTTTTACCGATATACCGTGACCGAGGGATTGATCATCTCCCGCAATTATCAATCATTGCAGCGGAATTCGAACTGTGGAGCTACGACCGAGCGAGGTAATGATTCCGGATGAAAAAATAAATTCTCTTCCGTGAACTCTAGCGTTTATGCGTTCTCGGACGCAACCACCGTGGAAGAAACCGCTGTTCTAGAAGACACCGAGGGTGTTGACCGTTCTCCATCGATCTCGCTGGGTTCTGACCATTGACTTGCATCTGGCTATTGTGAAAAATAAATAGCTGTCTATAGAGTGGCTTGCTTGGCAATTACTTGTAGCGGCCCGATACCTAACAATCGAAACAGGTCCGTTGCTTCTATGCTCGCTGTGAGAAGACACAAGCTGGTTTGACAAATGCAATTCTCTCTGGTAATAGTTCGGATGATCCGAAAATGATCTGAAAAATTTGTACACATATTATGGCAACTTTTAACTGTATTTTAAAATTTTTTATTTGTAAAAGTAATAACTTAGAAAGCTGCTATAACTAATCTCCAGGAGCCCCTCTCGCCTTGCGGTGACCACGATATCTCTAGACTGGATCATCTAAAATTAAAAAACCAAACGGATTTCGTTAAAGTAATGTGTAATCTTGTAATTAATCGAAGGAATAAGCAAAATAAAATTTTTTGACAAAACGGCGGTGTCTAAAAAAAAACATCGATTTTTCACCAAAATTTTGGCCTTAAATCGTTTATAAAAAAAGAAATATTTATCAGTGAGAAAAAACCTTCGATTAATTACAAGATTATACATTACTTTAACGAAATCCGTTTGGTTTTTTCATTTTAGATGATCCAATTCAAAGATATCGTGGTCACCGTAAGGCGCCTTTTTTGAGAGGAGCTCCTGGAGATCAGCTATAGCAGCTTTCAAAATTATTATTTTTACAAATAAAAAATGTTAAAATACAGTTAAAAGTTACCATAATATGTGTACAAATTTCTACATTAAGAAATGTAAAAGTCTTGTCAGGAAAAATTCTAAACAAATCGCTTTTTTGGGCCTCCTGACAGTATATAACCCCTTAAAAAAGAGGAGTAGCAAACGTACATGAAAGATTTACTTTGAAGCGTTCGTTGCGAGTCTGACTGCTACGGCAGGTTTCTGTTTTTCTTTTCGAATGGTTGGCGTCAATTTCGTGAAAGACAAACAGGTGTAGCAAGGAGCTAAATGGCACAACATTTCGTGTACCATTCCGTATTAGTCGAATTGTGCAGCCAAGTTGCCCCATTCCCCTGTCCGAAGCATAGACCGATGTTCTTCCCGGGACAAATTCGCAGTCCGTAGGAATTTCATCTTACGATGATAACGTTCCTCGCTCGAAATCCACCGGGACAGAATTACGGCGGAGGATTCGTCCAAGAATGGTACAAACTTTTACTGATATTAATGGCCACCTACATGCCCATTCTGTTTCTCGATGGCTTAGCAGGGATTCCTTCCGTTATAAGCTCGAATTCCCTGCCATTAATTCTCGCGGAGTCTCTGGCTACTCGAGGCAGAAGCCTGCAACCTCCCATCACGGTATTCCGGTACACCTGCACTCGATATCCGGCATTAGGTGCTATCGTTATTTGCCGCGTATTCCCTCCACTCTGTCGAACGACGCGCCAGCAAATTTTACCGATCCGCGTTTTAGTTGGTAATAGAACTTCGATATGCATAAATTGCAATCGACACGAGCCGACCGTTCCCGCCATGACCACACTCGCCTCCGTCGATAATCGAACCCATTCTCGTAGGCGAACCGAACGGCCTCGGGAATTCAATGTATTCTTCATTGCACCGGCTCGAAATAATGCAGGCCCTGTTGCGTGCTACTCGGCCGGTCGAGAACGCAAAAATATTGTTAACACGCCCAGTTAACGATTTAGGACACGACACCAAGCAAATAATTAACATACGGTTTTATATATTGTTTTACCATCGAGTGAACGAAGAAAAAATCGTTGTAATATTTTGGAAAATAGTTTACTTCTACATCCCTTGCCGTCTTCGTACGGAATGCCTTTTCTTTCGCCAACTGGTGTATGGAATTCCGCCAAAACGAGTGTGCCATAAATAAAAATTAGAAGGTTATACAGGGTGCCTCAGATAAAATAGACCAAGTAAATATCTCCTTTATTTCATCATACACTTTTATCATATTTTTGGTACTCAAGGTCAACTGTAGATCACAATTTAAAACATATTAAAATGTATTTTTCAAGCTGATGCAAGATGGAATGAAAAAAAGTTTTCCCGATAAAAAATAAACCCTCGAAAAATCTATAAAAAAATAACTAGACAAGAGAAATTTTTCTTCTACAGTATTACTCCTTCGATACCATTTAAATGATGGCATAAATGATTTTCTTGCCATTACAAATAAAGGAGATTAGTTGGGTAGCCTCCTTCAGCTGAGACAGCTTGTATACTGTATTTCGTATTGGAAGTAAATAAACAATATATTTTACAACTATCCACTTAGCTTTAAACGAGAATGGAATGTTTATGGTTGTGTGATTACGTAGAAAGCAGGCAACGTAACGTTGCGATTGTTAATTGATTTGACTAACGATTCAGTTTTAACTAATTCCTTTTGACCCATTGCTGGCTGTCTATCTCGTTGATAGGATTATGAGGGAGTAAGACGATTATACAGTAGAACCCCCTTATTGGTGGATTAAATATACGCGGTTTCACTTATCCGCTGTTGGCCTCAGTCCGACAAAATTTTACACGTAACTCGTGTCCCTCAGATGCCAACGCACACCACTATATCCTTCTGAATGATAGTTTATTAGTAGTAAAATTTGCTTTACATGTACGATTATACGACAAAGCGCGATTATAGACAGTATATTCCTTGCATTGAATTTATGTTGACAGACTGATTTGGAATTTCGCGAGAATTTTTAGGTAAATGTGGAAAACGTATTTTAACGCAAATCTGTTTATTGTTCATTGGCTTATATATCATGAGATTAAATGGATAAACAATCTATTCTTTTAATTACTCATTGTATATGACTTCACATACAATTCATTTGATATATGACTCCATCGATACAAATCAAAAGGATTAAAATCAGGAGACAGTGTTTATTTTCTCGCAAATAAAACGTCGGACGAACAAAATTCTATTTCTTTTTTTTTACCTATTTTTTTATTTTATTCTTACACCTGATTGTACCACTGATCACGGACCACCCTGCATATTGTGTTAATTCATATTAATATGACAATATCGACGATACGATATGTAATAGATTAATACTTCATATTCAAGCATTCATCCGCAGATACTAAATCCAAAATCGTGGCAATAATAATGAGATTATCATCAATAAATTCATGCGAATGCTAATGTAATTCAATAACGAATAATACTCCATAATTTAACGTGTTCACGAATTACTGTTCGCTTTCTAAAATTAAAAGATAGCTATGAAAAGTGCGTATAAAAAAAGCCTAAATTATACTAGAATATAGAATTTTCGGCAGGTCCTAGTATAACAGTTTGTAATCAGAGTAAACACTGTGCCACTGAAGGGTTAATCTCCGCATTCCAAACCCGCTTCAATCAGGTCAAGTCAAATCAAATCAAGTCATGTTGACTCTGGAATTTTCCAAAATCACGGAACGCGAGTCTAGAACGGCAGCTCAGCATCCCAAGAAGTCCATGGTGAAACCATGGTGCCGAGGTGTTTTGAACTTTCCGCGATGCGACGACGCGTGACGGGAACAAAACCGTAAATAACGGCGGGGGGAGTCCTCGCGCTGGACAATATTGTATCAAGATAGTCCGTTCCTGGTAGCAGGATACATTGGGTCCTCGTAACGCTGCCGTGTTCCCCTATGAAACAATTTGATCGGACCTGGAGATACGGAAACGTTGAGGTAGTCCTTCCTCCCTAGCTCCCATCTCGAAGGAGAGGAGAGACGGTCGTATACAAGAACGTAAACCGGCTCTATCCGGCGGATTCATCTCGGTTAGCTGGTTATTTAGCCGTTTATGATCCAGAAGGGGGTTTGGACCAACACACGCAGAGAGAGAGAGTGGAATAGTGAGGGGGAAAAGAAGAAAAAGGGAGAGGGAGCCGGACATACCCCTATATGTAAATTCGTGGGAGCTTTAACCTGCAGGATCGTTTCGTTTGTTTCAGCCCAATGCATCGCGCCGCTCGGCATGGAATCCAGAGCGATCCCGGACGCGGATATCACGGCCAGCTCTACCTTCGACGCAGGAAACGTCGGCCCGAACCTAGCACGGTAAGCGACGCTTTTTCATTTTCGATAGCACGCTCTCGGCCCGATACCCGGCCATTCGTCATTCGTATCTACCCGGCACCTTCTGTTACGCTGGCTGTGCGCCATCGAATCGCAATCGACCAGACCCACGCGCGGGGAGGAGGGACACACGGCATACCTAACGTGTACACCTAACCGTGGCAAGGACGTGGCACAGGGCCCTCGAGCCTCGCTACGAGGGTGCGCGCTGTCTTTACGACAGTGTTACACGCCAGCTTGTATCTGCGAATAGCTGTTATAACGATGGATCGCGACGAACGACCCCGCGCTCCTAACTGATGGCGGGATGCCGCGAGGGTAAGCTGTTTCGCGAGCTGCTGCTATACTCCGATCGAGAGTTTTACTGCCGCTTGTTCAACAGCCGGCCACATTCCCCATAGAGAATCATGGGAAACCCTCGGCGAGATGTAGTTTCGTCGGAATGAGCATGGGAAATGGGTTTAGGTCTGGGCTTCGGTCGCGAGGTGCTGAACCTCGGATGGATCTGGCGCTATAACTGCGCCGATTATACGTCCTTTATTGAATCCCTCCGATCCGACATCATTACGCCCTACTGACTCTATGGATTATTTCAAAATTAATAAGAGAAGTCCATTCTTGTGAAAAGTATCGAAATTAAATTTCTTTTTAATATGAAACTATTCCTGATTTGTCTTTTGCTGAACCTCGGATGGATCTGGTGCTGTAACTGCGCCGACTATACGTCCTTTATTGAATCCCTCCGATCCGACATCATTACGCCCTACTGACTCTATGGATTATTTCAAAATTAATAAGAGAAGTCCATTCTTGTGAAAAGTATTGAAATTAATTTTTTTTTAATATGAAACTATTCCTGATTTGTCTTTTGCTGGACTTCGAATGAATCTGGTGCTATAACTGCGCCGACCATACATCCTTTATCGAATCACTTGGATCCGACATCATTGCGCTCTACTGATTCTATGGAATATTTCAAAATTAAAATGACGAATCCATTCTTGTGAAAAGTATCGAAATTTAATTTTTTTAAGATGTGAAACAATTCCTTATTTGCCTTGTATTTATTTATTCATTTCAAGAAAATATGGCTACCGTAGCTATAAGTAGCTCCAAAAGAAATGGCCTGGAGAGAATTGGGTTGACTTTTACTTTTGTATTCTAAAGAAATTCTTAAAAGTAGAAATGAATGTAGCTCAAGTATCCTGCAATTATTGCAGACAATTTTCATTCTGGATAAAAATCAGCGGTTTACTTATGAATATATCTAGCACATTGAATTGATTATGATAATAGTTAGAACAGCTTTATTTCACTCTTGTGCACTTCATTTTATCATATTTCTATCCTCGTTTTCATTTTGATAACTTTGCAAACGAGCGTTTTTTTTTCTTCACTTCCTTCTCACATAAACTTAGCGTGCGCAACAGATATATTACTGTTATTGCTATTACTTCTGCAACTTCTCCCAACAACAGTGTTAGTCTCCCAATCAACAGTGATACATCGTATCACCAACTACACTAGGATCAAAAATCAAAAAGTTCTACCGACAATAAAATCCTTATCCATACCAGAAACGGCAATAACTTGAACACACTTTCGTGCACGAGTCTACGCGGAACTTGGTAACGCTGTAATTACTCGCACAAAGTCGTTTAAACGGTAACTTAGCAAATCATTTACGCAGCCCACGTATGTGTCTGAGGGAGATCGCGTGAAACCTCGCACAGCTCGAGGAGCGTGTCCGAGACGGAAAGTAAATCAGGGATATCGAGACGAAAGAAGTGGACTATTTAATCGTTCTAAACTCGGGGTGGAGGGAGAGGGGGGAGGGGAAGTGAAAATTAATACTTCAGTATTCATTAATTGTGACGCGTCCGCCATGAATATTAAAAACGCGGCCGGCCTCGCGACGCTCCAGTGACTCTTTAATGCCTAAAATCCGGTTTATCGGGTTTGCGTGCGCGCATGGCGAAAGACGTTATCGTCCGTAAACAAAGAGAGCACGACGCGCAGGGGTAATTATTTCTAATCTGACCGTCGCGTCGCGACTCTTTCCGCATTTATATGCGAAAGCGTGCGGCAATTATTCCGCGTTTCTCGCTGTCGCGCCGCGCAAAAATGGAGCGGAGGGGAGAAAAAGAAAAGTAAAACGACAGGAAGAAATAATAAGGAACGGTTCGATCTCGCGGCGCGGCGGCAGCACGCGAGAAAGTTGATGAATTCTAATCGGTCGGACGGCTGATGCATAATTCCAGGAAGAATAAATTCCGCCGGGAAACAACGTGCAATTAAATCACCGCCGCTTCGTGTCTCGCGTTTTTCCGGCAGAGTCGCGGGCACGAGACGCGTCCGTTCCGCCGGCGACGGTAATTAATGTTCACGTGGAAAAGCCGCTTCCCGAAGAAACGGTGTTTATCTACGCGACTTCCTCGCAATTAATTTCCCGTTAATAGTTCGATCCAACCCGTTGATCGAACGCGTGAAAGCGTGTCCCGTGTTTATCGTTATTCGACGAGGGACACGTCCCGTCGCCCGACGCAAATAGACCATCGTACTCGTTAACCGAACAAGAATACGGTGACGTCTCGCTAATAGTTCATGGTGCGGGGCCAGCGACGAGAGAACCCGAGCACCTCATTAGCTCGCGCTCAGCCTCTCCTTGTAACTACTGGGCCAGGGACAAAAACAGTGTACCGACACTTCCACCGACTAACTGATCTTACACTCTTACAGGTTCGAGAGTACAGTAATGCCTCGATATATGTGAAAATTTCAGGTACGAAGTGTCACTTGTACCGTGCACGGACACTGTTCCATGATCCCGTGAATTTGAATGGTAATACCACAAACTCTAAATTATTATAAAATCATATTGTTCTAAAATAGATTTGAATAAAGAAATTTCTAATCAATTTTAACCCTTTGCACTCGGCGCTGTTTTCAATCTAAAACTAAATTTTTCATTTTATGCATATGAAACTGATCCGATTTCTACATATAATATTGAAATGTTTAGTAATCTATGAAATACAAATTTTGTAATGTAACAAATATTTTGTAATATTTTCTGTAATTTGTTTGAAATAATGCCACAACAACTTCTAGTAGTGCTTCGAAGTCACCACTCGAGTGCAAAGGGTTAATAGGGAAACTAATCCCCGAAGGGTTAAAACACAAAATTAAAAAGTTTGCAAATACCCAATATTTTTCTCGTGGCAGCAAGTGTACAATTTTTTAATCAATTCATTGTGCATCTACTTCCGTGTAAAATAGACATATATAGTGTTTGTAAATAGTTTTGTACGAGAATTTCAGAAGAGAAAGATCGTTGTCTAATGCAAAATTTCCGTGGATAAAGTGTGAGTAGCTTACCAGTCTGCCAAAAATTAGATTAGACCTATTATACGTGTATACATTTAGAGACGCGTTTGAAATTTCGATACGGCCGTGGACAAGGGTGGCGGAACACGACAATGCCTCGGCGTAAGGGAACAATTTATTCCGCAAAATCCTTGCCCGTAATAATTACAACGGGCGCGGGTGGAAAGAAACTGGCCATTCGTCACCGAGAAAAAGCCACATTTCCGTGAACCGTGCTCGGAGGGTTCCGTTCTCCGTGAACATTAGAAGCACGCCAGCCCGCGGCCCTCTAATACAATTATCACGGAAGGATGTTTGACGTGCTCCGCCGGCGTAAAAAGAATATTACACCTGGCTAGTGGCAAAGGGTTGGCCATGTAACGCCTCTTGTAGCCGACAGTGCAACGCATGAATACAAGATGCGATGGTAGCGCGTGCGCCAGCTCTCCTCTCTACCCCTTTACCGTCGCGTTCCTCTGCACCCTGTCGCTGCCGGTGCTGCTGTTCCGTCTCGCTCGCGGTTCATCCCCCTGTTCGTTCTCTCTTTCTCGCTCTCTAGGCGCGCTCTCCCATCCCCGGCGTTTAGATATTAATGCGTAGGGTCCAGTATTCACCGGCGGTTGCAGTGCAACAGCGGTTTATACGAATATTCCATCCCACGGGACATATCCGCTGTACAGGCCGCGGTTGTAACTCGGAGCGAGAGCCAAGCCGGCCGAGCAACGAGGAACGCAAAGAGAGATGGCGAGAGGGATAGAGAGAGAGAGAGAGAGAGAGAGAGAGCGCCGGTCGGCGGCCCCGCGGGCTCTCCGATATTAATACATTCCATTACCGCAGACAATGACCGGCTGAATGGGCCTCTGACTCTTGATGAGCTCCGGGGCGCCCCCGCATCACATTTGAGAGCCTCCTTCGCTCTCTCGTCCACGTCACCGTCTAATTTAATACATCGCGACCCCGGGCGAAGGTGCTTAGAATGGCTGATGCGCCGCCGAGTTTTGCAACGCGAGAAAAGAATGCACGAGATGCTTACGTACGGGCCGCCTTAGATTCCCCAGCAGCTACCATATTGGTCTTCACTCTGGTTCGTAGTGTGAACTATGCACCAGTTTGGACATAAACTCGGGCCTTGCAAACGGATCAAGCGACTGGTCCTCGAGGTCTTCAAGCTCGACACGTTAATTGCGGCACAATCACCCTCCAAAACATTCTATAATCAAGACTGCAGAGTTAAAGCTCAACATAAGGTTTATGAACCCGTTAGCACTTGGATGGCGATTGCAAGGCATCACTAAAAATTGCTGTATCATTCAAAATATTTCTACATTAGTAGATTTGTCTGTATTTAATAAATTACTAAACACTTCAGTACTGTACGAGTAAATTACACCATTTTTGTTTGCATAACATGAAGAAATGTATATAGAAGGGAGAAATATTTTAGGTCGGAAGAAATGTTTCGTTTTGGTGTTAAAATAGCTTCGAGTGGAAGGGTTAATTATTATAATGCGGATTTTTACGCTTTTTCGGCTTCTAAAAATGTTCGAAAAATGCTAAAATATAAAATTCAACAGAATTTTGTACGATTTTTATTTATTTTAGGTCTAAAAAGACTACTACCACTGAAAATAAGACTTTGGTCCCACTTTCCTAACGTTTGTCTACAAAAACTGAAAATTCCATAAACAGCCGCAGTCGAATAATCACTATTAATTACTTGATGAAGAAGTTTGCACTGTACACCATAATTTATGACAATTGTTCTTAAATAACACTTAAGTGACACTTACCTTGAATGTACAGGGTGTACTAAAATTTAATCAATTCCGTGAAATGGGTCGTGCTTGAGGTTATTTGAAGCGACATTTTCCTTTGCAAAAGTGTTCGTCTCGGCTTTTGTTAACCCTACAATATCACTTGCATTGGTGCGCAAATTACAACAATCAGTTAATGTGATCACTAGACTGCGAATTTCATGCATTTGTAGCACAAATGAGTAGGTGTACTTTAAAACAGTGGAGAGATTAAGATAATTTAAAATCACCAACTTATTATTTTCAACTTTCTGAATTCAATCCGCAGTCTAGTGATTAGTTCAAATATGATTATTAAAAACACACACATTAGCAACCGTGAGAATTGAATTTATAAGTCTTGAGATGTTCTCTCTACCGCGATTCGAACAACACAGATCTCTCACAAAATTTTTCTAAACAGTTCAGGAAGGGCATTATGTCGCAAATGCACGCCGTAAAGGGTGCAAGTGGGACCGCTGTAAAACTGGAATTTATGGCAATCACATGTTTTCACTAAATTCTGCCGACAGAATTTGTTCACCCTGTTTTTGTATCGAGCATTATACACCCTCAGCGTCTGGCCTGCCTAATATAATCTGACCCTAATTGTTCCAAAACAGTGCCCATTCTTCTTTTAGAAAGTTTCTTAAGGGAAGTATAGGATAATAGCCACGAGGACCTAACATTTCTACCTCTTGCTGGGTAAAAGGTCAGACAATGATTTAGAACAATTACCAATGTACAGGAAAACCAAACAAGTGATTGCCAGAAATTCTAGTCTTACAGCGTCTTCTAGTCGAAAAATCTTGCGTGAGATCAGTGTTGTTCGAATCGCGGTGGAGAGAACATCTCCAAAGACTCATCGATTCATAGTTCGCGGTTGCTAAGATGTGTGCGTTTGTAATAATCATATTTAAAATAATCACTAGACTGTGCATTATTATGCAAAATAA
The DNA here is from genome assembly GCA_028454255.1 of Halictus ligatus. Taxonomy (NCBI): domain Eukaryota; kingdom Metazoa; phylum Arthropoda; class Insecta; order Hymenoptera; family Halictidae; genus Halictus; species Halictus ligatus. The sequence continues at coordinate 11,102,266 of CM052137.1, forward strand.
ATGCTGGCTGCTGCTATTGTAATGGACAGAAAAGATATCAGATTTTTACTTTAATCATTTTAACACGTTGAAAGTAATAAATTGGTGTTTTTAAATTACATTAACCTGTATACTGTTTTAATATACACCATGCATTTTTGCTACAAATGCATGAAATTCGCATTCGGATTAATCGATTGTTGTGATTTGTGATCAAATGCAGATGTGTTGGCATATGTGAACAGTGATCGTGAGTTCGTCCCCGAATGGCCCAGTAACACCCAGTAACATATTTCGTAGCAACAAGAAAAGTTGAGTTCTATTTATTATAAATTAATTTCTTCTCCTTATTTTTTTCACTCTATCACCGCGACGCAACACCAACGCTCCCGCTCAATGGATCTTGTGGCCGCGCTCTGATTGGTCCGTGTTTTTCGTTAATAACTCCTTAACAATGTCAAGGCAGGCATTTTTGCAATGTAGAATATCGCTTCAAATGACCTCAGGAAAATTTCACGAAGTTGTTTGAATTTTGGGACACCCTGTATAATCCGTGACAATAACATACTATGGGCGCATAAAAATCCGCAGTCAATCAATTATACAACACCAGGAATGCGTTCATAATTCCGACAGTTAATTTGTACCACGATAAGAACCCCTTACAGCATCCACCCCATCAACAAGTTAATTAAATGACGTCGAACGAAGGGAGTTCAATTTAAATAAAGCAGAATCAACGCTGAAATTTATTATCCTGTTGCGCCCAAGAGATACAGTTTCAATGCACCGTCTTGCCCGAATCTTTGTTAAATTAAACAGTTGTACGTGTGATGTCATGGCAGACGCTTTGTCAGGCAAACGTAGTTCTGTTTGATGACTTGTCCGAGTCTCGCTTTGGCTACACTGCGAGAGGGTTAATTACTCCGCTCTGCTTTTTCGTCTGTCCCCGTTCATAATTGCACACTTTACATGAACACAGACAGCGGGATGAAATTCTGTGCAGGAATCTTTAGGAACTAGACGAATTTCCGTTGGCTGAACGCAATATTTAAATTTTCACCAACAACTGGTTTGCAAAAGAAGTAATCCCGAATATCTGACACTTGAGCAATATTTAATACAGTGCCCTGAAAATTCATTTAGCCAAGAAACGCTAGTTGAAAATGATTGAAAATGAATAGCATTCATCTTCAACTCGCATCACTTTTGTAACTACAAAAAATTTCTTGTCGAGTATACAGAAAATAGTATTTTTATTAAACTTGGATTTATATTCGAGTTTCAAAAAATTTTTTGTTAAGTATATGAAAGGTCAACAGTGTTTTTCTTTAACTAGCCTTACATTTGTGCTTTACGCTTCATGCTAATACTAACCAAGAAATTAACCGGAAAGGGTATTTCCCAAAATTCCAACGACATTTCGTTACCTGGCCGAGATTCATTCGCATATTAAACACGTCCGCGATGTGATTTAATTAACCGGCGTTTCAATTTTCATTTATTAAGGATCGATGATGGAATGCAACGTTGCCAGGGTAATTTAATGCGAGTTTCCAGCTTCGGCGGGGGAGGTGATCGATGGGCGAATCACCGAAGACGCTTTTCACACGGTGAAAAAAATTCGCAAGAACAAAGACGGGGAAATAAAATACAAAGTTTCGTAAGGGTGAAAAGCGAGCTCTGCGCGGGGCAAGCTGGGAAATTGCTTCCGGAAAGATCACGAAACGATTCCTTACCTATACAAAACAATCTTCGAGCGTGCCCGGTCTCGAAAAACCGAGCACTCAGCCCGGCTTTTACTTCCTTCAAGAATATCGCGCAGCTGCCGGTTCTTTCGCGCGCGTCTCTCTCCGCACTTGTTCTTGCTTTCGTTGAACAGCGTTACCGGAATGGACGCAATTAAGATGGCGGGAAGGACGATGCACCGTTCAAAGAAACTGCGGTGGAGTCAAAAGGCAACTCGCCACCGACGAATTTCGTCCCTCGGACGAATATAGACAACGATTCACCCGAAGAAATTCAATTGCAATTGGCCACTGAAAGCACGACACTTCGCGACGCTCCTATTCGTTCGTTCACCTCGGTTCGTTTGTAGGGGTTAACCGTTGCTACGAAGAAACACGAACAAAGTAAACGCAAGAGGCTCGATAAATGTACATTTCTGCAACAATTTTTCTATAGTCCCAGTGTTCGGGACTCTACCGAGCACCAGACTCGATTTAGCGATCGTTTTATTTTTTTTTCCTGCCTTGGTCCATTCACTCATCGCTTCCACTTCATCGCGACATTGGGGAAATTGAGAGTCTGATGAAGTTATTTAGAATGAATGGAGATCGTAATTTTGTTACGTGGACGAAGATATTTTCTGGAAAAACTATTAATACGAGAGTGACCGTGGAGATCTGTTGACACGTTTGTCATGTAAATAATTCTAATAATGTGATGATTCTGAAATTACTTTAGTAATATCTATTTTGAGGCATTCATTTTGCAATTTATTTTATTCTATTTCATAAAAATTTATGGACCGGGTTTTCTGAACTGTGGCTTTTACGAAAGTTATAGCTTTTCGGTCAGGAAAATAAATTAAGGAAATACAATATACAATAAAAATAGTCATATTTTCTGGTAACCTTAATTCACACCTTCACTGAAAGAGACTAATTGTAAGATTGTAATGGCAAGTCTGCGGATTTTTTCCAAAATAAAAATTTTCTGCATTTGTTGTAGATAGACTCTGAATCTTTATACAAGATAATAATTTTGTACATCAATTAAAAGTCACAGGAGCTAAATGACAATTTATATCTTTCACAAGTAATTCTAATATAGTGAAAATAATATATTAATACTCTTACAGTCTTTTAATCTTTTCAACGTTTCAAGTTGCATCACTTTTGTCATGAATGCATAAATTCCGGAGTCTGCTAACAAGATATAGGAACCACGCAAGAACGCTTTCCTTTCCATAATAATTTGACTAGGTCGAAAATAATGTATGTTGCTATTCAATCCGTTCAAATTTACACTGTGTAAAATTGCAGCTACCAAATATTGTCACAAACGTATAAAATCCGCAGTCAAGTAATACCGTATCAAACAATACGAATGAAACAAAGTTCACGGTTATCGATCCTTCTCATTGCAGAAGATACGTTCGAAAGTCTCTTATCTTCCGAAAAGCTGCATTTTGTCCCTAACAATGCTCCCTGAAGGAACTGCTTTATTATCCTCGAAAGTCGTGGCCAACAAGAGTAAACTCGCATAAAAATGCACAGGGCAGTAAAGTCTTTCGGCAATAACTTTTAAAAGAAGTATTTACGAACACGTCTCCGCTAAGAACTTTTACGCCCAAGATTGTAGTCGCTATCAGGGCACGGGTTAACGCCCGGCTACGTTGTGCGCAATCTGTGGGCTTAAACAAATGTGGTTTCCCAGTTGTATATCTTTCGGTTAATAACAGTTTTCCTGGATACGACGGGTAACGAATCTCGGCGGATCTTCGGCGTCTCCCTTCGCTCTTAAGATGTACGCGCATGGAAAAATCAAAGCTGTCAAGATAGGCAGTGACTTTGCCGCAGCGATAGAAATACGACGAGGCGAAGAACGCGCGGCAACGTCCAGTCTCGCGGGCTTTTTTTATGCAAGCGACCGCCTTAAAAGCCATTACTTGATACACTGTAATTTAGAAAGCGCAGATAAGACTGCGCCTAGGAGGGCCGCGCCGCTTTATACTCGCACTCGATTACAGGCGAGGCTTTACAGGGTACTAAAGCGAATACTATTTTCAATCTTTCCACGGCCAGGTCGACGGAGGGTCAATGAAGTCCATTAACATTCTCAAACGCGTATATTACGCGATGAATTCAAGAAGGATTTCGAAATTCAAATTCAATCTCATACTTCGGCTACGGTGTAACGGGAAACCGATCTTTGCGATAATCGGCTTTGCCCAGATCGGTGCTGCTAATGGTAGAATTAAACTATGGATCCTCGTACATTTGCAATTTTTCTGGCGCTCCTAATGGGCACACCGTGAGTAGCTAGACATGTATTCGCGGATTTTACATGAATATCAATGGGATTTATTATGTTGTCCTATCACCTTAATGCTTAGACTGCGAATTTTATGCGTTTCTATTTTATGCAAATGAATAGGCGAGACATAAAGCCGCGCAGATATTAGAAGCGTCCAAGTTTATGGAAGCGGATGAGTGAAAAACAAAACCAGGTTAAGCTGCACCTTGGCAACCAGAAATTTTTTACTTTCTACTAATATTATCCTATTATCTATTATCCTACTATATATAATAAAAAAATATGTACATCTTGACGCGAATACGCATAAATTTTGGACCAGTGAATTCCTAGCTTTTAAATTTCGATTTTTGGCATTTCCTTGTCAAGGTGTACAGGATTATATAGTAAAAAGTAAAAACTTTCTGGGTAGCCAATGTGAAGTTAAGCTCAAAAATATGTTAAATGAATTTCAGAATGTTGTTACACTACTTTCGACTCGTTCGTACCATTGACAATACATTCCCGTTTAGTATCCACTGATGACTGACTTACAAAATTTATATTTTGCATAAAAATCTGCAGTCAATATTGTCATCCAGTTAGCATTATTAAAAGAAAAACTACAGTTTCATTTACTTTCTATTTTTTACAATTGCGTTAGAAAGCTTTAACTCACAGACAACTGTGAGCAGTGTTGGAAACAAGTTATTGCAAAATTATATGCATGCTATCTGTAGGGACTATAAATAAAAACGTTAAATACAGTGGATGATCAAATTATTAGAGCCGCAGTACGAAAAATTCATTTTTTATCCATAAATATCGTCTACACTGCTCAATGTACATTTTCAATTTTCAAAAATCAATACTTCATTAAAAAATAACAAAAATTCTACTGAAGACCATTGCGTACTATAAATAGTCCATTCGTTGCATCATAAATCCGTACGAAGGTTAATCAATTCCTGAATATCACAATATTTCTAAAGGGACCGAGTTTTCTTAAAAAGGAGATTGCCTCGGAATCCCGGGTTCGAACAAAGTCGACTCGACGGAAAAAGGCGAGGAAGAGTCGAGGGCGTAACGGGCGCCATAGATTCGGGTCGAAGCAGTAATTCGGGATTAAGAAGGCCGTGTTCGATTATTCGTTACACACGTTCCGCTGATACGGGATCGAAAACCGGAATTCAATTTGCGCGGCGGTATCAGATCGCACGGGACGGGACAAATTTCCACGGGGTTCAATAAGCGGGCTCCTGAAATTCCTCGAAGCAATACCAGCCGGCGAATAGGAACATCGTCCTGCCGAATGGCGAAAGAGTCAGAGAGAGAGAGAGAGAGAACAGCCAGATAAAACACGGCGAAGAACTGGCTCTCCGGTCTTCCCGGCCTCGGCAAAAGTTCGTTTGCTAAGTGCCGGGAATGTCTTCTTGATTTCGCGAGGGAACGCGAACGGACCCTTTAAGGAGACAGTCTGCAAGCGAACGCGAATCGCGATAACGTTTATGGCAGTGGCCGAGGTGCGGCTACGATGTTCCCTCAATCTTCTCTGGAGTACACCCTCTTGGTATCGGGTCATTGTCACGCCGTTCCACTCGAAATTGCAAATGCGCGTCGGCTGATCCGGGAAGATTTGTCGAAAAAGTAGCAGAAAGTCCGCCTCAAGCACGCTATTTAGTTAACGATTACAGGTGGTCAGGCCGAGGAGACGGGGGCAAGGGAGAAGACAAAGGATTATTGTGGCAGCCCGGCTATATTCTAGGTTTAATCTTATCGCGGCGATACTACGACTCGTTATCAAGTCGTTCTCAACGCCGTTCAGCTCGATATTCCATCTGAACTGATTCTTGGGTTCTCTATGGAGGACAATAGAGATTCTTCGCGCGAATACGCGTATCTTCGAAGATACTGTAATGGCCCTCTTGATAATTTTCGACATCGAGACTAGAAATTGCGAGCGGAAGCAGCCAAATTTGGAGCTGAGCCCAAATAGGGTTGATCCTGGATCAACCAAATTTATCAATTACAGTTAATTAGTACTATTAGTAACACTATTTTTTATCGACACATTGCACGTCTTTGTGTCCCTGTAAATGTCCACAAAAACATTTTAACATTCTGAATAATTGTAAATTAATTAATTTAATCCACGTCAGATTTATAAAGAATCTGAAATTCTTTATTTTGATTGTTCGGGAGTTCCATTGTTAATAGCTCTACTATTGTGCTTGCTTGAAATATATGGTGGCTCGATCTAAATGCTGGTCCAAATTAGGCAATTCTACCATAATTAGTACTGCCAGCGATATGAGACTGGATACGTAATAAGCATATTGATAGTCAATCAGATTTTTATGCAAATGCGAGAGGTAAGCGGTCGCTTTCGTTAGCAATGCAAATTTTTATACTCGCATAAAGGTTTTTATAGTCTCCAATTTATTATGTTCCGCACGTTCGATTATAAAGGGTGTTTCATGAGAATTGGGTGTTATAAATGCACGATTGGTATTCCTTTTCTAATTTTGTGGATTTAAAAAATACTGAAAATATTGGAAAATTTCTACGAAATGCTTAGAACTTTATTTTATCAATTCATTGTATTTCATTAACCTAACTACATGATTAGATCCTCTCCGAATATTTTTGTACCCTCTATAAACAAGCAATATCTTTTGCCAATTACTACTAGTACGCACATGAAATTAACAGAACTGCACACATATAGTAAATAATGAAACCAAGTTTCCCGTGATATCGTTAAAAACACATTTAGATTAACTTAACGAACATTTTCATTCTATTACAATTTGATTCGCATTTTCCATACTGTAATAATACAGTGAGTCTACTTGTTCATTATCATCGTTATATCATTCTATTAGGTAGAATACTAGCTCTTCAATAAAGTGGAAATCTAATTTAAAAAGAGACAATATTTTTTCTAATTAATGGGTGCATAATGATTACGCACTGTGAAAGGGACCCTTTTAGGACCTCCCGATTGTACCTTGTAACACGTCATTAAAAGGGATAACAAAATTACTGTCAATATTAATCGTCAATCGTATTAACCGCTGTTGAAATAATCAGTAAACTGCGGATCATTATGTGAATTAAAGTTCTTAGGAAGTAATTACCGAAAACACGAATTGTACAAAAGCTTATAATTGTAATAATTGTTTTGTCACATAAAGACTTTTACTAAATTTCTAGCAGCTGTTGTGGACACATGATTATCAAAAACTTAATTAGTCTTCAGTACTTTATAAAATTATATACGATGAGTCACAAAGTCGATATACAGCTGATAGCCTTCAGAAATATTTAAAACAGCATGCCACGGATTTTCATTAATATTTCTATCAAAATTCATGAAATTCACAGTAACAAATTTTTCTCTTTTTAATAAATATGTATAACCACAGTAATTATCTTGTACGTAGAGTACCCTACGCCAGTGTTTCGGAATGATCCACAATTTCTAATGAACACAAACGCGAGCGCACCGCGATTTCCCAGAATCCGCGTAATTTTCACCAGTAAATTAATTAACGTCCATAACGTGTCCGATACCTTTGGCCGGGTGCTTCAAACGCTCGAAATTTTGCTGGTGTACGTAGACTTTTGTAAACGACTGCAGGTGCGCGATATGAATGCATGAAATCCGCAGTCCACTCACGACTGCCGCGCAAATCTAATATTTCATTTCGAACGATTCCCATTGAAAACCAATGAGCACGGAGTATTTCTACGGGGATTCTACAATAAATATATAACGGAACTAATTTTTCCATACAAATATGTAAATTCACGGTCGAACGTCAGAACTTTTATCGGGGGCCAAAGCTCCCAAATCAAAAGGGGCCCGAGATTTATTTTTCCCGCGCGTGTACACTGTACATTTTGGGACACTCTATATACCTCAACGTCATCAGTTTAAACGGACAATCTCCACAAATTTTTTATTCTGAGACTATTTATTACAACCTTAACGCGTATATGCCTTGTCTTCCTTTAACCCAATTAACTTAATTAACCATTTTTCGCCTATTTTTGTCGGTAAAGTGGTCACTCTTCCTTATCGAGAATCTACGGAGTCTAGGCTCTTAACTCTTTGAGACACACGATTTTAAAGAAAATAAAAACCCTAGTTGCACAAAATTTTACTCTTCATTGCGTCACACAATGCGCCAACCTTAATCAGAGAAGCATACACAACTTACTGATGCGTTTTGATTTGCATCAATTTTTTTTCATTTATTTACCATTGGTGCATAGCATTGCGAACTGAATGAGAAATTTGGAATAAAATATTAAACTGTATGACTATGAGTAACTTCAAGTTTTCGAGATGGGTTGAGCATGCATTAAAAACCAAGCAAAAGGTGGGATAGTTTTTGAACCACCTAGCCCCAAAGGGTTAAGAAAGTGGATGAAGTCTGACAGCAAATTTTTAGTAGGTATAGCTAAGGTCCATCCTAGTCCACGCGTGGCCAACGGGGTTTGCATAATACAGGTTCGAGATGGTGGGCCGAAACGGGTGTCACGTGCCTGCTAATTTTGGCGAACCCGAGAATCGTTCGCGAAGCGGCGGACGCGATGGAAAATTTAAGTTCGCCACGGTATCTCCGCGCCGCGGCCGATTTAATGCGGCCCGTCCGTCATTCGGCCGGGACGGCCGGACACGGTTCCACGACAGTTGAAAACAAAGTGGCCCGGTCCCCGTGAAAGACGTCGCTCGGCCGCTCGTCCTTTTTCGACGACACGGACCACACACGGCTCTCGCGACGCCCTCTCGAACGCGGAAACCAAAAACGACGTCGAACAGCACGCGTGTAGGCAGCGAAACGGACGCAACCGCGACTGCACCAGCCGCACACTGGTCTTAAGAGTGGAAAAAAATCAGAGTTTTAAGAATGATACATATGCGCGGAATTTTCGGTACAATTTATCGCTAGCATAGTTCAACCTCAGACGCGATAAGTACCGTCGCGCCGGATGACGCTTTTATGAGTAGACTACGGATGTTTAACGAGGCCATATTTATTGAGTCCATAATTTGCACTCGATTGGTGACTGTAAGATGCCACTAAAAATTGCTGTATCATTATTCAAAATATTTTTTACATTATTAAATTTGTTTGTATTTAATGAATTACTAAACATTTCGGTATTGTACGAGTGAATTGCACCATTTTCGTATGCCGAACGTGAAAAAATATATATAGAAGGGAAATATTCTAGGTCGGAAGGAATGTTTCGTTTTGGAGTTAAAGTAGCTTCGAGTGCAAAGGGTTAATCAATATTCAATCCTCTCTATAAAGTGCCATATACACTAATTTCTCTAAATATGTCGCCAAGACTTGGATTATAAATGACGTGGAATTATCCCCACTACCGGGAGGTATACCCCGTGTGGGGCTACGAAGCTCGAGTACCTGATGCTGGAAAGACTCGTGTTGTTGACGTATATCGAGAATTCACTGTACAAAAGTTAAAATAGACTCTTTCGATAAAAATTCAAGGTCACCTTTAGATTTCCCAATGACACTACACACTTTTGACTTCGTAGTACTGTGTCTGGCGCTGAAACGAATGCAACGATCAGCTCCGTTGTGACCTTGAACCTTGAAATAACAGTGAAATAGTTCCAGCAAGCTTTTTAGCCGAAATATTCTACCGTGTGTGAAGCAGGAATTACAACGGGGGGAATATCGGTGACTGGACGTTATCACTCGCGATGCTAATAATAAGTGAAACGATAATGGCGGCCGGCGGAGAACATTAAACCGGAAAATATGAAATCGGCGGAAACACGAGCTGCGAGACATTCCTATTGACCGTGAAGGGTGGAAATGGCAATGTCGCCGCCGAGAGGGTGCACGCAGAAATTGACGTTAACGGTGATGAAAATTGTTGTGCGGTGCCAACCCTACGCCTGCAGTTCGTAAAGATTACATGATATTTTTGAGCTTTTTTCGTTTGTAGTACCGAAAATAATTTCTAGAACCCTTTCACCGGAAAGAGGACATTGACGGTACACAGAAAAATCCTATGCTCTTACGAAGTCAAAGCGTGCAATGTAAATTCAAAATAGTTGATCCTGTAAAAGAGATAGTTTGCAGAATTCATTTTAGAATTATTCAAATTATAAAGTTACTCTTGTGGCAAAAGTCATGAATAAAATATGTTTGACCATATTATATGATGCAATATTGTGTAAAATTTAAATAAATGTAGTCCTATGATTTTTAGAAGGTTAGACAAACTTTATTTCTTTTAGTCGCTACTCGTTCTTCATATTTTTGAACAACTAGACCCGTTTATAACATTAACAATTAATTGTCTGCCATTGTAGATTCATTCATAGCAACATTGTCAACGGTTGTCTGAATCATGTTTCCCAGCCACTTTCTGCGAACCTACAACAAAATTTCCTTACACTAAAATCGCAAAAGACACCATTCCGTTGCAAGCGCGATAATTGAATTAATCAAACAACAATTCAGACGGCATTTGGTGGGTTCATTGTTCACACGTTCATCCCCTCCGCGAATCCCGGGCCCTAAAGTCTGATCTGTCGCGTGTCGCACGCGACGTCTGCGAACCTTTGGCTCGCACCTAGTATCTCGAAGAGTAAGGGTTCTCTGGGTGATGCCAATTAGTTCTTAATAAGAAATAGTATCAATTAACGTTAGCCTGGGGAGTTTCATGGTGGAGGCTGTCCGGGTGATACTCGGCCGAACGCCATAAACCCTCTGCACACGGCCATTTGTCTATTATTCCGTCTCGGAATTGCAGGTTGCGGTGGCGCGCGTGGAACGCTTACCGTGTCGTCGTTAGATGGTATCGACTCGCCTCCTTGCCCCGTTGTTCCGACAACGGGGAACCAGTCCATCCGAGCCGGTTGTTAAGGATAAAGAGGTACTTCTACCACGCGAGCTGTAAATCTTGCGAAAGCAGCCCCGACTATTATAAAACGACCAGCCCGGCCCGGCCCCGGCCCGTTTGCCCCGGAGAACGCTGCCGCGCGTTATCATTCTCGCATTGATGGCCGGTAAGCACAATTATTAGCGAGACCGGGGATCTCGCGAAACGAGAAAAGAAACGAGAGGGGAAGGAGGACGGGGCGACGTTCGAAGGACAAGCCACGCAGGACAGCGTTAATTCGAACCTCGTTGCAAATTGCCCGACGGTCCCATCGAGTAAATAGCGCGGCACGACACGTGAGAAGCGAGGCGAGGCGGCCAGGTGAAACGAGTTTAGATAAACTGGACTCACTCCAAACCGCGTCAGATAAGGGTGTCAATGATCGCGGCGAGCCGATAAAACTATCGCCGTTAGGTCTGGTTCACGCGACAGCTCAACCTGCCGGCGAACAAAGTCCCTGCGAAATCGAGTCTACCGATGATAAAATGACGGACGCAGAGGCGAGGGTATCGTGATAGCCGCCGACTCAATTCTTTGCGGCTAGGACTATCGCCTGACCGACCGCGTTATTCGCTCATGGCTTCAAAATGTGAGGCGCACAAATTCATTCTCGCCCTTTTCACAGAAATGTTTATTTATTCAGAAGTAAATATAGAAATCGCCGTGATCCCAATTAGTTCTTCCAAACTCGAAGTGACTCACTCCAAAGAGATGTATATTATACAAATAAAAAAAATGAATCATTTTACCTAAATAACTCCTTAGATTATTCAAACACTCATGTTTCACCGTTCGGCTCGAATAATCGAGCTCGTACTGTAACAATTTAATCACAGATGTAAACTCCAGTAGCGTCTACACATCTTTTCTATCACTAAATTTTAGAATTTTTCTTTATAAGTGTCTCTTCTCTGGATTGCAACACTATATTTCTACAGAAACTGTAAATTTAACTAAACAATTTCGATGAATTCATGGATAGTCTTGCCTAAGACTCTATTGTCTAGAGGTGCCCGACCAACGCAACGAACAGGAAGTTAATCAATTATGGTTCGAATATCAAACAGGAAGCGCACTATTCTGCATAACAAAGTGTTGGCAATTACTTACTGGTTTTGTAAAGCACTTGAATACATGTATATTAAACAACGTTATCATTGGGGTTGATAGCTGTGGTGAAACAAATATGAATATCAGCACATCATTATTAACTGGCTGACAAGTATGAATGGAAAAGTTTCTTTCCAATTTCTCCTACGAACTAGAGTTGACTCTACACATAAAAATAGCACTTGAAATCGATATAGCTTAGGTGCTAGAAAATTAGACAACTGTGTAAATCAGGAAACTCGCACACATACAATAATCCTATGTACTATCACAGCATTTTTCTATTAAATTACATCGAGTCAATGAAATACAATTAGCACTACAAGTTATTTTACGGTCATAGTGATTAGAAGTTCCTTGTAATTTATAATTTTTTATCAGAAGAAACAAGTTTAGGTTTATTGTATATTTATGTGTTATCGACAACAACTGAATAGATTTCAATCAATTTCAATTTCATTCAATTAAAATGGAATATTTAAAAATAGAATTAAAATAGGATATATAGGCAATTAAACCTTCGTATGCTATGCCGGAGTCATTCTTAACCCGCAGCGGTGGGGATTAGCTCGAGGGACTGTCAATATGTACAATTTTATGTAAGCCCTTTATTTCGAAATAAGAAAATCGCTATCCCCTCTTCTTCTTCTTCTGGATCCGAAATACGACGAAAGCCGGTCCCGAGCCATCGCCTTATATCGAAAGAATATCAGCGTGGTTCAGAAACGACTCGAGCATAGGCCTGGAACTCGCAGAAGTCCGAGAGTTAATAACACACATATTTAGTAGAACCTGTTCGAAATCTTCATCGCGAGTGTGACTCGATGCAATAGTACAAGGGGTTAAATATTCAAAGGGCTACATTCTCAGAATACCTGCAATTCCATTGACCGCTGCCGCGGCCACCTCGTTTGAAATAATAGATTCAGCCGCTCTCTGCTTATCACATTCGCACCACGGAACATCTCAGCCAGTATTCTCCGTCCTCTCAGTCGACCGTCCCCTATTTTCCTTCGAGGTTCCCGACAGATAAAGCTTATTAAAATCAGCACCCTGCTGGCGAATCGTAAAATCCCCCGAAAACGCGTCGCGTAATCAGATTTCGAAACTGCGAAAAACTTAATGAACCGTTCGCGGTTTAGTTTCGAGACCGCGCGGAAGGTTAGGGGAAGCAAATTACCATCGTCGAAAATCACCGGGTCCGCGGAGAAAGGGAGGGAGGGAGGGATCCTTCCGTGGCATAATTCCATCTTGAAAATCACGCGAAGATTGGAGAGCCGCCCCGTTCTTGCGGTCCTCGGGACTCTAATTGGAAAAATTGAATTATCCGTGTCGTAATCGCGGACGGGTACGGGTCGCGACATCGATTCCCCCCTCCCGGCCGCCGCGTGGAGCAACAATTAACGATAGCGCAAATATTCCCCGGGGTACACGTTGTTAAGGCACGCCTCGAAATATTCGGGTAATGAAGAATAATGCACGACGCTAAAACAAACTCCGAGTCCCCGGCCGCTTAAACCTTGAAGACGCTGAAGGTCCCACCCCGTTCGCCCGGTTTCCGCGCTATTCAGCCCTCGCACCTTCTAAAAGATATACCAACACGTATATAGGTATAGTCGCGACGTTACGACGACGAGAAGCTTCTCTCTTAGCCAAGCATTTAAACGGTCCACGCAATTAGGGAAGGCGCTTCGCGCCTCATCTTTTATTCATGCCGACTCGGGTCCGGGCTCTCTCCGCGCCTTGCTTTCGACCCCCCAAAGATTAAAACCGAAGCACGGCAACGGCCGATGCCCCGGCTTACAACCTGGACATATTAAATGGCCGCGTTGCACACCTTCGATCGGCATCACCTGTAAACCTGGGACGCCGGTCTCCGCTTACCATTCTAGCCCCCCAGAAGAGGGTTTCTGGACTCCGTTTCTCCTTCCCGTGTATCGCCTCTCGACAAGGTAATACCCGGTTATTCGGTTGCTTGTCGTTTACATTACCATCCCCGTAGCCGCCTATCATATCTCTCTCTCTCTCTCCCTCTCCCTCTCTCGAGTAATTTATGACAGTGAGCTCGACGCTTCTTTTCTCTTTTTCGTTCGTTTTCAATCGAGGGACCTGCTCTATTTGCAACGATGACGGGCGAGGGGAACGGCGAGAGTGTCCGAAGACCAGGTTCCGTCGGCTAGTCCCACGGGGCGAAGAAGTTTCGCGAGGGTGCGAAGATTTTAAGGTGTTATGATTATTCCACTCGTTTTTAATTTCAAATGAGCCCCGACGCGCCCAGCCGTCCGCTGTTTGTTTTTTAATGACGATTGAAATTAGTTCCCGGCCCCGCCGCGCCGGGGACAAGGAAACGAGATTAAGAGTTGCGAAATTGGATTCTGCGAACCGGACGTCGCACGTTTCCCCGCGAAAGCTGCGTTTGCTGGTCTCTTGCTGCTTCCCGTGCCAAGATCGCGTTGAGGACTGATAGGTCAACCGTTTTTGGATCGATTGTCAGGTTTGGTTGTTGATGGAGACGCGATATAGTAAAACGGCTCATATCACTAGGTTTATTAGGTTTCTAATATTTTTAATTTACAATTATTAAGATACCAAAGATACATCCATGAAGAATTGTTCAAGAAATTTCTTTCTTTGGGTATATATTATTAAAACAAAAATGGCTAAAAATTTAGGCAGCACATTCTTGTTGTTTTTATAAAGTAATGTGAAATAGTCACTTTTAGTGCTCCGTAAACCTAGTGTTATGGATCGCTTAAATTGTGAGCTATATGAAACTACATTAACACTATAAAAATTTTGGTGGTATCAATAGCATCGTATTCGCGGATCACAGGTTTCGAGCAGCACACAAGTGTCGAGAGTTTGTTACCGCGACACCCTTTGTTGATCGCTGAACCCAAGCCTTAAGTGAAACTTAATCAACCTCCGTTTATGCTCCCGCTGGATTTACTGACTCTATAAATCGTTGTCACCGAGAGTATCAGATGTCAACGGTTTCTCTTGTAACCGACAATTGCCATGATTCTAAAGCGATAATTTATTGTAAGCTCTCACTGGAGCCAATGGGACTGAAATATTTAGGTAACCCCACGCTATATTTTCTTTCCTGTTCAAAACTAGAAATGAAAATTACTTGGACTTATATGCGGAATAATGTAGAGGAAACAAAATTTCAATGACGTTCCTTGCAAGAGGATTCGTTCGATCGCCATCTCGCACAAGATACGTTTCTGAAGTTTAGACAGCTGTGTAAATACAATAAATAGTTATTGCCTCCCTTAAATTAAATTCAGTAGCTTCTCGAAGGTCTGCAGCTTCTTACGAACACAAACAAGTTATTAATTTCGTGTAATGTCGTAAAGTTCCAACAGGACTCTTTGACTTTAATGAAGATATTCGTGATCCGCAGTCTTCGCGTGGCGATCAAAGTGTGCTCACGTGACACAAGTGATTTGGTAAGTTTCGAAGTATCACTTACACAGCCCTCTATTCCGCGATATCTACTCTCTCTCCTTCTCTCTCTCTCTCTCTCTCTCTCTCTGAATTTCATTAAACGACTAAAACTCGTGTTTCTTTTTTCCCCGGGGGTGGGGCTGGGGGGTCTTTGATAGCGGTTCCGGTAGGCAAGATCAAGGGTTCAAGTTCTTCTGGAAAAGTTGCCGGGTTCGAGGGCGCTTAAATTTATTATTGGAAAAATGAAAATATTAAAAGTTACCGGCGGGGCCGGTATTCGCGACGGTATTGGAATTTACTTCAAAAAATTTTGATCAACAAGACGTGTGGAGGCGGGGGCCTGGCTGAGGGGCTCCGATACAGATAACCCGCTGGTTTAATTAATTCGTTACCGTTCTGAAAGTACCGCGCCGGTCTGGATTGAAAAACAGCCGAATCCCTAAAAGGTTCGAGAATAGATCGAATCGTTAAAGTTCATGGAATGGCCCCCAGGAATGCCGCGCCCGATTATTCTTCGCCTCGATACCGAGAACATTCTTCGGGGCGCTACCGAAGTTACGATCCTCTCCAAACTTCTGTCTTGTTTAATTCCTTTTTATACCTTCTTCCCGCCGGGATTTAAGAATGCTACGATTTCATTAACACTTAGTCCGGGGAGAGATGCTGGGATAAGATTTACTTTAAAAGCGAGCTGGAACGCTGTAGCACCCTTTTATATCAGAACAACTTGATATCCAGGAATAGATAATACAGATCTTCTTATTTTGAATTCTTATTTTGAATCATGATCCCTCTTTCGCTTGGTTCAGTCTCTTTCCACAAACTATTTACTGCGAGATTAAACAAATTAGAAATAGAAACTTCGAAATGGAAATGTTTTATGTGCAGCGAGTGGTCGAAAATTCTGAATTTTTAAATAAAAATTTAGCCACACTGAATTATTAGTACAATAGAACCTCGTTTGTACGAATCAATTAATGCTAAACCTCATATTTGTCCATTCATAAGAAAAGTGACATAAGTCAAAAAATGGAAATTTGACAGGAAAGCCATTTGAAAATTATTTTGATTGTACACAACCAACTTAAAGTGTAAAATAATGTATTGTCATTTAGATAGTGGGTTAATTATCATGTACATTAGTTATAAAGTATACCGGAATTTATATATTTATTATTATGATTTTCTTTATAAATATATTTTGATTTATGTCACATTTCTTATGAATAAACGATAATGTACGAACTCTGTACCTACAATGATTTAATCACTCACTGTAAGAAGTGATCAATTCAATGAAACTGAATCACAGGAAGGTTGTAGACTTACGACGCACACATGCTCATCTGTACTCTCAGAAGTAGACTGCAAAATGCAAATATAATGTTATACGCACTGGCTTGCAAGTGTTGCGTGCGCGTTTTCTATTACGTGATATAGTTAAACTTGCACTTCGTTGTGTTTAGGAGTGGACTGTATTGAATAAATGATTAACCGGAGTATCAAGTATACTACAGTTTATTTCAAGTAAATGTGTAGGATCGAACTGAATAACCAAATTCAAGAGTGACCTCTGCTTATTGCCAATGCTACAGTATTCAAGAATTGAGAAAAATTACATAAATCCGCCGCTCTGTCTTACTATCTATGTGATTCGCTGAGGCGTCTAAAAAACTGGGATAGGGAAGTTGATTGGTTGGAAAGAGAGGGTGGAGTTAACAATATCGTTGACCAGAGCTAGTAGGAGCAGAGGTTGTAAAAATAAATGGGAAATCTCGAATTTCTCTAACGGTCGTCCGAAGCGCATCTTCGAATGACTCACGCAGGTATGGTTATAATTTGTATGGTTAGGGCCTAAGACCCTGTGCTATGTCCTCGGACACTATTGCTTCTAACGAAAATTTCGCTACGCGACAGCAAGTTCTACTGCAGATCTCCTCGAAAGATTTATTTTTATTAAGTCCTTTTGTTTCAAAAGGATTCTGAAATGAATATTCGATTATTCAACCTGTAGTGAGTGAACAGTTTGAATGTGCGCGCGAATGAAGAGGATTAGGTATGATTGGCAGGTCGCGTGTGAGAGAGAAAGAGTTTTAGCCCGCGTCGCGTAACGATCATATAATTATCAGTCAACTCTGCGAGAGCAGTTGGGAAATTCGAGCGAAAAAGAAAATAAAGACTTGTACCAGTTTTGGATATTGAGTTTTCTTTCCGCGGAGGTACATCCTTAAAGATTACCACAAACCATTCAATTTCTTGATGCAATACAGATGCACAGAAATTGATTGACAGATCTAGAACTCCAATGTGAAGTTAATTACAGTTCTGAATTACATGTGCCTCTCATCTGTTTCAGATTAAAGTCCGAGAATCTCGGTGGCGCGTGGTGTCCCAAGAATCAGATCACCCAGGAAGCCCGAGAATGGTTGGAGATTGACCTTCATACAGTTCACTTGATCACTGCCACCGCTACTCAAGGCCGTTTCGGGAATGGACTTGGTGTTGAGTATGCAGAAGCGTATCTGCTCGATTATTGGCGACCGCGTCTCAAGAAGTGGGTTCGGTACAGAGATATTAAGGGGCAGGAGGTGAGTATGTGTAGTCTAACTTGTCTCATCAATGTCTTACCTTCCGGAGGTTGTTTAACCAATTTGTGAACCAATATTTCTACAGCCAAAAAATTTTTCAATAGCAACAGGAATTTAGATAATTATTTATTTATTTGTGCAAGCACCCAAGATATTCCATATATTGTTATTGCAATAACTATATGCGAAAGATTTAGGCTTCTCACATTAGCACAGACACGAACGACCCTGGTTCACGGAGTAAGGGTTAAGAATGAGATTCTAAGAATTTTAAGAATAATATTCTATCATATTAATATTATAATAAATTAGAATATATTGGAGTAAGGTAAGATTCCACTGTTACTGAAAATCTACAAATTAGCAATTTATCTATCGGCAGCTTACCAATAATAATAGGCCATTTTTCAATAATTGTGCTGTACTAAAAGGAAGCTTAAAAATATTCTTTTACATAATAATCCTAAACGGAATAATTAGAATAATTAGATTTAAATTGCTATTACTGTTGGAAGATCAATTAAAAAATCCTTAGGCATGGACCACAGACTTTCAAAAATTATGAGATAATTGCCGATAAATAATTTGTTGAAATAAGACAATTTTCTCCAACGCAAACAACGATGATATAATGTTGTCCAGCACTGAAACTGGATCATTGAACTGAAGATATATATATATATATATATAGACTCGCCTACATCTTTCTATCATAAACGCCTGAAATCCGCAGTCTATTTATGACTAATCGAATGAACGATCGAACACCCGACCGACAACGACCCCAGCAGGGTTCGAACGCAGCATGTTCTCCATGTTAACATTCCGTTCGCAGAATCGGCAACAGGGTCGCGATCAAAAGTGCACGTCGTAGTATATTGATAAAAAGCACCGTGGATGCCATAATTTATGAGCTCGCCGCGGCGCGGCGGTCTGCGCATCTGCTCTCTGTTGCGATCGACGGAACGGGCCGGGCGTCCAGCTGCGCCCGGAATAGTCGAAACTGCTTTCGAATTGGCTGGTCTCTCGGTTGGTCATTGGCCTGAAATAATAATTCCATCCCGATTAAGATGACGGGATTGTTATTCCTGGTGGTGACTTTTGAAGCGCAGAAACCGGGCGAACGTGGCGCGGCGCGGAGCCCGCGCGAGCCCGCAAGTTCAAAGCGAGGGGGCTGCTGTCTCTCTCTCTCTCTCTCTCTCTCTCTCTCTCTTTCTCTCTCTCACTCGACGATCAAGAATCGAAGACCAGCCGGGAGGATTATCCCGCTCGAAGCGTAAGCCGCTTATCGCGAATCCGTAAGCTAATTTCGTACCGGGCGATGCACCACTTTGTCGAGCTCGGAAACAGAACCTTTGGGCTTTCTGTCCGTGAATCTCGCGAACGGATTCTGGCCCGGAACGCGACTCGCCGAGAAATCTCGAGCATTCGAGCTTCGGCCGTTCGTCCGACAAAATTAATTATTACTCGACTCGTATTAACGCGTCAGACGTCTCTGCCATTATAGTAGCTGCCTGAGCCACTATCCACGCAGGATGTTGAGTAAACATTTCTTGATCCGTCGCCGTGGAAAAGTATAAGTAATCTTGCTTAACGCCTCGAGTTCCGCGTCACCCAGAAATAGAATTGTCTAGATTTATATAAGTGAATATTGAAAGAGTGAAAAATTTTAAGAATCTTATTTAAACTCTTCTAATCCTTTCGCCTGTTTTTATTTTTGTTATATCTGCAGAAAATCCTCGGGCTATGGGTATAACATCTTTCGTTCGGATTAGTAGTGCAAATAATCTCTCTAATTTTTTTTTTCAGGACAAGTAAAGCACATAAAAACATGGGGATCGCGAGCACGTAGACTTCCCCCACAAATTCAACTATAAAGTAGTTACCAAGCTAAAGTACGTAACGGTTATCGGACTTAAGAACGGGAGAATGTAAATTGGATGATTCGCAACAATGTCCTTACGGCACGGCAGCGCACGGATAAAAGTTGAAGCAAAATATGACCGCGTAACACTCTTTTCCGCCATTACACGGGAAGATTACCTATTAAAACACTGATGATATAATTAGAAGCTGTACTTGCGGCAGGAGGATCCGGTCTTCTCAAAGAACTTTCAAAATGAATTAATCATCCAATTAAGAAGCTTATCGAAGTACCGAGAGCGTTACAACGGAACGAGTAGGACGATGGATACCAGAACAGTTTTAACAAGTACCGGTTGAAAGCGGAGCCGATAGACAGGGCGAGCCTGTCGGTTTCTGAGAGACTCGTAAGAAGCTCGCCGAAGGCGACACGACACGTTTTTCGTCGAAGTTAAGTCGGCCGGTGTTTATGGGGTTCGGTCTCTCGTGGTGTTGCTGTTACGACGCTTTAAGTCTTGGCCGTGGCGTTGTTCCTCCGGGTACAATTCCGGGAGTGACGTGACAGTCATTAATGCACGAACGATCCGAGGGTTCCGGGTTTACGAGAGGACGAGCTGCCAACCGCGTGCCGGCGATACCGTTCGAGAAAGTCGCGGCGACAAAAGCTCGCCTAACTGCCAAGCAAATTGACCGACCGATCGGACGTCTCCGCGTCTTTGCCGGACGGTTAGCATCTTATTAATATTGATGGACTAACTGCGCCCAGAATTAACGTGCCAAGGGACTGCGGTCTTGCCTGCCCGCCCCTACAGTACCCGCCAAATCGTGTGCTCCTCTTTGAGATTTCGTGTAAACTCTAATTTCGACACCGATACCACCCCCAGCCGATGTAATGGCGCTTGCTATTACACAATAATGCAGAATCACCGGAATTCAATGGAGAAGTGCTTTTGTAGTCCACTTTACCTTTTGCACCAATTCTTAGGAACGTAGCCATCATGATTGCGGATTTTTATGGAAAATTAAAATTGCTTCCATTGATTACGAGATACTGGAGCTACGTAGACGTTTAATTCTTCTCTTAATGATTTTAATTAATCGGAAATTAAATTACGGCATCTTAGAACTTGTATGCTTTCACTGTAATGCATTTAAGCTTCTTCTCGTTTCTCAGCAATGCACACAATCTGCGGTCTAGTAATTTTTATATGGAAATTACTTGCATCTTTTAGATTTTTCTATACCGAAAATGAATTAACAATCGAACTGTTTGAGGAGGTTTAAGTGTTGCATAGATGCAATTGGCTCATTTCAGAGCCATGAAACCTCTGAAACTTATAGAGTAATATGCATTCATAGAAACGTCACTGATACACTTTACAGACGAGTCAGTGAACCGATAAATGAACATAGTGAAAGACACTCCGTATCGTAATACAGAATTAGAAATACTTAGTAGTTCGGTAGGTATAACAGCATAACAGTATTTACAATGCCATGATTGAATAGAAATGTTTGACGAGGCAAAGAGAACTGCAGCGTCGTCATCCGAAAAGTTTTGCATTCTGCAAGAGCTCGTAACTCTCGAGGAAAATAAAACTGTAAACCCTCTTCTCTCTGGTAGACGCGAAGCCTTTCTTTTTTAATAAATTGGTTATCGACCATCTCTATACTTCCGCTGTCCAGTTACTGCCTTATTAATATTGATAGACCACTCGCGCCGGCGCTAATGCACTCAGGGACTGTGTACAACTTCCGTCAGCTTCTAAAGACGTCGACTCCGTCACGTGTTCAACCTTATGATTTCATGCAAACATCAACTTCCAGCCTCGGCCTCATGATTATTCACTAATTTGCGATCAACCTGTCCCAATTATCAGCCTCGAGGTATCCTCTTCTTCATTTTCTACGACAACGATCGTCTCCGCTAGAACTCATCTTGCTTGTAAATTGAACAATTACAACGGATCGAACACCAAAATCGAAAAACACGTGCGGTAATTGAATGTTCGGTTCGTGGGAGACTGTTTTTACCAACGGAAGTCGTTCGAATTGAAATAAGAACACGCGGACGCGTAATGTCGGTGTTGGGGAGAACAAACTTCCCTCGCGCGTCGCACACGCTAACTTAATTATGGGCAAAATTCTTGCAAAATTCGATCCATGTGTTCGTACCAGACAAGAGGGAAAAAATTTGTATACAATCATCCGCAGTTTCATTATTATCCCTCGAATAGTATACTGTTTTCTCTTTCATCGCGATCTTTCTAAAAATTCGATAAAAATTTATTGAGACATTCCCAACTAAATATAGTTTAGGGTTATCGAACCCAAAGGTTCAGCAGAAACTAAGGAAAGTTGATATTTTCAACTATCTTGCAACACAAAAAGCAGTATACAGAAAATTTTGCTGGGGTCTCGAAAGACTCCAGGATACCGTTTGAGAGTTAAGCTCTCGAATTGTATCATGATCTAATGGAATTCGTAGCCTTTATTACTGAAGAATTGTTTTAGAAAATTCATTTTTGCATAGAGCCTGTCAAGTCTAAGAAAGCAAGATTTTGTTCACATCAGTTTTGAACGTACGAAGAACTTGCGTATTTCCACGTAGGAAACTTGTTATCCTCTCCAAGGGCTTCCATTTACGAAGCAAACTGCAAATTCGGCAGGTGAATTTTAATCCCACGTACACTTCGGTCTCTGCAAGACAGCCAGAAAAATTTCTTAAATTACTCTCTGGCGTGCATGATCCTTTATACCGCCCGAATCCTTTGGCGGACCCGACGCTTCCTTTTCAAGATTTTCGCTCAAAAGAGTCTAGACTAGTTTCTGCATCTGACCTTACACTTGTTACGGAATTTCAACAAACAGTAGAAAAATTCGTAAGTAGATTATACATGCCCTCATACTTTTTAATTTCGTTTTGCTCCATCTCAACTACTCTCCTCGCATTTCCACCGATCGGTTACTTTTATAAATCTTTTAGCACTTTCTCTTTCGCTCCTTAACTTTCCCTAAGCTTTCCCGCTCGATCCTTCATTTTCTTTATGAACTATTTTATTATGTTCTTCCTTTCAAAAGGATATTCGCAAAAGTGCATTGTCATTAAGTCGGTACTCTAGTTTTGAATTAATTTTTAATATTCTGGTTTTGTGTATTTTTCTTTGTTTTTACTTTAAAAAAAAATAACATATGTACCTCAAATATCCATAAATCTGTGTGCAAAATGTTAATGCAGAAAATTTAATACTTCCTCCGAGAAAAATTCCTAAAAATTGGTAAAGAAATGGAACTCGAAACCAAGATAACCTCTTAACTCTGAAGTGGGCCTCGAAAATGTACTTTAAAAATGCATTGAATCAATTAAGTTATATTTAATGGTAAATAGTAAAATTACACAAGTGGTTATACTATTCATTTATATTATATTCTTATCAAATTTGAGTGGGACCGCATCAAGACCGAATTTCTCAAATTATACAGGGCGTCCCAAAAATATATTTCCTTGAAAGGGAACTTTTTCCTTTGCGAAAATATTCTCCGCGGCTTTGTTAAGGAGTTATTAACGAAAATCACGGACCAATCAGAGCGCGGATACAGCAGGCGAATTCTGACTCAGCCAATGCCAACGCATTGCGCTCTGATTGGTCCGTGATTTTCGTTAATAACTCCTTAACAAAGCCGCGGAGAATATTTTCGCAAAGGCACAAGTTTCTTCAAATGATGTCAGGAATTCGCTTAAGGAAGTACAACATTTTTGGGACACCCTGTGGATCATTGTAGCTTTGTCGTTGCTGCACAGAGTAAATGGTAGGCTGTTCGTCGTACATCCCGCAGGTTTCTACACCTGGAAGATTTCTCTTGTTGTTACATGGGCGTGTGCGCGTCGCGACACGTGATAACAATTAACGGCGGCAACGACGCCACTGCCGCACCTTCAAAAGACTCTTAATTGATGCTCGAGGCGCCAACTAGCTTCTCCTTTTCGTCCCCGTAAGGGGCCAGAACCGTTTTTCCCCGGAACCGGAGTTTAATAACGAACGGTCGCCGGCGGATCGCAATTAACCGGCGTTCCGGATGATTTCTGGCGGTTAGATTCTATCGACGCTGCCGAATTAAACGAGATTTTCCGGGGCGCGCCGATGTAAGTCCACGAAAACAGCATGCAATTTGCAAACCGCAGTCTGTGGGAAATGGGCTCGCTCGTTGCTGCACGGTTAGACCGAAGTTAAAGCCGCCACTTCGCTGTGTTTTACTGTCGGACGTTGAACACCACCCCTGTCGGATGCCTTTCGGCACGAAAAAGATTTTATTCAGTCGGTGCGGGCAGAATGACGATTTCCTTCGCTGTAAGAATTATTGATGCTGTTGAAAGATGCGCAACCGGATGAAAAGATCGCGACTCCGGGACTGACTGGATTCAGATTTATTTGTTTATTACAAATGGAACGGGCGATTAAACGACGATGGAACGATTAATAAACGTAAAACGGAGACGTATTTTACGGGGATTATAATATTTGATGTTGTGCTTTCAAACGGCTGACTTTTCTTGCGAAATTTCGTGCTCGGTACCAGACGTTCCAGATTTTACCGTTTTATGCGGTGTTTCTATTTTTATTTGTATTTTTTGAATATCAGTTTCTCGGAACATTTCGAGAAATTGAGGAAAATTATTAAAGGGAGCGCACACGCGAATGTGCGAAAATTGAATGAAAAGAAATCTGAAACTCCCAGAGTCGCTTACAACAAGCGCAAATGGTAAAATAGATTTCTTTTATAATACCGCACACCGATTCGCAGACAATTTTCTAATCTGTAAAAAATGTCAGAGGATTCGCAGAAAACCGGAAATTTCGACAAGAATAATCGATCGACTGCAAAAGGCAAGAATTCGAAAATCGATGCAGCAATTACAGAGTCGTTATGAACCCCGTCCTCTGGAAATTCTAAAGAATAATTTTCGCAGGGGTTGGAAAGCAATTTTCCAGATTATCGTCGGTCACTCGGTACTTTCCGAATCCGTTTTAATCATCGCACAACGTGGAGGCCGTTAACTCTGCTTTCGCTGTCTTACGGCGAGTAGTATGTGCAAAAAAAAAAGGAAAATGGCGTCTACCGACGCGACGCCTGAATCCCGGGAATACCTCTGCGTTTTTACCTTGCCTACATCATGATAGTTTTTAATGAGCACTGACGTACTTCCCGTTCCAGTTCCGGTCTTCTTTTTTGGGCGGGGCTACCGACTCGTTATTTTATTTAATGCAAGCTAAGCTGCTAAGGTGGGGATTGCACCTTTTTAATGGAGGATCCGCCGAAGAGGGGGGCCGGCAAAAACGCTTAACCGGTGCGTGGAGATACGCAACAAAACGACACGGAAAACCGTGACATTCCTATTTCATATAATCCTTTTCATTTTTTATCGACGCCGAGCCGGACGCCACTAGGAAGGATATCATTTTACAATCATTGTTCTCGCGCGAAAAACCGTCGGGGCATTAATTACCCGTATTTTAATTTGACGAGCGGGAGCAAAGGACGGGGCCCTCCTCCTCGGAGAAGGCGGGTTCTCGCAAAAACTTCAATTAATCAGAGTGACCCGGTTTCGTTCTCAAAGGAAGCGACGCGTACTCGTGTACAGCGCCAGTTTTAAAACGGCTCTTAATCATGCTTCCCGGTGGAATACATTGACCCTCCACGGCAGATTCGCCACCCACCCTAGTCTAACCCCCTAAACCCCTCCCCCGCGTTCACCAGAATTTTTTGCCCCGACAGATTTTATCATGGAGAACTCAAACGCGTTGAATATCAAAACGTCGCTTAATCACGAGTCTCCGGGCGGCAATGGAATGCTCGTGGCATTGATGGGCACGAGCCTTCTCGATTAGCATCGATATAATAGCGAGGTATGATTATGTTTAACCCTTACATCAATAATCGGGTGCCCGGATAACAGCTTGCAATTTCTTTTCAAAATTTCTTTAATATTTTCGTTGACCGAGGTTATTGCACATTTTTATGTTTTCAGAGACATGAAAATATCAAAAATATCGAGTAACCAGACTAGGATACAGATCCAAAATATTTTATTTCAAAGGTCTAAAAAAACTTTATTCCAAACTCAAAGAGATCTATGAAATCGATGTACTATTCAAAATGTTGTCTATCCGTCCGGTTTCTATGCAACGACGCGAAGTGTTGACAACAAAGCACATTACAGTTCAGATACATGATTATTACTATTGTCGACCGGAATGGACCATGTTCCCGCCATACGGTTAACCGCTGAACTATCGAGGGTTAACCTAAACTATGTTCCTGTAGGTGATCATGATAGTGGCCTGAGGCATATATTTTCTAGTTTATGATACTTAGGACAGAATTATCAACGCTATTATACGACGAGACAAGGGTGCTACGTTATTATGATCCGGATCGAGTTAATAAAGTGTGATTTACTTCGCATTCGGAATATAAATTATTGTCGCTGCTCAATCTATGGCACATAGAAATACTGTACATACCACTGTACACAATACTGCGAGTACCACTATATAGTAATACATAGATCTTCATTATCTTTTTTTAAATGGAACTAACCCATTTCAAGCTCATTCATTGGATACATTAATTTTTTCATATTATTTATTGCCATTTGCGACCCTTAAAATTATAATCATATAAAGATATTTTTCCATAATTTTCCCAGTCAAATTTCAACCCTTATGTCAATAGCTGAAAACACGGGTACTGATTTTCCAATTTCTCTTTAAAATCTATTGTATATGCTCAATTTACAAGTGGAAAATTTTGGATATTCGACAAGGGTTGGAAAGTATCACAGATCTTAGCTGGCAAACTCGTCCCACAGTGCATCGATCAGCGAAATTGGACACGCGACGAGCGTGTACGCGAGTTCGACGACTCTCGCGGGGTTGAAACTCGCGTTTAAGGGATGCGGCACGGGCGGCTCCCTTCGAACCGCTTAATTCGTCATTATCGTGTCACGCGAACAGCCGGGAGGCCCGGGGCTGTCAGGTTTTCTCGGTGGGTCGGTCCGTGACGCGGGAATTCCGTGTGGAAATCCGATAATTACCGAAAGGGACAAGCGGAAGGTGGGCTCTCTGCGTAGGGTGGCTGCGTGAGAAGACGAATGCGTGCTCGACCGGTTGACACGCAAACCGGCGTTGCGCTGGATCCCGGCGATCCGGGGCTCCGCGTAAATCACGCGCGTGCACACGCACGGCAGGCATTTTCAACGCCGGGAGAGAGAGAGACCGAAAGAAAGAGAGAGAGAGAGAGAGAGAGAGAAATGGAGAGAGAAGCGAGGAAAAAATAAGGGTGGTCGGACGGAGCGATATTGCAGCCCACCCTGTAATGTTAGTTATAATGTTGCACGCACAGGAAACGGAGCACATTAGCGAAACGTTGTCCGCGCGGGAAATAATTCGGTGCCGTCACGGAATACGCGGCGCGGCCGCTTTATCACGACCGATTGTTATTCTAACTGGAACCGTAACTGTTTCTAATGGGCCGGATAGAGCGAAACGCGTTTCACCGGAAACGAGATCCCGCTCGCTACCGGAGATACTGCGGGGGCGAAATATCGAGCTGCGCGCCCGCGGCCCGGCCCGGTCCGACTCGGCCCGACCTGGGAAATCTAACCACGAGCAACGCTCGAGTATTCCGAAGGGTTTTTCTGTAACTCGTTGTTACGTGAGAGTGGAACCATCTTGAAATCGCGGAAAGGATCTTGTTAGCAGCGAAGATCGCGTGAGTGCGGCTCTGAATTCAGCCTCTGATATTTACGGGCTGATCCGACGGGGAAGTGAACACTCTCGAACCTTTATTCGGCGCATTCGTGTTGCTCGAAATGTTTATTATCGTAAGCGAGTATCTAATAAAATTAATCAAGTCGTTCCTACGCTGCACCGCGGAATTAAAGGAAAGCTGAATCATAATCGAGATATCGTCGACGTTTGATCTCTTAAAAAGGAATTAGATGTAAAGATGTAAACAATTTTGATTTTGCATAATGATCCATGGATGTACTTATCAAAATGTGTAATACATTTCATTCGTCTCATAAACACCAATGATTCTCAATAGCGACCGATCCTATAATAGAAATAAACAATCCTACAAAATTAAAGAATTATAAACGACGAATTGTCGACGTTTGAACTCCATTAATTTTACGTGAAATAATCGTGTAATGCTCTGGCTGTGCTTGAAGGTTGAATTCTTTACTCATTGTCAGTTCTTTGGAAGTGTCATTTTAAAGATTGTAAAGAGAGAGGCTAAACGAGAAACTAACAACCAGTATTCACGTTTACAGTGTTAAACAATGAGACTGAGAAGCTACTACACTCAAAAGACGTTTCCAGATCATTTTCAATGGGCAGCGGACATTTTATGCAGAATAACAATCTAATCCAATTGTAAGAAATAGAAATGAATGAAGTGTTCAAACGATATTTTTAAATTTTCCTAACGTTTTCCTGATATTTCACTTACGACGCATTTTTGTTATACTTCCATAAAATCCAGCAACGAAACAACGAAGACACAGGAAGCGTATCGGACGGGTTGAAAGGATATCTTTCAAGAAATAACAAATTTTCTTTCAGTCACATGTTATAATCCTTTCCCGATCCTCTTACCGTATCCTAGCATGGTCGATTGACCTCAAATACGATATCCGTGCCCCAGTAAAATTTAATCAGCCGAACTTGGAGAGACATAGTTCCGGAAAAATAAGTAAAATGTTCTCTTAAACATGTCATTCTATCGGGGACTAACAGCGTGGAGAAGTAGTTCACGGAAACGCTCATCCGAGAAGCTACCGCGTAGACGCTCCGGCACAATAATTTTCCTTTATACATCGCGCCGATGAGCAAAAAAGATCATGAGCGTAAGTTATAGGAGCTTGAAAATCGCGTATCTTCAATGGGGGACGTCTGGCTCGTCGAATTTGTCGACGAAAATAACTAACCTCTTGAAACGGAAAATGAAAAATGAAAATGAAATTGACATTTCTAATTTTACGATCGACAGCTTGTTGAATTTAAATTCTTGAACAGACGCTGATTCTCGATGACTGGAAAATATTCTTTGAACACGTGAAATATTTTTCAATGGAATATTCAGTGAAATATCAGTGAAATATTTTTTGAATGCTGCAACGTTTCTATTAAACTTCGCAAGCTATTTTCTGAATTGAAACCATTCGTCAGCTTTCTCCCTCGATTCCACGCTTTCGGAAGCCTTAATGAAGCTATTGTTCTAATTAATAATCCTCCCATTTTACTTTTCTCTCGCTGAATGCGTTCATTGTCATGTTTAAGTCGAACAGATATGGATAAACATTTATCTTTGCAGCGAAACGGTCCAATCGAATGAACAAAGAATATTCGTACGACGAGTTTACAAAATGGTTGCTTTACAGGGACTTGATCTTTGTGCGTGATTGAAATATGTTTACATTGAATTCCTCTCGTGCGGAAAAATGATGCTTGAATGGCGATATTATGACAGATCATAGCTTTTATCTTGTATGCTATAACAATGTGCGCGGAATGTATATCGCGATTCCAAAGGAAAATAATAACGCTCGTTCGGGGCGAAACAATTGGTTCTCGAGCCTTTCCGTTTCGTTTCCCTATTAAGAAATGAACCGTATCATTCGTCCTCGGCTGTGCCGGGCCACAATGTAATTTTACAGCATTTAAGTAATGAATGAAGCGCACAGAAGATGGCGGCGGCGGCGGCTACCTTCGTTCATATTGTTCCGGTGCTCCGAGCTATTAACTGTATCAGCTTGCTCCTTCGGGTCCTTGTCGCAATTTCTCCGGCTTTCCATAACAGACATGCGTCGTTTTTAATAATACTTATCTCCTCGTCGTTCTTTGCACTCCTCAGCTCATTGCACACTACCTTCGTACGCATAATCCTCGTATTATGCGCGTACTGTTTGCAGACACTTGTCCTTAATCGTTTGTAGACCGCGGATCTCCATCAATTGCAAGAAATAGAAAATCAGAAAGTTACCAAATAGTGTATTCTTTATATAATTCTTTAATAGTTCTAATAAATTAAAAATATCCTATTGGCATGTTTCAATTCTTCAAAGCTTCTCGCTATTTCAAGTGTCATCTACTCAATTTTGTCATAAATGCATAAAATTCGCAGTCAGATCATTTTATATAACTGCATTCAGCATTCCAGTCTGTGATTAACAGTCACTTACACGGAGTAATATTATCAGATCGACGATATATATGTAAAAGAAAAATTTTCTAAGTCAGTTGTGCTAAACGGGAGATAAATGAGAATGTACTTCTCCGTTTAACAATATTAATAAGTCGACAGTAATATAATCCTAACATTTTCACAGTTTTTTATTACATTTACACACTTATGTCACAGATACATCAAACTCGTAATCAAAAGATTACGATCGCCGAACTGCGACAGTTTGTAAATCGGTGCAAAAACGAAATGAATTCAGCCTTCTCGCTTTTATACGGCGACGCATGGTCACTTTCAACGCCCGGCAGTTCCAGTGATAAGCGAGAATGTATGAAGCATAATCCTCGGCTCCCCTATCCGACTATTTCTGCGAAAATTATTACGTTTAATCAGATGTAGCCGTTCTATCCGGGGTTCATCGTTTTCTTTTTATCTTCTCGCGACTCCTGTCGAGTAATCGAGTTTGTGCGCCCCCGCCCCCCGCGACACTCAATAAAGAAGCGTCAACCCTCCACAAAGTAGCAAAAAGTTCGCTAAGAGACTGACCAAACGTCACGCGACCGATCGAAGTGCCAGATTGCCCCGCGATCACCAAAAACAAGTTTCAGGAGCGAAACTTGTGCGGGCGCGTGAAAGGGTGCCGGTGTTAAAAATTACAAATTACACGGGACGCTCGCCGGCTCGACCGTGAACCGAGGAAACCTCGAACAATAACGCAGATCGATATCAGCGATAATTGCTCGGCGCTTAACACTTGACCCCCGCGTGCGCATGCACTGGGGCGTACGCATGCTGGCACGCACGCGTTCCTGCAACCGAAGGGGAAAGTAAAAGTAACAGGAAATTGCATTAGAAGGGCACAAGCGACGATACCTCGACGTGTGTGGGTGGAGCAGGTAGAGTTGCAAGGTCGTCTAGCGTTTCGAAGGTCTCACGGTTAGGGTAATGAAAACTAATATCCTCCTCGCACAACGGAAAAACCCGTGAATCCGTTCAACGGCGTCGGACCTCGTAAATAAAATTGTCTGCTCCTTAGACGCCAATTCCCGCCCCCAAAATAATATTAGGTTGTCACGAAAATTTATTTCGCAATGCACACGTTTAATTTTGGTACGTAAACGAGCAGTTAGAAACAACGCGTTCGTCCATATTTTATTATTTGTGTAGTTTAAAATGATAACGATATAACAAACAACAATTTCTGCTATATTCTTGTTTAAAACTTTCGGCCCGTTTACGTCGCAGCAGAATCATAAATTGTTTAACCTAAAAACGAGAAGACTCAACTCCTGTGTCCCCCACTGTTCTATGCTCATCATTTCAGAATCTTGCCGTAACACAAGCTGTCAAAAAGCGATTACATTGTGGTTGGTGGTAATGCTACTTTTATCTCTCGCGTTTATGCCTGAAGGTAGACGGGAACGTTTTGAATTCCATGTACTTGAGGGTGCCGACTAACCATTTCGTTTTCTTACCGTAAATAAATAATTGAAGGTTATCAATGTTTGAACGCAGTCGCCCTTGGGCCTTTGGCCAGCCTCATCCCCGAACCAGCCGCCACGCAGGTCATCGTTGCCTCCGAGAAACTGCCACTTGGAAAACCCTTCCCGAGGTGAACCCTTAGCTCCTGGTCGGCGTGTACCTCAGCGAACCCCGGCTGGCAAACCCACCCCTCCGTCTGGGGTCGATTCTTTCTCATTTCGGGCACCCTGGGACCAACGCCGGTAGCACGTTACGCCATCAACGCCGCCACACTTTGCACTGGCGTAGGAGCACACGTTTGTTCCCCGGGAATTTAATGAGATTGCAAAGCGCGCACAGAATTTAATTTCTCGGAATGGATCTCTTAAATCCATCGCACGCTGGCAACGATTCCTTCGAGCATCCGCGCACGCTCTCCTTCGACCTTTGAATAAACCCCCTGAATTGTCGAGTTTTTGCCGGTAGCTGTTACTTTAATGACTTTCTTCCCTTTACCGACGCGGTGGCGCAAATATAGGAGATTCGAGAACCATAGAATTATTCAAATTGATATTTTCTTCTCGATCGGGTATGGACTTTAAACGATAAAGCGGTAAATATCTGTAAGGGTGTGCCATTTCTCATACCTTGAACGAAATTCGAAGAAGGAACGAAATTTCTTTTTCGTTTCGTTTTGCTCTAGAATATTTTATAAAAATTGATATAAGAGTATGTAGTCTGATTTATGATATGCGAAATCAACACTGTAAATTGGTTGCAGTTCTTCTTAAAAATGATTGTAAATAATTCTATAGTAAAAATGATTAGAATGAACAATATAAAATTGTGTTTGTTGGCGAAAAATGAAAGACTTGTGACACAATTTAAGTAATAATCAATAGACCGCGGATATTTGTGCAGAATAAAAAATTATGGGAATTAACACTTTCGTGCTTCTACATATTTTGTAAATTTAAGAAAATGTTTTCTTGCAATCATAAAATTGGTGTATGGTACAGCAAGTAACAACGTAATTACGTTTTTATTATGATGCATTGTTAGCGAAGCAACGACGCGCAACCACAAATCGACGTAAAGTTATCCTACCCTCCGATAATGCCACACCCCATGCTGCTGCTACGACTAAAACAACATCATTAGAGTTGGAATAGTAAATTCCTCCTCCATCCAGCATTACTCGTCAGACATATAGCCCCATCTGATTTTCATTTATTCAAATCGATGCAACACGCTACGTCCACTACGCGATTTGCTATGCTGAAGTCCGAGCATGAATTGATAATTTCACTACTTGCCCGGGTATGTACCAGAAATTTCCTAGAAATAGGATCAATTACCTGAGAGTTGGTAGAAGATTCTGTACAAGCATCTACATCTAAAAAATATACATATTTACTCTGATGTACTTTGACGAGAGTCTGAGCTGCATGAAAAACTTGAAGACGGGACAAAGGAAGTCTCCTTTCTCAAAGCTGTGACGCGTTACTTTGAAACATGTTCCCATTAACCACAATTTTCATTAAAATCTCTGTCCTTTGCCCCAAACGTACCCAATCGACTGTTTCTGCTTCGGAATTTCCTTTCAGGCAATCCAACAGACCCAAAAACAGTATCCCCGCAACTATCTAGCAATATAAACAATCGTGGAGCATGGCATTCGACAATCGAAATGAAAAGGGAGCACCGGTTGCACGTTTCGCAGTGTGTACTGTATTCATTGCGAATCGTAAATTAGGCCCTTTGGTAACTCAACATCTTGACGGCAGACCAATTTTACAACTATACAATTGACGATGGTTAAAATCATCCACAAAAGGGAGCTTTAAGATACACTTTGTAGACCCAACAGTCTATTTAATTAAATTTATTCTGTTCATTTAACCCTTTGCACTCGAAGCTATTTCAACTCCAACACGATTATTAAGGACAAATTTTGATATTATAAAAAATACTTTGAATAATAATACAGCAATTTTTAGTGACACCTTACAGTCGCCATTCGAGCCTGGAGGTCAGGAATCGAGGGGTTGAAAACATTTCAAAATCCGACGAGCTTCTGCAAGCATCGAACACAAGCTTATTAAACTTCCCAAAGGTATAATGTTTCTTTGAAACACTTACACACGTTCCCATTAACCAGAAGTTTCATCAGAAGCCCTGTCCTTTGCCACGAGGATACCCCGAATCGATTGCTCGAGCGCTGGAATCTCCTTTCAACCTATCGAACGGAACCAAAAACAGTTTCCCCGCAAGTATCCAGCCACATAAACAATAAAACAGCAAGGCGGTCGGGCGTCCGGGTCAGACGAGTCGAAAGAAGCAACGCTATGCAGGGGTGTAGCAAAGGAACAGAGGTGGGCGCGGTGGGAATAGAGCCGGTAACAGTAGTCGAAGTCGATGCTTGGCCGCACCGAAAAGAGATAGAGACCGGCCGATGATACGGAACGTGTACGTTGGGGTAGGGAACGTGCGCAGAATGTGTCGTGCCCGCCGCAAAACGCTCTGTCACGCAACTGTGTTGCATGTTGCACGGCACAGCCGCACGTACCCATATCCGTGTGGCAATGGTGTGTACAACCATGGCCAGTGCCAGACGGAAACGCGTCCGTCTATGTAGAGATCACGTACACATGTACGGCGGCCACTATGCCTGGTTATCTGCTCGCAATGGGCAACGCCAGCTCGCGTGATCTCTTGGGACCGTGCACCCCTTTTCCACCTTCAGCTTTCTGCGCGGCGTCCACCCCGTGCCAAAGTCAGATAAACCGCTTATTTTATTCATAAACCCACAACGTGAAATCAATATTGCATCACGAAGACAGAAAGGTAGAAATTGTCCGAGAGAGAGAGAGAGAGAGAGACTGAGGGGCAGAGAGACAGGGAGAGAGATTGCGGGAATATGGTCTCCCGGACCAGGATCAGAGAATGCGGGCAATGGACGTTTAACTCAACCCCATCACGGTCATTCCTCTGTCTCCGTCTCTCATTGTTGCTCGAGCCGGTCTTCGTGCCTGTGATCTCCTCCTCTCCCTCCAACTATCTCTGAATCCCTCATCCCCTCGTCATACCTAACGTGGTGGAATGTGGGATGAAATTAGTCCTTAGCCCCCAGTCTGATGCGGTGGAACGCGATGTCCGTCCTGTGACGGAATGTCCGAAGCCAGACGCCCGGTATTCCAGCATGTGCCGAGGCGTAGAAACGCAACTTCACGGTGATATAAATGTCATCGAGCGGGAGCACGGGGGTGTGGGGGAGAGGGAGCTGTTTTGACAGAACACTGTCACCAGACGAAAGGGTGACCTTGCCGGGGGGTTTGACACGAGACGATTACGCTTTTTCCTGTCGACGACACGTCGGACGCGGTGAAAGGCTGCCCTGAAACGCGAAGGGACCGAATGTGTTCGGGGTTTTCGGTTCGCGAACGATCGATAGACCGATATTCGAACGAGCGTTGCACTTTTGATCGCGTCGACTGGATTAACTCAAAGGAGGCGGGATGGTAAATGTTTGAACAGCGGCGGGCCGTTTAGCCAGTCTCAAAGGAACGAACATTGCCGGTTTCTTGGGCGTGCTCGAGATTTGGCAAGTTTCAATCATTCAAATTGTCACCGTTCAACATTTAAAATTGCACAATATTATCTGAGAATTCTTAGCAATTTAATAACAGCACTCTGAGTGTTGCGAAGGCATTATTCGGTGGTCGTTGTTTATGAAGACATTATTAACACTTTGACTGCCAAACGCGAAACCTGAAAAATTCCATAAAATCGAAGTAAGTTGTTTAATGTAATAAAAATTTAACAAAATTACATGTATGATATTGAGTAGTCCTCCAACTTTTCAACTAACCAAATTTGGTACAATGAATATATTAACATGAAAATTCATTTTAAAACCTGGACAAATAATTCCGTCACCCACATACGGGTGAAATGGCAGTGAACGTGTTAATAGGCCGAAAGTAATTATTTGTGTAGAGAAAAGTTTAAAAGAATTTTGAAACACATTATTTTTAACGTACCAAAATTATTAACGATAGAAAGAACTTTTTACTTTGCCTTCGTTCTTTACAATCCATAGAGAATGTTTTTATTTTAATTATTAAGTTTAGCAGTGTAGTTATTAAGAATAAAATTATATTGGCAATTATACTCGGAAGAAACATTGGTGTCGATTCTCGAGAACTTCTGGTGCTCCATAGACGTAACGTTAAACAGGCCCGAATATTTATGATCGGTGCGGCTCGTCGTTTGCTAATTGGTAGATCCTAGGTCCAACCATGGCAGCCTAAAAGGATCGGCGAAGGTCCTTTGGCCGATCGATTGAATTACAAATTCGCTATATTTGTCCGGGCGCAAGTTCCCCACGGTTCGATAAAGTCAAGCAAAGCCGAAGTATCTCTGACAATAGGTGGTCCTACAGGCTAGTATTAGCACAAGTGTATGCGCTGTCTATTGTAAGGGGGAATAAAGAAATCAATGTTTTCCTGAGCAGGGGAGAGGGTGAACAGCAAAACTCAAAGGGTAGACCGAGTGCCGGAATTGTCCTGGTCTTTAACCAACGTTTCCACGGTTCCAGGTAATACAGGGTAACACGAACACGTATTTGGAGTCCAAGCACGAGCTGGAGCCGCCACTGTGGGCGAGCAAGATCCGTTTTCTGCCCTACAGCCATCACACGCGGACGGTTTGCATGCGGGTCGAGCTCTACGGATGTTACTGGAGCGGTAAGCTGTTTGCACTCTCCAATTTTCGTAGAACTTGCCACCGCTTAGAATACTCGCCGGACTGTCCATTAACCCTTATGCCGTGGCTGCGTGCACAAATTTGCTTTTCGGAATCTTGCTTGCACAATTATCCCTTTCTTCCTTTGACGGATCAACATCGAATTAAACGTTTAGCCGAACGGATGGTTACACACTGCGTTGCACACCTCAGTTGCGTTTACACGCGCCCCGCCTCTATAAATACAAACCATTGTGAATTTAAAGCTAACTAACCCGTCTGCGAGGGGGGCGACCTCTCGAAAGAGGCAACTGTGTACCTTGTCGATCGATCGGGAACACTAAACGATAACACTGTTGCTGCTTCGTCGTTGCAAAAATGCAATCTACATCAGTTATTATTTATTTCGTTATTCACATGCGAAAAGTCCCCAGACTGATTTTTTTACAAACATACTAGTAGTCTCATCGTAGCCTAGAGACCACTCGAGAAGTGGGGATAGTTCTGGAACATTTATCGGATAGGCATTTGGGACATATATAAAGAAAACACTGTATGTAAAAAACAAATCAATCAACAGAAGTTGGTTTTGTATTAAACCAGTCTTGGAACTTTTTAAACACACCATGTTTGCATGATAGGATCAGTTGTCAAAGAAAGAAAGCGAACACAATTTTAGTAACGAGGATCTGAACGGGTTTGAAGATATTTGATCAGGATCATGAAAAATTTCTAACTCAAAGTCCCTAATGGGTTATAAACAGAAGGGTTAGGAAGCAGACCATCGACCTACCTATTCGATGACTATACACCTTGACCTTTTTGCTTTAGATGGGGTGGTGTCCTACTCGATGCCCCAGGGCGATAAGAGGGGTAATGGATGGGAATTCTTCGACGTCACCTACGACGGTCTATGGGACGGGGAGCTGCGCCGTGGCCTGGGTCAGCTGACGGACGGCAAAACAGGGCCTGATAACTTCAAACTGGGATATTACGATAACGATCGCACCCAGGGCTGGGTCGGATGGAGGAACGATACACGCACCCAGCCGGTCGAGATCAAGTTCGAGTTCGACAAGGTCAGAGAATTCTCGGCCATCCACATCTACTGCAACAACCAGTTCACCAAGGATGTCCAGGTTTGTGACGATTGCTCGGTTGATTTTTATCTTAGATCTTGTTTCAATGTAGTAGCCGCCGCCGCCCCAGACCTTTTTTTCTATTCGACTATTTATTGCTGACGCCTCGAACATTCCTCGGTTCGATCTGCGACCCCATAAACTACCCAACAGTTGAACGATCCCTCTTAAACCGCTCGAAAATATCGCCCAGGTGAGAGGTAAATTTGGGATCGATCGAAGAAAGTCTCGAATTACGATCTTGCCCCTACCCGCACCCAAAAATCTCATTAACATTTAACTCTGTGGACTCGAACGTTTCTTTCGACCTGAAATATTAATCGTTTAAAGTGCATCTCAATTGGTTCCCAGGTTAAAAATTATTTCAGTGACTGAAATCCAGATTCGTATATTTTCTATAATATTGTCAATAAATTAAACGTCTTTATAATAAATTTTTGGCGAAATGTGTTTAGAATATAAACGAATTTTCACAATATAAAAATTGCTTTAAATTATGGTATGGTCATTTTTACTGGTCGGCTCAGAGTCGAAGCGTTAAATTTACAGAGGGTTGTTATAGCCGCCAAGTTTGTTACACGTGTACGTAAAGTATTACGAAACGTGTTTACATTTACCAAACTGCTGCCTCATGATTTATTTCGTGACCACGCTCGCATGATTATATACTCGTCGTAAGTGTATGTTTACTTTAAACATTAAATATTCATGCGCGTAGAATAATATTTGCCTTCGACTAATGCGAACTGAATAATATTAATATTTATTAAATTCAACTTAGTTTTCACCCTGCGTACGACATGATATTATTATAAGTCAAAGGGTGGAACGTTATAAACGTTACAAACATATCAATTCGATTATTAATTTCATCTTGATCAATAGTAAAAAAAACCATTGAAAATTATTTAACTACTTTTAAGTATTACTTATAAGCTCTGCTCTAAATCTTTGCAGTAATGAAATTAAACAATGCCTTCCTACCATGCCGTATTAAATAAATTTCACTAACAATAGAAAATCGCGGATCACTTTTATATTTCAGCCCGATAATCTAATATTTGTCATTCAAAATATAATAGAATTAAAGTTGATTTACGTTTCTGCGAAAAATAGAGGATGTCAAGGCACTTCAATGTTCATTTTCAATAATCCAGTGTTCTTCTACATGAAAATTTAATAGAATTAAATGTAGAATTAGAAATTAAAATAATTTTGTGGAATGTTTCAGTTGAAAACATGGCACGCTTTTGCTAAAAATATGTAAAACTAAGTTCTTTTCCGACAATCCAATCTTTTGATGAATCAAAATGTAGTAAAATTAATACTCGATAAAATGTTTAAAAAAAATGTTTAAATATTCAAAAGGAACATGTTCGCTAAAAACAATGGACGTCGAACCATTTTTGCGTTTCACTTCAACGATCCAATATT
This sequence comes from Halictus ligatus, assembly GCA_028454255.1. Taxonomy (NCBI): domain Eukaryota; kingdom Metazoa; phylum Arthropoda; class Insecta; order Hymenoptera; family Halictidae; genus Halictus; species Halictus ligatus. Next base: position 11,141,243 of record CM052137.1, read on the forward strand.
TCGCCATATGAAAATTTAACAGAATTAAAAGTAGAATTACAAATTGATGGAATATTGAAAAGTACTCGAATATCCTCAAGAAACAGTTACATTTTCATTCGAAATAATGGATGACCAAATATGATTACATTCTGTTCCGATAATTTTATTTTACCCAATGGAAGTTTAGTAGAATTTAAAATAGATAAATTCTTGAAAAATTTTTTAAAACAGAAGCTCGTTTGAACTGAAATAAATGACGTCAAAATTTCTCTAAAATAAGCTCCGTTGTGGTTCGCGTGCCCCATTATTTGCGGGAAGTAGAATCGGTCGGCCATGAACAGACACACCACCTTATCTAACAGCACGCACATTCGTTGAATCTTCGTGCTCAATTATCTCGAAAACGAAACCTAAAACGAGAAAACATTATTCTTTCTCCCCGACATATTTTTTCGTGTAAATTCGCCTGCTTGCGGCCAGTAGACAATCAGATCGGTGGCAAGCTGTATGCTCAACAAATGTCGGATCAAGTCCGTGTACCTTCGGCGTGCAAATCGCCGGCGAAATAAAGACAAATGGAGAATCGGGGGCGATCCGAGAAATAGAGGGGGAATGGCTTTCGCATCTAATTACCCGTCGTGCGCCCCCGCACAGCTGGCGTAAATACGCAAAAAGCGGAGAATCGTTTACCCAAGCTATTGGCGACGTTATTCCTTAGTCCTCGTGAGGAATGCGCAAGCAGCGTCGATCAACAGGCTTACCATCCACGGTTGCTAGGGATCGTTTCACCGTCACCTTCTTCCCCAGACCATCGCGTAGCATCTTGCTGGCGGGATGCTGCCTGCCTGCCTCTCCCCGCGTCCTCCCCCCATCGCCCAATGGTTGATTGAATATTCTACTCGACGCTTTATCAGCCAGACGCCCGCTGAATATAAATACAATCTGAAACGGTAATTCCGGCAGTTCGATATCTTCGAACGTGGCTTATTGGCCCGATCGGATCGTGCCGTTGCATCCAAACAGGGATAATCGCGGCGGGACGATCTTTGTTATTAAACCGGAAATTAACCATTCGCTGGCCTGTTTTACAACGCTGATTGCCAACAGCTATGGCGCACGCCGTGCGTGCGATGCTTCCCTTGGTATTTGCCCAGATGAAATTGATAACGGTGATTCGATATGCCTTAATCTGAGCCTCGGGTTCCCGGGCTTTTGTGAGCGCCGACCCCTCGTGACAAAAAGGGGTCCATGGACCCTCCTTTAGTGTGCACTCTCCGATACGCACACAGTAGGCCTATCTTCTTCTTTTTCTTTAGGGAGAATATATAACAGTGATAGTGAAATATAGACATTATTTATGCACTAAAACATCGACTGAATCTACTAAATATGGATGTTATTAATTTCCTTTGAACCGAAATAAAATTTTATTTAGTTTCAATATACAGTCGTTGGAGAACATATAAGAACACAATAGATACACATTATCTTCGTCATCAGGGTAATTAAGAATGACAAAGAAGTTCTAATCGATGATAAGGGAGATTAATTTACGCATATTGCTTTAAAGGTGAAGAAACACGTAGGAATGATTTTTAATGTTTTTCTTTGACTTTAGTCGTGTAATTAGTTTTATTTAATTCATCGACCCCCGTTGGGAACCCCTGATCTAAGATAACAAAGGTTAAGGGATCTGAACACAATTGTCAGTGAAAATTGCAAACTATGAAACCCCATGATAAAGTATCACAAGACTTATTATAATACAAATGACAAAAGTTATTAGAGAAAACAAGATAAACGAAAGAAGCGATTATGGAGATTGTCAATTTTCTTTAATAACTGGGGACGATTAAATAAATGCAGAAAATATTTTCCAACTCGTGAAGGATTTCACTCTTATTCGTTCAAAGAAATACGTTTGCAAGATTGCCAACAGGGTCTATAAACAGAAACCAGTTCAGCCATGAAGTCAGACGTGTTCAAACCGCCTAACCAACCAGAACCAGACTCATCCCAAAGAAACCCAGCCAGGGTCCGTCGAGGGTTGTTCAGCCCGATTTCGTTAACCGTACATGACCCCAAACCGCAAAGGATTAATTCAACCTTGCCCTGAGGCGCCGTACATTTGCGAAGCAAAACAAGAATAAAAACCGAAAAGCTCGTTTATCCCGGCTGCGTTTCTCTAATTGATAAAGCATGCGAGAAACATTAAAAGCGTCTCGGTCCAACCCCCCCCCCTCCCCACCAGCGCGATATTAAACCGTTCGCCTGTCGCCATTTTTTTCGAGGGTCCCCCCTCCGCGCGAAATTAATGTAAATCCACAAATCTAATTCTCAAGCGGTAAAAAAAAACAGAAAAAACGCTATCGCCGGCCGTTCGAGCGCAGCTACGAAAGTTTTCGCACGTCTATTCGTTACGTTCCTGTAATCCCATGCGTGGCGGACGCCGGAAATGAGTTCGCAAGCTCGGATTATTCGAATTGGGGTGGGGAAAACGGGGACAGAGTGGTAGGGAGTAGACATTCTTCGTTGGAGAGGCGACCAATAATTCGATCCCTTGTATAATTTCCGTTTCGCAACGATTCGCGACCCTTCCACGTCGTTCACGCTCGAGCCTCGATAATGTAATGCAAATGCGCCCTTTCCCTCAATCCCGTCGCACCCCTTTTCTCATTGATATAGATACGATACAGACGAACGCACGGCTCCCATGCAAAATCATCCTGACGATGCGATTATTTCCGTCTGTCGAATAAAACTGTCGAGAGATTAATTAACCCTTAAGGAACGAATTGTTTTACAAACATAGGTGAGAATTGCCCGAATTTCTTTATGGATGCAGAAAGTGATCATTATGCTCGATAACACGTCACAATAAAATTACAAAACAAACATGGTGAATATTTTAGAAAATGTAGAAAAGAACGTGGGAAATGTGAGAGAAACTTGAAACCATGTTAACAAAGGTTAATCTGGTATTTGACCTTTAAGGGCGCTTTCTGATTTTGAATAAAAATTTTTTGCCAATTTTTAGAAACTCTTTTTGAAGAAATAAAAATTATAATCTCACGCATTTGACTTTACATACATCTGTTTCTCATTAACGCAGTACTACATAAATAGCGAAGCAACGCCATGCAGAAAATAAATATTTTATGCGAAATTGAAACTTGTTGCACTTGAGCGAAATCCGTGGTTCCAATTAAACGATTGCAAAGATCGATCGTATAATGGCGTTTTAAAAGACCATTACAGGTTGTTTTAATCCGACAGGCTGATTACAGAGATAAATGTGGGGTTCTACTAAAAGGTCTTCGTTAATTCAACAGCTCAACCTCCGAACTTCAAAATTTGCATCTCATCAGTTCCATTCAATTCAAATTTCAAACAAATCAATTTCAATTTAATTTCTCAAAAGACTCCATTTTTATTAGATTTCTAATTTGCACATCCGAGTGCAGTCAAAGCCGTAATTACTACCATTTATCTGTAGATAACTAAACTATTTACAATGCGTGGAAATAGCAACGTCAATTAGACACATGAGTATAATTTATCGCTCTTTATTTAGCAACAAAAACACTTTACTTTATGAAGAATCAGAATGAGTGAAACGTAAAAGCTATACAGGCTGTCAGAAAAATGTTGTACCCCCTTGAACATGATAATTCCTGAGATCATTTCAAGGAACTGTTTCCTTTATGAAAATGTTGTCAGTGGCTTTGTTAAGGAGGTATTAACGAAAAACACGGACCAATCAGAATCCGCCTGCTGTATCCGCGCTCTGATTGATCCGTGATTTTCGTCAATAACTCCTTATAAAAGCGGCGGAGAACATTTTCGCAAAGGAAAAAGTTACTTGAAATGATCTCAGGAATTATCCTGTTCAAGAAAGTACCACATTTTTGGAACACCCTGTATTTACTTTTATTATTTGAAGCCTTTTGATGTTGCAAGATGTTCATGTTGAAATCATCATTTTTTCGAAACCTTAATTATCTAGGGATAAATATCAAACAAGTTAATTATTGGAAACGAAATATATTTAGCTTAGAATGAATTGCTTCTGTGGAAACCTTTATTACAACCAACTACACGCCCGTAAAAGAACGATGTACATCAAATTCTGTGTAAGCACACGTATTTCTTCAGGTTCTGCGTATCCAAATACAATAACAAAATTTCGTGGAACATATTATTCCAGGGTGGGTTTGTTTTCCCCATAGACGGAGCCGGTCAGTTGAAAAGCTCGGCGGTAGCGCGAATTTCCGCGGCGACTCGGTGAACCGGCTGTTATTATTTTTCTTTTATAGCAGGGGAAATATTTATGCAGGTATATTAACAACAACGGTGGCGGCACGATAACGTGAATGCTTGAAGCGCCAATAACGCTGGCCGCCAACGCGCGCGCGCGCCGCCGCCTATCCCCGGCGAAGCATTCTCGTATCAAATCCGTTTTAAACTCGCGCGAGTGTTTTGCTCCGCGGTATAGTGCATTTAAAGATTTGCCGACGCGTGCGGTGAAATATGCATGGACGATTATTGAACAGTGCCATAAACGGGAGCCCCGAATTTTGATTCAGATAAAAGCGTTCCCCGGGACCGCTCCCGCGCGCTTCAAACAGAGGGGCCGCGTTTCGACGTCCAATCAATATGACAGAATTGTCCGGCTGTTATACGGTACAATGGTAAACAAAGACCGCTTACTCACGTCCGGCCAGAAAATTCGATAATCACTGTAATTATTATTCATTAACGTTTTGCCCTGCGCCGAATGCGCCATCACATTTGCTCGCCGCTTATAAGCTTAATGCCGAACGTCTAGCGAACTTCGATTCATCATCATCATCATAACGGTCTCGAGGGATACGCTTCGGAGCCAATGTGGATTTCGTGGACAGGAATTTCACTGAAACTACATAGATCGTTGCGTACAAAACGATTTTTAAAAGCAACATTAACCCTTTGCACTCGAAGCTATTTTAAATCCAAAAAACAAAACATTTCTTCCGACGTAGAATGTTTCCCTTCTACATATTTCTTTTTCATGTTATGCATACGAGAATGATTCTATTCACTTGTACAATACTGAAATGTTTAGTAACTTATAGAATACAAACTTTAATAATGTAAAAAATATTTTTAATAATGATACAGCAATTTTTAGTGGTGCCTTACAGTCACCATTCGAGTGCTAAGGGTTAAACAACCGAAACATTTTCTAAATATATTTATTGATCGAAGGAAGCATCCTTCTAATCAACATGTAAGGAATTAGACGTTTTTTGATCGTGTTACGATGGGAATTGAATTTGGTCTTCACATGATTCATATATAAAAAGAATGCACCGACAATCCCATCGATTCAGGTGGAAATAAATTTATTTTGGAGGTGCGAGAGAAGTTTCTAAATTTTAGATGGAAAATGTATTTCTCAATAAATAAATTATCTTGCAATAGAACTAATTTTCTAAATAAAGAAATAAAATTTTCAAGGGGGTGCGAGAATTTATTTTTAGATTCAATTTAGTGCCGATCACTGAAAAGGTTGAGAACCACTGCTAACAGTGATATACAATAAACCAGTAGACTGTAATAGTATTTCCTGTTTAAAACAATTTGTAGAATTTGCATTCTAGAATCGGACATTAAAAATAAGACGTGAGTATTTTACAGTCCAAGAATTAAATAATATGTTGAGACACAGCTGCCTTATATTTCAAACCAAATTATAATAATTCATAGATGCTTGTGTACCTTTTGAGATTGAGCAAAACATGACGTGCTTACAGGGTTAGTCTCGAAGCTATGTGCTTATAATTTATTTAAACGCAAACATAACCCATCCAAATACTATCATCGGCGGCTAGACATCAGAAATCAATAATGAATCGAACCAACATTCTGTGCTATTGTGTTTGTTCACCGGACGATTTTCTAAAACTGAAACGTACAAAAGTACAAACAATAGTAGGACACCGGTATTTCCATGACACGCAGCGCACAGTTCGATATTTCTCGTGAACATGATGGACTACAAACGAGTTTTGTCATCACATCCGCTCAAAGGATTTAAAAGTTTATTCAGAGAGACCCCTTTATCCCGTGATCGGGTTGATATCGGAACATTTATCCGAATGACACCGTTTAATTGAACTATTCAATCGACATCTGCCAGAGGAACACACGCTAGGAGTCTAAATTTTAGTATCAGCGATTTCGCGCGCGGCCACAATAAAGCTGACGACATTTTATCCGGGGATAGGGCAGCAGCGCAGCGGCGGATGCCGAAAAATCATCGGGACATTTCGGCGTGTTTGCCAGGTAACCGACGTTTTTTTTTTACGAGCCAATTAATACAAGGATCGGGAAACCGGGTGAAAAAAATGTCGAGCGGTAGGAAAAACGCGCTCACCGCGAAACGTGAACGCGAACACACGCGCGTGGACGATCGGCGAAAAGAGCGTTTCCGCTTCGATTCTCCGGTCACAGAGGTTTTCCTCGGAACAAACGCAACGAATGCTTTTTCGACGGTCGCTGACAGGATTCGAGCATCGGAAACGTCGAATGCAGGATAGCATTGCAAACTGACTTGAAAATGGTAACAATATTTACAACCCGCGCGAATGTGACAAAATTCAACTCTTTGTTATCCCTGCTTCAAGTCGTTATTTCTACTTGAAGAATCGCACTTTTCTTTGATTTCATTGTTCGTTAGTTACGGAAATTTATTTACATATTTCTACACTACTCCATTAAATTACTGTGTCTTAAGGGGGTCGGCAGGCATTTGGCCTTGACTGCCACGCTATGTTAGGCTGTGCCTTTTTTCTAGACATTTTACATCTTAAATAAGTAAGTAATCAATTAAAAATGCATACCACCGTGTTTGTACATGTCTGTGCTACGTCTGTCCAGAGCCTTTTTTTTTTATACGAACAATAAGTCTCTCGAAATTAAGAGAATCCCTCTGCAATATACGTATATGAACTTGCAAGGGTCAAAATCTGGACAAATTGACGCTTCAATATTGCAATGAGAAGTTTAAAAGTGGTCAGTTGTGTTTCCTAAAAGTCCAATCTACGTCTGTCCAAAGCCCAAATGCGAATTTCTACCTCATCGTGGAGTAATTTGTAATATTCGGCAGAAAACTGGCTTTCTGAAGCAAGTATGACGTTACAAGATGGCTGCCGCAGAGAGATTCTCTTAATTTCAAGAGATTTAGTGTTCGTGTCGAAAAAAAAGCTCTGGTATGTTAAAGGCGGTGCTATGCATTTTTAATCGACTACTTACTTATTTAAGACGTAAAATGTTTAGAGAAAAGTAACAGTCAAGGCCAAATGCCTGTCGGCCCCCTAAACCCCTTACACTACGTTGTATTTTATGGGTAGAACTTCTTTTTGGTTCATAATTTTTTAGAAGAACCAGAAAGTTTGTATTTATTATATACATATGTATTTTTTGGTTATATACCGACAACAATTCATAATTATTTATGTCATTATTTCCATATAATTTGTCTTGGTTTCGTCCGTTCCTTAGAACACTAAATCGTGCACGAGTGGATTTCCCATTACTTTACCATAAAAGGTTTATCGTTTGCTCGATATAGTTCCAAAAAATATTACGAACCGTGGGACACCGACAGCTGCACATTCCACGAACAATGCCGTGGAAAAATTCCTGCAGCGATTATGTTAATCCGTTTAATTAAATTCTCTCTAGCGGGGTTAGTGGAACGTCGTTCGAAGGGAAAGTTTTAGAAGAAAGAGAAAGAAGGAAGGAAACGGGGAGGGTCTTCATTTTCAAGGTCCCGAAAGTAAGAGTAATTACGAAGTTGACGATTCCCGGCTCCTTTCACAGCTCCTCGCAGCTAATTTCGTCTCATCTTGCAAGACGGCGTTTCCTTTTTATCCGCGGCACGGTGGCCGCCCCTTTTGGCAGCGGTGGCATAAACGCGTGGGAGGGCTCGAAGACCATTTCGTTTCGCAGTCTATTATCGCCCGTAGCCGGCGTGTCTCGCTGAGCTGGTTCCGTCGAAGGGGAAAATGTTATTTGGATATCAAAGATGCGCCCACGGGCGAATGCCACGGCTACGGCCATTGTTGTGAGGGTTCCGGTTTATGAGCTTGCGAAACTCCCCGGGTTCGCTCTGTGTATAAAATCTGCCCGCGTGGAAGGGAATCTGAAGGACGATCGGGTGTTCGGCTGCTTCTGTTTCGAAGCCCGACCACCAAGAGGGCACCAACATGGCGGTTTCGCAGGAGCCGCCGCGTCAAAGACCGACCCGCCGTTTATAGTCTGCCTGGCGCGTTTGTGTGCCTGACTCCTCTGACCCTTTGTACTTAATATTCTCTCTCTCCCCTTCGCTCTTCGTATTCCCATATTTATGCCCACTTAGGGTTTCGATGGCTGATCGGATTTCACGTATTCCGTCTTGCGCTACGCGACGCAAACACCCTCGAATATGGGTACAATAGTGCCTCGATGTATGAGCAAGAGGTGCGCACGATATTTGTGAAGTATGGAATCCCTGTCGTGAATATTCGTGACACTCTTCTGGTTCAAATGACACCAACCTCAATACGATTTCGATCTTATTCACTTGCTTAATCCACGATACCGTGGATCTTGACTATCCGAGCCGTATTGTACGTTTGTGTACAATATCCATGTACAACACTATTCTACAGGGTGGTTGGTAACTGGTGGTACAAGCGGAAAGGGGGTGATTCTACGCGAAAAAAGAAGTCGAAAATATGGAATAAAAATTTTTCGTTTGAGGCTTTGTTTCCGAGAAAATCGACTTTGAATTTTCGCAAAGTACGCGTGCACTTGATCACGTCTCGTTATGTTGATAAACACTTCCAATGTGACCGAAGTGTTTTCCTACCTATTAACTTACTTGCTCGCAAGTTGCGAGCAATTGAAAGAAGAGATTATTGTACCCTTTCATACTTTAAAACAATCGAATACGTTAGAAAGTGACCATAGAAATTTAATTAGAAGAGCAGAAGTATGTGTTCGGCAGAATGGGCAACATTTTCAGCAATTTTTGTGATAATAAACTTTACGATTACTTAATAACAAACATACTTAATAAAAACAAACTTAAACTGCGATAATATTCATCGAGACAACGATCTACAGTGAGATCCGTTATAACGAGACGTGATAAAGTGCACGCGTACCGAGCGAAAATTCAAAATCGATTTTCTCGAAAACAAAGCCTCAAACGAAAAATTTTTATTCTATATCTTCGACTTCTTTTTTCGCGTAGAATCACCCCCTTTCCGCTTGTACCACCAGTTACCAACCACCTTGTATATAGCACAATTCAAAATACAAGCCCTCCTTATTAAGGATACCAAATTAATTATACCAAGCTACTGTAACACGTGTGACATTGAATTTAAAATACGTCAAATATATATATATATATTATATTATTATAATATTATGTTATTATTATATTCTACTTATTATATATTGTACATATTTTTAATATATTTTTTTATATATATACGCAGAAAAATTAGCAATTGGAGTATAAAGTGATAAAATAAATACGACGCGTTACAAGTTTCAACTGACCTACAAGCGAGCTCAAAAGTGTCCCGAAGAAGCATCCGAGAAGAAAGAGCGCCGACGCGGGTCGCAGTTTCCGTTGCGCGTTCGCCTGCATAAGTAAAAGATCACTTTGTAATTTTGCATGTATACCCGGCGAATATTTGACATCGCAATGTAATAAACGTAACGACCGGGACGTCTGCGAGTCAATTTGCTTAGCCGTTCCCGTCCGTGCACGGCCGGCGAAGAAACGGGGACGAGACGGGTCACGGTTACGTTTGATAAGATACTGCCGCGCGTCGTTTCCGGCGGTGTGCAAATACTTTTCGTCGCTCGTATAACTACCAGGCATCTGTGTCCTCTGACCTAGCACAGTTCGTCAAAGTGCATAAATTCCCGTGATTGCATCCGGCAGGCGATGCACCGGTTCTTCGCCCGGTTCAGTTACTTCCGCGTCGATTTTATTTACCAATGCTCTTTTCGACTGCGTTTCAATTCCCGCCCGAGCCTTTCGACGGCTGTCCGTCGGCGAACAGGTCTGTCCGTTCGTAGCATAATGTATAGCATCCCTAATTGCCAAAATGAGTTGCACTGCTGACGCAACGCCGGCTGGACACGGTGATCCGAAATCGGCGAAACGGGGACAAAATTCGTAGCACCGATATTTACAGTGGATCCAAAAAGCTATATTTCCGGTTCTCGAAGAAAATTGTCGATTTTTAAATTGTGATCATTTCGTATAAACAAATAATACAATAATAGGGACTCGTTTCAACGCTCTTTTTCTTAATAAATGGTGTGCACTCAAACGACTCCAAAAAGCAAATGTACATTTGAAGATCGGAGCATTTTCTTTAGGAGTCCTCAAAAATTGATAGCATATCGGTCAAAACCCTGGTGTCTCGTATTTCTACCTTATCTCAGTGTCCTGCTCTCTCCGCTGTCCCTCGCACAAGCTGCGCTGGGTAAAACAGTTGGGCAGATGAACGACAAAGGGACCTTGCGAGACCTGGACGCAGGTTTTCGACTATTGTGGACCACTGCGGGCGGCCGTTTTAGCACGGATCGAATCCAATTCCGCGAGCCATGAGTTTTTAAACGGGGCCGTAGACGCGACCTCGGCCGTCATCGCTTAAAGTGACAAACGTCGACGCCGCTAATTGCCTCGTTTCCGTATTCCGTGGTGGGTCGCGATTGAAAGGGTAAACCGACGCGAAGGTAATCGGGACGAGAGACAGACAGAGAGAGAGAACGGGTGCGCTGATGCGATCCCCGGATGAAAACGATGACGCGCGGTCGCGATCCTTTTAAAGCGTTTACACACGCGCCCGGGGTTTGTTGCTTCGTCGCTGCGCGAGCTGGAACCGGAGTGACGTTGCTCTTTGAAGGGGCAAGGATCTGTTTGCACGGTGCAGGTACGTCGCGACGCAACTATGTTCCGCGAGGGTCGCCGAACAGTGGTAGAGAATAAAAATGTCTCGCTCCGAGCGGATTGGCTTCCGCCGGAAGCTCCATTTCTCTTCGTTGAACCGTGCCGTGTGTGGGATTTACTTCCAGATCAGTTATCGCGCTTCATCAGGTATATTATATCGGATAAGCTGAACGGTTCCCGTCTCGCCGTGTCTGATTCCCGGTAGCCACTCTCGCGTACTCCGCTTTACGCGCGTGTACGTGTCGGGTTCCACTACACCTGTCTCCGGGTTTTCGATTGAATATGCCCTGCCGGCCGACTGTCGCTATCGACGCGACACGAGAAACGAGGGAGAAGCGAACGAGTTTTATGACGACCCAGCAGCACCACCACCACCCGGCCTCTGCACACTGACAAATGTACCGGGGACATCAATACCGATATCATCGGATAAACGCCTCCGCCCGTCACCGGGATATCGTTTCCGAGTCCCGACGGGCCGGGAACGAATCTTTCGTAATTGGATTTACATGACACGAATTACGATAACGAAATCTTTGGGAAGCCGACTCGACGCCGCCCAGATCCGCTCCAGATGTTGCCCTGCGGTTGTCACAATGACGTTATCGACTTTCGACCCGTGCCACCAACCGTCGAGGGGAAGTTTTCCTTCAACGAATAATTTGATTACCCCCCCCCCCCGGATGAAGCCGTGAAAAAGATCTCGATTTTCGTATTGTTTGACGAAATCGAGGCCCGCGCGATCACGATTCCTTGTTTCTTTTTTTTTTAGCTCGCCGTAATCATTCAGCACCGTTGATCGTGCGTGTGCAGCTGTTTGATCCGTAAATCATTGGGTCGTTCGAGGTGTCCTGACGGATCCAGTATAATTAATCTTCGACTAATGAACACCAAATAGACACTCCGGTACTTGCGGCATGTATTGATTCCCCGAGGTCTAGCGCTAACGACGCACATAGATCTCTTACATTCCGATATAAACGTCATGCCGTCGTTTAACCAATTTCAACCTCTAGAAGCTAACCTACTGCTCCTTGTGAGTTGATACGACACCGACCTGTTTGGATAACCAGGCACTCCAAACTTTCCTTCGGATCTTTAATTCAATCAAATTAATATTAAAATTTTAATTCAAGCAGAAATTTCATCAAGTTTCACCAAATTCCTGGAAACGTCCGAACTCATCCTGTCGAACATTAAACTCTTGGCTGTCTTAAAAACTTCGAGGACCTCGAATGTTAAACAGAGGATGTTGAAAGTTGCAGTAACTAGCTCGCGAGCCATCGAAATTCCCATAACTACCCTGCGCGGTTGAACAAATTGACGTCAACGGTCTTGGAGTTTCTGTGTGACTGTGCACAAAGTGGAATCTTTGCAAACTGAAATATCTTTAACGAAGTGCTTACGAGCTCCGAAACGTGTTTAATGGTTCTTGCAAGATCGAATTATGTTTCGTTAAGCCTGAAATAATTACAGTGAATTCTCGATATATATCTGCAACACGGGTCTTGCCAGCGTCGTTTATCGTCCAGGGGACATGCTCGAGCCGCGGTAGTGGGGATAATTCCGTGACGTTTATCACCCAGGCCTAGATGCAGAGAAATTACTGTAGTTCGATCGAATTCAACCAAATTTTACATGTTCAAATATATCTGACAAAGTTTGCGCAAACTGGTACAAATTGTAATCAAATCTGCAAGATTTCCTGTTTTCTTTTTCTTTTTACGAACAGCGTCCTAAATAATTTAATCAGTAGAGTACACACATTGCGTAAACGTCGAGCGCCATTGGCCGAATATTGGCTATTTCGGTGTCCAATATTATCAGCATTATTAACTTCTAGACAGATGTCATTTCTGTTATCTGTGACTTATATATCTGGGCGTTTGTGCATTGTTGTCTCTAGAGTTTAATACGGTACGTATCGATTCGAGCGTAGCCCCGAATTATTTCTGTCGAAACCTCCGTTCGGCTCATTTATACCCGCGAAGAAATTGCGAACCGGGTCATAAAATGCACAACCCGAGACGGCCAAACAGGGTTATGCGAACGTAACCCCGTTATACTCTAAATAAACCTCGCCGTGATCGCGGATAATGTCTCTGATTTATGATGTGATCGTGTACCGTGTCGAACTTCGAAGACCCGTGAAACTTTTATAAGGTCCTGAACAATCATACGACTCTCTCATTCTCTGTTACACCGAGGACCGTATTTCACGCGATTCAGAAATCTCCTTCGACGAGACCGTGTTTCGAATCGGCTCTATCCATCAACGTCATACTTCATCTATGTCTGTTTTATTTCATCTACGCGCGAGCTTATTTAGGTTTTCCAATGTGTTTTAAGGCTACCGTGATCAATCTCTCGAGCTTGCCACAAAGTATAATAAGAATGGATATTTATTTCCCTCCTTTTTATCATAATATGCAAATTCTTGATCTTAGAAGCTATCGCCGGGAGTAGAATTTAACTCTGTTTTCTTCTGACCCGGTGCCAGGCTATCCGTAACGTTCATTTATCACGCTATAATTCCTTTATCAGCCTTCCGACGCAGTGTGTCAACGGTAACGAAATGATGCAGTTGAAAGAAATTCAGGAATACCGCTAGCTCGTAATCTAAATTTTTTAAGATTTTCCATCGCTCTTCTCGTAGAAAGAAAGACGCCATTTTCAGAAGAATAATACAAACCCGGATCAAGTAAAATCTCGCAGACCCACTGACCTGTTTGCTAAATCTTTAATACAGATTCTCAATAATATAATTGATTACTCGCTTCCGACCTTTCGCGTTCATAATTGCCGATTCGCAGCCATTTGTCTACGAGCAGCATGGTTTCTCTTGGAAAGGCCGGTGGCGTCGCATAAATTCAGCGTAGATTACGTGTTAGACTGTAATATTACCAGGTGTAAGGTTAACTAAAACAACTTTCAATCATGTGTTACAGGTATTTTCGCAAGTCGACATACTGTTCAGCATCGGTGGGAAATATTACACCGGCGAGCCGATCACGTACACTTACATGGAGGATAAAATATTTGAGACATCACGGAACATTACCATCAAACTTCATCATCGGGTCGGTAAATACGTCAAGCTGAGAGTCCACTTCTCGGACAGGTGGATCATGATCAGCGAGGTGACCTTTGACTCCGGTGAGTAAGCGGGACCGATCGTTTTTATTCGAGCTACGGCCCCCGCTCGACAAGAATATATTGGATTCTTTCCCAAAGAAAGGCCGGATACGCGGAACGTGTAATTCTTGCATGATATACTGCACAATCTTTGTCGAACCGTTCCACACGGCAGTCTGAAGCGAAGAACGATAAAACGAATATACACTCCGGAACAAAAGTTTCGTGCCGCGTATTGGTGGCGTTCGCGAAACGCGAGAAATATTCAATACAGAAAATAAAATCAATATTAGAGTGGCTAAAAGCAGAGCGAATTCGGTACGAAGTATTAATTCTTATTAACAAACTATTTTTCAAATTTCAACCCTCTACGGACGTGGATTTTTTAAAGTTTCGAAAGTATTTCCCTCCGAAAGCTAAATCCCATATCAAGGTTTCTTGTTTGGATTATTTCGGAAATTATTTGTTTGCTACTTTGATAATTAAATACGTGGGCCTCATCTCACCAATATAATGAAGCTAGAAATGATCGTCAACTGAAATGGAATTTTCAAAATGAACTCTACGATCATTTGGCCCCGAAATATCTATTCAATGAACGCCAATAAATGACAAATTAAGTGTAATGATAGTAAATTAACCGCTATTGCATTGTCTCAATTCAATGCGGCTGTTATAGTTCAATTAAATGCAATATTCTTTGGACAAAGGAACGTATAATTACCACGTAAATCTAAACATATCACCCATTCTATTTGGTCGAATCTCAAATAATTGCCCCTATAGCACATCAATCAAATAAGCATCAGTTATAATCTTAATTAATTGTATTTTCGTCATTATTTGCACTGAGTTGTTGCCATTTATCAAGCAACTTAAATATGATAAGTAGACTGATCAATTGCGAAAAGCAGGAGCCAAATCAAAAGTTCTTCTTTTAATCATTTTAGAGAGGTGAAAATAATGCATCGACGTTCCTAAATTTTTAAGATGTTCCTATTTTTACAGTTTTCAATTGAACCAACTTATTTTTTTCATTAATGCATAACATCTGCAGTCTAATGATTAAAATGGTAATTGCATTATTACTAAACTGCGAATTGTATGTATTTAGGGTAAGGGACCCAATTACGGTGGGGATACAAATTACTGTGCCTATATTAATTATTCTTATGTTTAATGCATAGTGAATATTAAGAAAGGGTTATTGAATTTTTCATTGAAATCTACACCTGAGTCTACACCCGAATGGTACTAATAGATTCAACTATTACAGTTACATTAACTCCCATAATTGATCACACACGCTTTGAACAGAGTAACTTTTTTATAAATATGCTAAAAGGATCAGTTCAGTACAGAGTATGTAATGATAATTTTTAGAAAATTTAATTAATAATTTAGAAAATTAATTTCTAGAAAAAAGTTATTCCGAGTTCAAATGTACGATCGATTGTGGCAGTCCCTGTATATTGGAGTAACTGTACGGTGTATAATACTTTTGATCGGTACTGTACACCGCGTGCGTATCGCGAACTAAGGGGACCGGCCAGGTAAAAAATTGGCGTGGCGCATCGGACCGCGGTTGATACTTAGAACGAAAAATTTCTGCATGTGACGCAAAATCGTTTCGGGCCGGCCACTGTGGAGCGTATGTCTTTTTGCAATTCCTCGCCTTTCGTACACGATTTGGCGTGACCGGTCTCCGCGTGGGTTTCGACTATTCCACCCTCTTTTCAACTCCGAGCCCCTCCACGCGATCCCGACAGCTCGGCTACCGACTGTCAATCACTGGAAAATAAACCCGAAGCCCGGCTCGTATAAATTGATACACGGTAATTGACAACGGCTTATTATATATCTGTCAGTCGGACGTTTTCGATTAAGTCGCCCAACATCCACCTGAAGGGGTGGGGGAGGGGAGAAAGGATTCGCTTTGATCGCGCGTGAAGACGAATCTAAAGCTGCAATCGAGTCTGAATATTGACTGAGTCTACTATTTTATTAGGGGAAAGGCGAGTCGACAATGCTGTAAAATGCTCGATTTTCCTCGAATTTGTTTACAATATGGTTACAGTGTTATTAACAGCATTAACTTATTAAAAACTGTCTCTCGAGTCTAATTGTGTATCTTGCAGAATAAAAACAGTGTTATAAGTGAATGAGGTTCCACCAAGTACTGTTTTAAATTGAGCTCCTCGTTTCTACATTAAAAAAATTGTAAATTCAAATTAAGAGGTGATTTTTAAATTGACGATTACTAAGGTAGCAAAAATGCATCTTTGGAAAATGATTTAATACATTTCTTTGGACATACATATGTCACGATAAAAATTTCTAAAAATTTGAAGAAATCTGAAGAAATAATGTAAAATACTCCTAATGCTTCATTTTAGTATCGTTTACTTCGTGTCTAGTTTCAGGTGATCAATCGACAGCCGAATTTTATGCAAAATAAAAATCGTCTGTGTTAATTCCAAGTTACATAGACATTTATTTTCTTTTTTAATCATCGCGGTCACGTGAAAGTAATACAACAGGACTATTAAATTCCTTAAATGTTGTTCCTATGTTGTGCTTGGTCTACCAATTTTTATCATTTTATAAAATCCTCAGTCTAGACTATTAAGAAAGTGTCTACATGTTTTTGAGCGACGGTGTACATGCATAATAAAGGTCAATGAAGTTTGATGGTCTCGGTAATCAAACTTTCACGCAGAAGAAAATTGAATAGGATACCAGATTCGCTTGGCGCGCTTGCTGCTGTTAATACGCACTGTTTCAGCGCATAGACAGCCGCGTTATCGGCTATCATTCGTTTCCTATTTGAACAAAAGACCAGAGATATTAAAATGTCCGGGACAATCCGCCTATCCCGTTCCCGGTTGATTTTTTTCCGAATTTTACATCAACGCTTCGTATTACCTTTCCACGCGACTGGAGAGTCGCCGGGATCTGTACGAGGTAATGCTCTCTGTTTCAATAGAATTCAACTTGTCCGTATCGTCGACGGATGGAAAGGGGTGGTGGGGGAGAAATAACATTGCGAAACGTTAGACAGGGGAAAGCGCTTTATCAACGGTGATATATAAAATCGCGAAGCACGTCGCCGTTCCGAGGATTGTCCTCGATCCTCTTCACTGAATATAAGTTTCGTCCGATTCAAATGGAAATCGTTTCCTTACGTCGGGTTTACTCGTATTTACGGAAGATTTCCTGCCTGCACCCCCGGTTCCCGAATAAAGAGGATTTATAATAGGAACGATACCAGGAGCCGGTGCGCGGATCCATGGAAACAGGAGCTCTTTGATTTTAATACGAGGACCGGCCGGTTGATCTGCGCTGCAGCGAAATATTTGCGCAATCTCCCGAAACTAATCGATCGGAACCAGAGATACAGTTCGCGACCCGAGCGTATCGAGAAATCGTCCGTAACGCTTCGATGCAGCAAAAATTATTTTACAACGCGAGAACAATTTTATTAGGACATTCCCATGGGCAAATCGTCTTTTGTACTCCAAACCCCGATTACTCTGCACTGGGCGTCTTTAGCGGCTTGCTAGGAACAATTTATGGGAGGAATTTACGGAAAAACGCATAGTTAAGCTGACCCAAATAATTAGTTAAAAAATCAATTCGGTCACACATGGAGTTTCGATTAACTCGTATGCCAAAGTGTTGAGACAGGCAATTTTGCATAAAAATCCGTCTGCTCGTCATTATGTCTCGGTGAGCGGGATGCTGTGGAAAGAAAACAGAACGGAGAAGTTTATTAGCCGTCGAATATCGCAACGCTGAAACTGTTGCGCTTCGAGTTGAGGCGAGGCAGACTCGGTGCTTTGTTTCTTCGACGAATCGGTTCGCTTTTTCCAAACGATTGAATCGACGAGCGGCGGCTCCGGTTCGACGCAGCTACGTAAAGGAAATCCAATTAATTCGAAGATGACGTACAAATCCGACGAGAGAATAGGGCGGACGAAAAAGAACGAGATCCGAACGACCTTTACCGTAGTGAAAAGGCCGAACAACAAGAACGAGACGCGCTGGAACTCTTCGTTTCCAGCTAAGCGGGCACAGGGTGAGGGCCCCCTCTGAAGAAAGATTCTTTGTTGGCCGGTACCGAGGAATTAAACGCGACCGGCGCTCGAGTTGCCAAACAATTGGAACAGGGAAGTAAAAACCGTGTCACGAAACTCAACTTTCGAGCTTTATCATTTAACCCGAGAATGCCTTTAAATAGGTATCAAAGACATAGCTCGAGCGGAAGAATCGATCCGCTCGAGAAAAAGAGAAGCGATCGAGCGAACAATTGCCCCTACGCGACGCTGCCGTGGAGTCACGCGTGAAAAGGACCATGATGCATCGAACGTCTCGCGATTTTCATCTTTTCTCTCTTTCTTTTCTTTTTCTTATTTTTTTTCTCATTTTTTCTTTTTAGTTCTAAACAAACGAACGAAATTACGAATCGAAGCGGAGCGCCGCGACGGTTTAGAGAAAACATCTTAGCATTATACAGGGCACCCCCGCACAAAGGGTCCTTTGTCAGCGAGATTTGCCGACCTAACAACGGACTCATAAAGTGGGCATGAAACTTTTCCAGTCTGCGCTCCACCATCCGCTGTTTTTTCATCTCAAAGGATGTACATGGAAATGTACCCCAGACAATTTCCCCGTCGAGCAAATAGCACAGCTGGAAAACCGTGGAACGTTGACGGAGGCGGAACGTATGATCGCTGAATCGATACGTCTGCCATCCGACTTCCCCAGATGCTCCATTTTCGACGCTGATATCGTTCGTAACCGCTCCAAGTCGAATGCAAATTAGTCGAATGAATATTTATACTGTGAAATTAATTACCGGGAAATATAAATTGGACATTCAATGGTCACCTCTTCGAACTGTTGCTTTTCACAACATTCTTCCATACCGTCGAAGAATTCTGAATGTTTGTACGAACTCTGGTTCCTGAAAATAAATATTCAAGCAGAAAATTATTTTCTTTGTAAAGAACTTGAGTGGAAAGTAGCACAAAAACGTGGAAAATTTTAACGCGACGTAGGGAGGGCTCGGCAACTAATCTGTTGAAATCTGTGAACACGAAAGCTGAAATAATCAAGTTTTGTGAAACTTAATTGCGAAAGAATGCCAGTGTGTGCGAAGGTTTAAAAGAAAGTATTTATTAACAGATAATAATAAGTTGAAAATTGATATTCTTAAGTCATTGTAATTTTTTTCTGTTCTAAATTGCAACCACTCGTTTTTCTCGATAAATGCGTAATGTCTACAATTTAACAGTACATTCAAAATTGCTTCCCTTAATGAACAAGGAAAAATAAGTATGTATTCTAAATCGGAAGCTCCAAAATCAGAATTACCTGATAAATACAGTGAAGTATAATGATACTGTATCATCGAATATCTTTAAATACTGCAAGACTAAGAAGGGATAAAATAAATAAAAAGTACAAACACATTTTCATATCAAGTCCTCCAACATTTGACGGGAGTTCGTCATTTCAGAAACGTATTTTAGGCATCATATAAAAACAAACTATTCGAGGATTATAATGCAGTACACAGCAAACTATTTCGACAGTAGACTTCTACTACTCACTAAAACCGTTCCGACGGAGATCCTCATTAAACAATCTTCATAAAAGCGCCCAACGGCAGCAGCAATATCCATAAACTTGAACAATGTCGCTAAATTTCTCAATAACAAATTAAAACCACTAAAACGATCCCCTGTCCGCGAGCGCGCCGAACGTATGCATTAAAACGGTAATGAGATAACTGAAAGTAGTGTTCGGCATTTGTACAATATTTCGGCGGGAGGATGGATAGCATTGTATAATTTATATCTAGTGACTAATAAAGTTCTCCGGTCCGCGGATAACGAACCGGCTGAAGGCCACAATTAATTTCATCCCCCCCCCCTGTTCGCGAGGTTTTTCATGCGAACCATGCGAGTTAATCTCGCGAGGCAACGGCCCCCCGGTAATGGGATTATTAACGAGATAAGTTTGGGGAATTTTTCGCAGCCGGGGCCCGTTCCTCTTTGTCGATTAATAATCGAGTATCCGGAATCTTAAGGGGTGGTTCCTTGCCAGAGAAGCAGAGAGTGGGAGGGCTCGTTATACGGAGCAGACGCGAAGTAAATGTCCGCGATACATCAGCAGAGTGATTCGATATTTTGAATATTTAAAACGGAGAATATCTCGAGCGGTGTTCTACGGCCAGTCAACTTTACGGCAGCCAGAGGCAAAATCGAGCCAAGTTAACTCATGTGTTTACTATACTGAAAGAGGATCATAAAAATCTCAAATGTTCTATTTTTAACAAACACAACTGTTCGAAATGAAACTGTATAAATGTAAATGTATACTGTTAACATATCACAAGTTTCTCGATTCTATTAGTTAGTCATTCGTAAGACTGTCATCTCCATTTTTCAGTTCTTTTTTGGAAACGACGAATAGTGCGTTCATTTACTCTATCTCGTTTTTACCAAACATCATATAATAGGTACTATGGTCGACATGTTTACTTCTCCATCTATATAAAAAGAATTCGTAACAGGCGCATGGATTAGCATTGAAGTAAATTGTATTTAGAATTAAAATTAAATATTTACATAAGAACTGGTGATGAGATCTTAACCAGTTGACTGTGACTGATGAGTATACTCGTCAATCCGAAACTCTATTGCGATGCAGTTAACGTTAATGAATTGTTAAATTCTTATCGGATAAAAAAGTAATTCTTTCTCATTTAGTTTTCTAAGATTTCTTTCTTTAGATTTCTCAAGGGCTTTGGCTTTTATAATAGCCGCATTTGGCCTGGGTTGGACGTGTATATTCGTCGTTGCTTGATTTTAATTCTGCGCCGTGAGGGATTTTTAAAATCAAATTCCACAGTTAACTGGTTAAAGGGCAGCTTTTATTTTAAAATACTACAGAATAAACCTGTGGACTGTAATAGTATTTTTATATCAAAAGACTTTGTTACATTTGCATTCCAAAATCAAACATTTCATATGCACCAACCTAATAAATAGATGGATAATGATTTTTTGAAGAAATGGTTTCGAAGGTTAAACTTTGTACCTAACTATAGATAAGCGGGCGGTGAGGGTGAAAAGGGGTGAAAAGGAGCGAGAAGGGGGAGGAAAGCGGTGATAGGGGGTAGAAAGGGGCACACGCATCCACCTGGCGAGGCGATCCGCGCACGGCTTCTCCTCGTATTTCCCTGACCAATTACGTCTCTCCGAGAGGAGAACAAGAAGGAACAGTGAAATCCCCGCAGGACCGTCGCGAGCACCGGATGCCGTCTGAAAGAATCGGACCGAGAGCATCCATTATTTTTTTCTCCGTCGCTTTCCGGCCCTCCCGACAGACGTGCTTGCCGACAGATCGAACGATTGTCTTCAAAGAGATTGCGAGGAAATAAACGGGATAGAACTGTCGCTAAACTTTTTAACGAATCCCTTTCGCCGTCGACGACGGGAGTGTTTGAAGGGCTGCGAGGCGCGATTGCTACATTTCCTGCCGAGACTTTACCGGCGAAGTGCTCGTCTTCGGTTATTGTTGGAAGTTCAACGTTTTCCTCGGGAATAATCTCCATCGCTAACAACCCGATGGTTTCTCTTCGATTTCTCTTCCTTCCAGAAGAGAAGTACAGTAGTGCTCGCATAAATTCGACGAAATCTGTAACGCTTAAATTTTCACGTGCCATCCCCACTCTCGAACTATCACTTAGCGACTGTTAAAGAGAATGAAACTGCTGATGAAGAGGAAACACACGTAGGTAGTCGAACGGGGTGCAATAAAGAAAATTTCAAATTCATTCATTTTTGTCTTGCGTTTTCAAATGTGGTGTTAATAGGTTGTCGAGATTTTTCTAATTAAAATGAGTCCAACCACGAGGTGACTCGAACTAGTTTTATAGATGTAAACGATATAGAGTGTAAATAACAAAGGACATACGCATGGTTGCTGCAAGTCTATGAAGGTAGACCGATTTAAGTCATGCTTGGACCCATTGTAATCGCGAGTATCTCAACAATCATCTGGTACCATAGATTAGACAAAATTGACTGAATTTAAAATATTTTACTACCGATACTTGATAGACTCAATTATTTATTTGCGAAGTTTATGTGATGCAAGAATTTGACTTCCGGATCCAGAACTTTATAAAATTGAGCACTGTCGTGTTACGTCTTTTGGCGTGGGTCGGTCTCAAGGATTGGTCATGTTCGCGGGGTGTATCGTCGGGTCGAATCAGTTTTTCTCGGGTCCCCTTGAACTCTGCTCTCTTCCTTTCGGAATAAATGAACGCTGGGGCCGAATCAACGAGCATGAATTTCACGCAGCGCGCACGAATGAGATCCGTATGAAATTATCTGTCTGGAGGGGGTCGATACGGTGTGCAGGGACTTTGGAGAAAAGGGTTGCTGCGACGCCGTTGAAAAGGGGGTGGCGTGGCGTGGCGTGGCGAAGTTGTTGAAATAAAGTAGTCCGGCTGACGCGTCATTAGCAACAGCCCGCTGCGAAAGCTCCTGTTTCGGGTGCCTCACAAAGGCCTCCTCCTTTCAGCCGTGCGGCATTAATCTGCGAATCCTTTCGAAACCGTTTCGTCACGGCTGCGATTCGTTCACCTGCGTGAAAAACAGTTTCGACAGACCTTTCTGGGGCCAGGATGTGAAAGGATGAAACTTGATTAACGAGGGGACCGCGCGTGCTCGCCGCAGAGATCATTTATTTCCGACGGAAAATTCCAGCTAATCGATAACTAATCCTTTATTAGTTCGATCCGAGGAGCAAAAAATATCCTTTTGTTCTCCGAACTCGCCTGTTCTAGTTAGACCGCTTCAGCCGAAGGAACAGGCTTTTTAATCAATTCCTCGATTTCGTGGAAGCTCTTGCAATTACCTATTTTTGCTCAATTATTTTCTCGCTGTTCGAATCGTTAGGACGGCAATCGGTTTTCGAACCCTTTCTTCACATTGTACTAATTACTCTTTACTATTAACCCTTGGTGTTCGAATTGCGACTGTAAGGCGTCACTAAAAATTACTGTATCGTTATTCAAAATAGTTTTTGCATTATTAAATTTGTTATAATATGAAAAAATATATACAAGGGAAATATTCTAGGTTGGAAGAAATGTTTCGTTTTCGAGTTAAAATAGCTTCGAGTGTGAAGCGTTAAAACTTCTAGGAAGATTTAATTTTTTCATGTGGACTTACCGAAAATTAATTCGGACAGATCTTGGAGAGAATGGAATACAAGATGAAAGCCTTATACTTGAACAATCTTAGCATAAACTGTGACGACTAAGGATACCTGTAACACTTTCGCAAAGTCCTAGACAACGTTCAAACTTTGTTGCCTGCATTTTTGTTTCAACGATATTCAAAGGTGAATCGAGCATATTGGTGACATTGTTAGAAGCATTGAAAAGAAGCCAACACACTATCGGTGAATAATGAATACACTGACAATTATCAATTTGATCGAGAGCATCCCCGAGCCGCGCCGTCTCGTAAAGGGTAGTTTCGCGAGCCGTTCGACAGGTTGATCATCGAGGAGCGTTCACCGGACAATGGCCGCGATGTCGGCCGATAAATAAAAATAAAACGAGCTCGGAACGCGTTAAGGCAACGCTTGGCTGCGACGTCTGACGTGCTCGAAGCACCGGAAGCATCCATTCGCCAGATAATCCCACGGTGGCCGCCTCACAATGGCGGACGTTCGATTAAGCCCGGACCGGTTGAAAACGAGGTCGCGGTCGGAACGAAGTTCCGCGGCTCCATTTCCGTTTCGAGCGGTAAATCAAAGAGCGCTTGAAAATTTTCGAACGCCTCCTTTCTCTCTTATATACCACCGTGCTTGGGTTCGCGAGTTCGTGTGTGCCAAGATCAAGAAGCGCATTAGCAGGCGTTTGACGCGAGCGTCAGCTGCACGAGCCCGCTACACGTGCATCATGCTCGTCCTTGTCGCGAGCGCGAGTCGTCGCCTCGAGAAAACGCGGCAAAGAGGATGGTGAGAGAGAGAGAGGGGGAGGGAAGAAAAATAGAGGAAAACGGAAGAAATAAGGACCGGTGCAAAAGCACGCGAGAAAACCGCGCGACGATAGACCCTCTTACCGAACTCCTTTCCGTTCTCGTTCTTTTATCGATTTTATTTTTCATTCCCTCCAGCGAAGAAAGGCATCCCCGTTGCATCTCTACGCCGCACGATGATTTATACGCGGAAGATCCACCTACGTAAGTTATGGCCCACCCTTGTCGCAATCGCGCGGCATCCTGATCCGATCGTAAATCTGGCTACTACTGTACTACGGCGACCGAGTGGATGCCGAGCGACGGTAGAGCGACTCTGTTATTGTTTTGAATGGCGAAGTAATCGCGCCTGCAACCGAGCCCGCTATAATTAAACGGAGGATTCGGTATCGCGGGAGGTCGGACCACTTTCGAAAATATTTAGTTGAACCACGGCAGTGCGTGGCGTCGCTCGAATGCTCTGTCACGGAGCTACTAGAAATTACTGAGAACTCGAATATATACGATAATTGTTCCAGTATATAGGCTAGTAACCTACCGCTAGCATCATGGGTCGTTTAGGGGCAGGCAAAAATTTGTTTAATTCCTTCCTTCGAATTTTGATTTTTATTGTAAAAGTGATTAAGCATTTCGTTCAAGAAACGCTCAGTAAATTAGAGACTTTAATCAGTAGCTCAGAATTTAATAAAATAATAAAAATTTAGACTCGGGAATAAAAGACCACTTTAGAGTCACTTGTCAGCCATTTTAGGCGATGTTATTATTAGTATACTATTTTGTAAAAGTTTAGGAATGACCATTCTGCTGATTCAAATGTACAGGGTGTCTCAGAAAGGGTGATCAGGCGAGCGGGCGTCAGTAATTTCCAGGTGAAAAAAATATGTAAAAATAATCTAAACTAAAATTAACTAAAAATTCGTCCGTCGTGACCTACCGATTCAACTTCTTGTGAACAGTACGATAGGGGATCCGTGAAACATGTGTAGAAGCTGAAGAAGAGATGGTATCAAGCGAGGAAGAATACAGCTATGATAAACAAATGGTTACCGGCGTTGATTAGCGTTACAAAACATGAGAGTGAGACAGACATTGTTGCGAGACAATGGTGATCATTACAGTACGTTCCATTTACAAGATAATCATGAAGATTGAACAATTCATTGCGTACGCTGAACAAAAGCAAATATAGTTTGTTTCCAAATACAAAAGAATGGGAAACATACAAAATATTAACAGAGGCGTGTACGAAATAACACAACAAGTTAATTAGTAACTGCATTTAGCGAACCAACAAATACTAAACTAGACTTCGCGCATAGAACAGACGGAAATTTGAATCTAAAACGCGAACGTACATGATCGATTTTAAATAATCGTGTTCATTAAAAGAATGTCAAGAGCTGTGAATTTCGACAACCGTTTCTAAAGGTGTGCAGAAACAAAAGAATATTTTTTGCGCTAAAAAGTATTCCCAGATGGAACTTCGTTGATCCTCAGCAACTGATTAAAAACAAGATCAAAGGATTGATCACGATTACAATGCAACGCACTTCTTCCGTGCCAAAAATCTGCCGGAGCCTTTTAAATACTTCAGAGCGTGTGGACTCAAATCCACTTATTTACAACGTGAACGTTATACACTGCGCACAGAATGTTTCAGCGAAAAGGAACGGAAAAAATCGTTCGATCAATCCCGGCACACAAAGCAGACGCAATTCAGCATACAACCGCGTGCCGGTGTAACGAGCCCGACAGATAAAGAATTTAATTGGAAACTCAATTCCGATTATGACACTCCAAGTCCTTTGCAGGCGCGTAACCGTGGCTAGAATTTAATTGTAGCACAGAGCCGGGGACATTGTTTAACTTAACGCGTTGTTTAGCACGGCATATGCGAGAACTGTCCCATTTAAATCAGCGAGAAACGCCAGAAATTCAACCTCTTCAGAGTGCGAGACAATGCGAAAAAGCCGGGCTCGTTGTTCAATTAGGTATCTTAATTTTCACGACGCGACCCGACGCGACGCCCACGAAACCTAATTATTCGCACCTGAATTGCGTGGGAAATTTGTGACAAAGTTGCGGCTAATCGCGTCGACACTCTTTTGTTATCCTTCTGTCTGCATAAATCACAATTAAACTGTGCGTTTTATGCAGTTACTATGAAAATGAGTAGGTACAGGAAATAGGTTAAAGGAATTGAAGAACTTTCGTGTATTTGTTTCAGTTCATTAAGAAAAATTTCTATTTTGTTCCAGTTTCTTGCAATTAATGCTAACAATTTTTATCTTATATAAAAATCGGTAAAATCATATTTTTGAATAGAATAATCTTCAAGTAGTGAATAGAAATTTTTAGTATACGAATATCTTAATTGCTTCTATTTTTTTTTTACCATTTCTGCTTTTATTATTGGTAGGCAGAATTTAACTGCCGCGCATACTGTTTCGTATAAAATTTGAATAAATACACGACTGTAGTTAGAGAGGCTAGAAACAAATGTTATTGGATTGGTGCATATGAAACTCTCGATTTTTAACTCTCGTCACATCTAACACGAAGAATTATGAGGACAATGGTACGGTATAGTGTTATTGTGTATTTTGTTTGCTGACATAATACAACAATATTGATTCTAAAAATTAGGATGCAGGATCAAATTAAGTTAGAAAAATGAGGAACGCATGAAGATTAAATGAATAAGAATCGCAGGAGAATAAAGTGACACGTAACATCTTGGCTTTTGCGACCCATACGCCAAATAAATCCACAATCTCAACTGCGTCGAATATGATACCTCGAGTACTATCTTCCCGCTAAAATCACCCTGCCGGATCCACGGGGATTCAGTAGATTGTTTCTTGACAGGCCAGACGATGGTCAGCCGAGGTTAGGGCATCTGTGTGTTTCGTTGGAAACTGATTGTCGTTAAATTGCGAACGAGCCGGTGGCCATTAGTGCTCGATGGGGCGGTACTTGCCACCACTCGGGCCCGGCCTCCGGGAAACAAAACCCCTTTTCGTAGTTAACCCCCGCCCTCTCGCGGCGAATGTTTAATATCAGATTTCATAGGGGGCACACGGGGGGGGGGGTGCCGTGGGTAGACGGTTTGTCAGAGGTGACAGAGGAGAACGCGACGCCGCCAAGGCCGGGCAAAAGCCGATATCAAACGCGACGACAGCTTTGTTTCGCTACGAATAATCCTGCGAGGGATCCACAGAGCGCCGCGACGCGCCGTAAAAAGCTCCCGTGAATCGAGGGAACCCGGGGAGGAAGGTTTCATCGGTGAAACCCGCGCAGACTTCAACACACTTACCGTTCGCGATCGTCCTTCTTCTCTCCACCGTGGCTTTTTCCTGTCGCGAGCCCAACGTTTTTATCGTTCTGATGAACGACCGAGCGCCGCTAGGAAGCTCGAACGTCTCGCCAGATTTTATTTAACGACACCGACAGAGCCAGAATTCATGGACATCCGGGCCGCGCAGGTGTCCTCGCCCGAATCTCGAAAAAAGGATGCAAATTGCGTTGATGCCGATGGGACGCTCGGCGTGCTCGGTAATAGTAAACCTTGACTGACCTTTTTGACTAGACGAACCTAAGACGTTGATTCCTACTATTCAGGATGGTCGGTAACTGGCGGTGCTACAAGTAGTGATTCTCCATTAAAAAACATAAATCGAAAATTTAGAATAAAATTTTTTTATAGGTGGCTCCGTTTCCGAGAAAATTAAAATTGAAGATTCGGTTAACACTACTGAATGGAAATCATCTTAACGCGTCTAGTTGACCTATCGGGTTCTACGGTGTTTACTCTATATATGTCCCAAGTGCCTAGCCGATAAAAGTCCCAGAACCGTGTGGGACGTGAACCGAGGCCTCGGTAGATATTATCTCCTGACCGATATATGTCCCTGGCTAGAGCCGTGTTTTGGACATATATCGAGTAAACACTGTATATCGTACAAATGCTAAGCACGCGAATTTGAAAGGTTATGATACTCCACTTCCTCGATAATAAAGACCCATGAAAAATGTTATTCCATATTTTTTAACGTAAAATCACCCCCTTTCCAATTGTACAGCCAGTATTATTGGCCACTCTGTATATACGGCACGTACCGAAGTTCCGAGAAATCTAATAATTTTTTTAATTGAACTCGTAACTACTAAATCAAGATTTATTATAGTCGCTGCTGTTTTAACTCTCTTATACTTCGCAGGTCGTAATGAAATTTTTATTTACCACCACTTGGCAAGTTCCCCCAATTAGTTCGGTGTTCGGATAATAGAACTGTTTCTTGGACACGGTGCAAAATCAAGTTCTTACTGATTTATAAATTGTGCAGTATGTGGACCTACGCCGAATACTCTAGATAAAATTATTATAGCTCCAGAAGATTTCAGAATGATTGTAAAAATCGTTCATGGAAAGGAAGTTGCTCAATCCTCCCTCGATAGACAAGGTCGTTTACGATTGTCAGACAAGAAACGTTTCATTATTTTCTTTTTAATATCGCGTTTACTCGTTCGTTTTAAGCTCGAGCTCCACAAGGAACACAACAGATTTATGTGTACGAGAAGGAACGGACTTGTTTCTAAAAGAATTTCTCCCTTTGGTCTTGTCTTTCACCGGTAAATTACACAAAATGACTCTCGCCCAAATAGGATGACTGCAATCGTCTAACGAAAACAAGGTTTCGTCTATTCTACAAATGCTTCCTTCGAAATTAGATTTTAAGCATTTTCCATTTCTTCGAGAGATCCTCGAGGCTTTTACGGCAACCGCGTCAAGAATATCATAAAAATATCAAAGCCAAGAAAACCTGAGAAGCCCAGTCGAAAGAATCAATATCGAAACGAGGTAAAAACGTATTTGTTCCTGCAGGAAAATGAAAAATGCCTCTCCGACTAAAACGGTGGCCGACGAATTCACGCCTGACTTCCCGGGTTATTCAAAAGTGAGGGTAGCACTTGACTCATTTGGGATTATTAAAAATACCATTTCGGTGCCTCCGGGGAGCCCAGAGGAGAACAGTTCCGTAATTAGACAACCGGATCGTTCAACGGCCCATCGATCAAGCGAACGATGAAATTCCGCGAAACAGCCTGCGCGCATGCTCGCGGAATTTTTTTCTATCGGAAAGCACGCGCTGCTTGATTATGCGCTCCACGTGCATTCACTCGAGTGCCTTCTTTCCACTTAATGATTCCGCGTACACTCGGCGGCTCCGTACCCCCGCTAATAGTTTCTGCCCCAAATGTTCACCATAACAAGGCCGTTTAGTCGTATTCCGCGCCATGGCGGCGCGACCCCATAAACAAATTCCAGATCCTTCGTATCTCTCTCTCTCTCTCTCTCTCTCTCTCTCTCTCTTTCTCTTCGGCCTCGAGAGTTTTCAATATTCCGAGGAGGGGAAAGGAAAAAAGGATGAAAATGAATGTTGAGCGACGGACGGCATTCGTCGCGACATTTTCAGTGACCCAATTCCGAACAATTTGCACGGTCGCATCGAACGACGAGAAAAACGAACTCGTTTAATCCGTCATTCCCCGCTATTTGAAGTAAGAATAACGCTGTTGCGGACCGTTCTGCTTTATTTTCTTCGGTTTTATTTTTTTCGTCTGTGTGTGTGTGCGCAGACGTGGCTCACGGTAACTTCACGCCAGAGGAAGCACCGACAACCGAGTCACCGATTCAGAGCGACGTTTTTGTCGAGAAAAATGGCGGCGCGGAGGGCGAGCTTCCGGTCTCCACGGCGAAACACGACGACCCGACGTACATGGCGGTCGTGATCGGGGTGCTAACTGCGGTGATACTCCTGCTGGCCGTCGCGATATTCCTGATCGTGTCTAGACACCGGCAACGAAAGTGTTTCGCGAGTCCCATGACTGGAAAGGCGCCCTCTCATCTCGGATCCACCTGCGCCACCGTCGAGAAGGGAGCTGCGCTGATGGCCTACACCTTGGAGGACGACGAAAGGTATTCCTTCAATTTTTCTGCACTGTACAGTAGTGCACGCTTAAGCGTCCGACGTTACCCCTCTCCTCCAAATTCCGAAACAAAGTGGGACCTCGAATTAAGCTTCGAGTAGACCGATTGAAACTTGATATGTTCCAGATATCGTTATCTCACTCCTTCCCCCAGTTGAATTCGCAAAAACCCCGTTCCCCACTTAAGCGTCTGCATTCGGTCCTGACTGCAGACACTTAATAGTGCACTACTGTGTATCGCCTTATTCTTAGAGGTGGGGTTTAATCCGCAGATCTTTTTCTCAACTTGTGGGTCTGTGCAGAAATAATTGCGGTTTTTGTTCTTGAATTTTAAAACTATACAGGATGTCTCAGGACAAGTGGTACAAGCGGGCGAAAGGTGATTCTGTGTGCAAAAATAATTGTGTAGATGAAGTAGTAGAAAAGTTAACGAAAAGAAAGCAATTTCTTTTTCATGGAAGCAGGAACTTTTCAATTGAAGCGAACAGTAAACGCACAGATGAATTCGCAGCCGTAGATTTAATTACGTAAAACGATTCAAAATTCCGGATCAACAAATGGTTCCTCGCGAAAAAGAAATACTTCGCGGACATGTTCGTTTGTTTTTGCAAGCGGTGGACCGCACCGTCAGCCATATTGCGCATTTACGTTTACGTTGCAGCTTAGTTGGTCAAAGCAGTCGCCCGGAAAACGAAAGATCCGAGTGTAACTCTCGGTTATTTTCTCTTGCACAGTTGAAAAGTAACAAAAAGATTCCAAAAAATATGGACAAAAACATTTCATTTTCAGGTACTTTCATATAACGTTCCACCATCGGTCGTGGCTAATTTAAATTTTTATGCTGGTGGCTAATTAAATCCATTCCGTAATGGATTCTGCGAAGAATAATACGAACGATTTCATTAAATATTTTTCAAAATATTTGTTCTCTTACGAACCACATTTTCGGTGTACAGGTTCCACATCAGAAAATAAGTCGAAAATATGAAATTAATTTTTTTCATTTAACGCATTGTATACGAGAAAATCGAGTTTGAAAATTCGCCGAACATGCGAATTCAACAGGAACCGTCTGACGCGTCTGATTATAACCTACTGATTCCACTTATAACTGCTAGGCCACAAATGGATCTTCAAATCCGTTTTTCTCAAAAACAAAGCCTCAAAACAAAAAAACGTATTTCGTATTTTCGACTTATTTTCTCATGTAGAATCACACACACACACACACACACACACCCGTCTCCAAGGTAGTACCATCAATACCGGGACATCCTATACTTCTTGTTGGTATAAGAAAGTGAACGATAACGTTTCTGTGTGCTGAAGCTATCGTTTGTGTGAAAGGAAATGACGCGGATATGAAGGATTTGCGGCTTTCCGTTGTAGTAAATATTGCTGTTAATAATATTAGCTTTTGAGATAGGCCTTCGGTTTCGCGCCAATTTCGGGTCGACCGTTCGCAAATATCGTGGTTTACCGATTTTAGAGCTGTGCTTAGATTCCAATGAAACACTGTTTGCGAACTGTCCGCACGAAACCGGTGCAAGGCAATAAAGGATCACTACAATCACCTGTTAAACAACATTCATAGACTATTTATAGACAATCCTATAACTGCAGAAAATACTATATTTACAGACAACAATTGTTGGACACAATTATTTCAAACTACTCCTTTGTTACAATATAAAATATCATGTTGTATACCTATAACAGCGGAAACTCTACAAATAATCACACTCAAATATTTTAACGTTGTCGATGGTATCGATATTGCACTTTTACTGCAACGAAATATTTCAAAAATTAAATATCGTGTTTGTGGAAGGCAAATGATTCCGATGTTCACGTTTATTAAACGACTGCTCTGTACATTTAGTCGTATATACTTTCCATTTCATTTGTTGACAGACGTTACGTCGGAGGCAATTTGTTAAGAGATTTTAAGTAAACGTGTATTACAGAGATGGTGTTCACAGTACTTTTGACATCCCTTACACTTCATATTTTTCATCTTCCAGATCATGAGATAGTAATTTATGCAAAATCAAATTTCCTTGCTGCAATTTACAAAAGCTAAATTTTATCGAAAATATATTCCATCTGCGAATAATTTTAGCGCATCAATTCTTAAGTAAAAGCGTGAAATTTTCTCGTCATGTAGCCGCGCGAGCGAAATTTTATTAGAATTTTTAAGATTTAAAAGAGCTACAAAAAATAATCCTCGCGATAAACTTTAACTTTAAAGTTTTATTCACCAAATTAGTTTGACTTTGTGTGATTTTCTTTTTACGGTATTGCGGCAGTCGACGTATTGAAAAATATCCAAAAGTTAGTTTAGTGCGACTCACTGTATTTCACGAACTGCAAAGTGCATGCGATTGCAAAAATTTGCTAATAGGAGACGTCGCGACTCGCGACATTCTTCCCGAACTTTCGAAGCATTCACGGTACTTCGCGACGACGGAAGCCACCTTCCAATAAACTTTCTATCCGCCGTGCTCGTTAGTGGATGTCCAATAACGTCCAATAAGGGACATCCTCGGGCAATATATCGAGTTTGTATGGCACGAATGTCTCCAGACGAGATCCTCGATCCGTCGTAACATGGCCACGCGTCGCGCACACGTTTCAACATTGATCTTCAACGTTGCCGTCGCGCCGCTTTGTACCGCCCGATATCACCGTTCCGACGGAGCCTCCTAAAAAAGACGGTCGCGCTTTTTCGACTACGCGTTTCGCCCTGCCCTTTGACGATCTAACATGCACTCGGGCTGAACGACGTAACTTCCATGCAGAAAGAAGTACCCACTCAAAAAATGATGCGAAACGCGCTGTAAGGTCCGACGTTTTTGATGTCGCTGCATCGTACGTATTCCCTCTACATGGTTTCGCTATTATTCTTTCAAACGACTCATAAACTGCCGGTCGCTCCGCGCAATCGTAAATCTGGACAACGCAGGTGACAACAATCACGTTCGAGGCCGTTTAGAAATATGGTAACGCCTGGCCGTGCGGAGTGGAATCCCACTCGTGACAGATAAACCAAGCGAGCCTCGGTAACGCGGAGTCCAAGGATAATTATCAAGGTAAATTTAGCCACGGTTCGCGTCATGGCGACAGAAGACGTATTTCGGACATAGCTGAACGAGCGGGAGCCGTTTGAGCAAACGGCGGCTCAATTCGAATCGGTCGTGCGTCGCGGTTATTTCTTTTTGGACACAGGCGCATAGTTGCCAGTCAGTTAAGCAGAAATTCTCGGCTGGTCGTCACGGTAAAGAGATAGATACTGTGAAATATGAGATACTTCCTGCCGCATCGGAGGAATTCAATTCCCGGAGGCATTTTCCAACTTCCGTCAGCGGTCCCGGGCAATATTAACGCGGATTCCCGCAGCGGTCGACGGTCGGAAGCGAGAGTTCGTTTCTTCTTTCTGTCGTCAGATACGCGGGCGGATCATTGCCGACGTTGCCGCGGGACCTGGGCAATCGTCTCCTGGACATCGTGAAGCTCGACGACTACCAAGAACCGTACCAGGCATTAAAGTACGCCCCGTACTACAGCTACAGTACCGTTGTTATGGAGATGCAAGACATGATGCTGAACAACAAGAGCACCAACATCAATCACTCAGGTATGCCGCGTTCGTGCACAACGCCGCCGCCGCCGTGCCGGACCGGTGTTGTTTTACACGCATATACGGGTGCGCGAGCGCTCACGTGGCCCTCGTATATTTATACCGGTGTACACATTAAACGGTTGCACCACGAGTACAATCCCTCTGTAGTATACGTACGCGTGTACCAAACAACAAAGCGTTCGCCTGACCGCAATCAATACATCGCGTGCCCCCCCGTTATCCCCCCTTCTGGTCCGTGCCCGTTCCTCCTTTGCTATATCATCCACAGCGGTGTACGCGAACGGTGCAGTTGACACATCGTACGATTATGCGGTACCGGAACTCGGCACGGTGCCCCTGCTCAACCAGGACGGCACAGGACGAGGCCCTGCCGTTTCCAGCAACTCCGCCGACCAGGACAGCCTCTTCTCCAAGACCTCGGCCCGCGCCAACAAGACCGAAGACAAAAAGGTACGCGCTCTGAATCTTTGCCGTCCTTGCTCCTACGTCACGGGCCCGCTAATTAGCGGCTCAACACTCACGAGGCTTCTAACCACTTCGAGGCAGCTGTGGCTAGGTTCACTAAAATCCTTGCGTACACAATTTTTCACGTATTTCTGAACCTACTTCTTTGAGATCAACGTTGGAAGTCCATAGATTTTTTTAATGGATCTTTCAACGGCAATGGCAATTGCAATCTTCAATAAACAAGTCACCAGTAACGTAATGTCCAACTGTTTTTAAGCTTACTTTCAGTACGGCAAGATTTATTGATAAGTTTCTTAACCACTTCGCGACCACAGCCGAGTTATCTCGCGACGCAATGTCGCTTACGTTGTGCCACAGACGAGTCATCTCGCGAACAAGTTTCGTTTTCAAGTTGGTCGTGAGATAACTCGTCTGTGGTCTCGAAGTGGTTAACCCCTTGCTCCAATATCTATTTTGTAGTGATTAGAAATTCTTCATAGTTCAGAATTTCAGAGAAAAAGAGGAGGTTTATATTTATTGTATGCTCGTATTTTCTCAAAAGGGTTATAGGTTGACTGCCAACTACGAGATAACTCGTAGTTTGTTTACTCGGCATAATATGAATAATAATATTTTTGCATTAAGAAATGAAAGTCGCGTGTAAAATGATAAATTATTTAAGAAGAACAGTCCTTTGCGGTACTGATTGAATTAAATTGGACTTTTACACCGGAATCCTGGAAAGTACCGTGGAAGTCAACATACAAATCCAATGACTAATCTAATGGCTACGGTGTCTACCAATATTCTCTGCCCAACACGCTGTTATTGACACCAGCTCGCTCTAGTTGGCTCAACCGTGTTCTCGCCTGCTCTAGTTTGCGTTGCATCGTTCCCGCGAATCCTTACAGTGCACTCCAACCTGCTCCAACCAGTTCCATTCTGCTCTAGTCAGTGTCAGCATGCACCTCGATGCACAATTCTAATAGCTAACGAAATATCGGATATTTGCTTCGGTAAAGTCCACAAACGCTAACAATTTGGTAGAAATATTAGGGGTAGCCATAAGTAATCAATTATTTGCAAAGAATTTGTATCGCCTTTAGTTCTGTACCGACCGTTGAAGAGGAAACATATTCTTTTAAAGTTTTCGGTAAAGCAGCCTGCGTTCAAAATATTCTAACAAATATAATTTTTTTCCGAGGATTGCATACTTTTTCATTTTCATGCAGGATTTAATGCAACGTTAACGACAAAGAAAATTTGCAATATTTATGGAGATGTATTGAAGATCAACAAGTGCCAACGTTGGTTCAGAAGGTTTGCTGCTGGTGATTATGATCTCTCCGACAAGCCTCGAAGTGTACGACCAGTTGAATTTGATAATGACACCCTAAAATCTCTAGTGGAAGCTGATCCACAATTAAGTATACAATAATTATCGAGAAGCCTTGGGTCCACATGGTCAACTATACA
Organism: Halictus ligatus; assembly: GCA_028454255.1. Taxonomy (NCBI): domain Eukaryota; kingdom Metazoa; phylum Arthropoda; class Insecta; order Hymenoptera; family Halictidae; genus Halictus; species Halictus ligatus. Next base: position 11,176,989 of record CM052137.1, read on the forward strand.
AAGGGTACCTACACGAAATGGGAAAGGCATATAGGCAAGGAATGTGGTTACCGTATCAATTATCTGAGACCAATAAGAATATTCGTCGATCAATTTGCATTTTGAATTTGAATTTTTTCAATTTGAATTTTCATTGCTATCCAGATTTCGTAGAGATCCATTGCTTAGCAGAATCGTTACCAGAGATGAAAAATAGATTCTTTATGATAACATAAAACGTTCCAAGCAATGGCTTTCTGCAAATCAAACCGCATTATCAACCCTTAAATCTAGCTTATCACTTAGAAAGGTGCATTTGGTGAGACTGTCGTGGCATAATTCACTTTGAGTTGAAACATGGAGAAACAGTTACTGCTGATTTGTATTGTCAGCAATTACAATGATTGTATTCAAAACTATTGAAAAAGAGGGCATCTTTAGTCTATAGAAAAGGTGTAATACTGAAAATTGATAATGCCCGGCTCCGTATAACGAAACTCATTCAGGAAAAGATCAAAGAATTGCGATGTGAAGTTTTACCGCACCCCCTCTACTCACCGGATATTGCTCCCCCTGACTATTATCTTTTCAGATCTCTGGAGCATTATTTAAGAAATAAAACATTCACTTCTATAATTGAAAATTTGCAATATAGATTAGAGATTATATAATAAATTCAGAAATAAAAACTTGAATTTACTACAAAGTTTGTTTTAAATTTCAAAATAATTTATTACGTATGGGTCCCCCTGGTATATGGAACTAATCTCGTATTTATCCAAATTACGAAAACTTTAATTATTTACAAATAACGAAACCGACGTGATCGAACGTGCTTTCGTCGAGTCACTGCTGCAACACAGAGTATCCAAACGGTGCACAGGTACTAGACGCTCTACTGTAACATTTTCCAGTTTTAATTGATTTTTAAATAATAATTACAACGCGAGCACGCCGTTGACATGCCGGGAAATAGCCACTCGCATTTTAAATAAGTAAAGAGATTTAATTTTCAACAGTTTGAGAGGCCGTTGAAATTGTCGAACATACAATTATTCATCAAAGCTTTCACGCTCGCTGAATACTTCAAACGGTTTCGGCTCGAGCGCAAAGCGACTCTTTAAATGGTTCAATCTTTTTCTATGCGCCGCAGTCTAATTCGTTCGTGCACGGCACGAAGCTGCCGGCGAGGAAACGCGAAAATATATACCGCTGACAAAGGCGGTGCTCAGCAAGGAAGAAAAATAATCGCGACGTCCGATCGAGAATAAAATAAACGAACGGGAGAAGCGTAGGGGAGGGAGCTCGGCTACGTTATCGCGCGATCTATAAATAATGACCAATCCTTGGTAAAGGTAAAGTGTATCTGGTAGTTCCGCAGCAGCCATTAAACGTACCCCCCATTCGTCGAGAGAAGGTTCGCAATTAATAATTTAAATCAATATGGCGGAACGAGTGCACACGAGTTCGGGACGGCTATATCTCCCGTGGGTACAGTGTTTTGAAAATTTCATCTCGATTTAAGATTTCCGTGAAAGAATTACACCCTCCCCCCAGATATTCTGGCGTAAACGCCTTGTTGCTCAGCTCTGTTTCCGAAAGGATCCCCTGTTTGCACCATCTTTTCCCTTTTAGCATTCACCAAGTTTTCTCCAAGTGAACGTCACCGTGTGTGCAAAATACAAAAAGATAATTTTGAATATAATATTTTACAGTTACTGTAGTCCTCTTTTCCAAAAAGCTCCTGTCCTTAATATTCACTTATTATTCCTTATTATTCCTTAATATTCAAAAATTACTGTCCTTAGTATTCACCAAGCTTTCTTCGAGCAAATCCCATTGTGATACAAAGAGACAATTCTAGATGTAAGGCGATGATAATAAACGTCTTTGTCCTCGTCAGCGCCTCTGGCACGTGCACGCGAGCCCAACCTTGGCATTCTAAACACCTAGTCCATCCTTCTGTGGCTTCAAGGAACGAATGGCCACGGAAAACGCATTGGGTGTCGTCATTGTCTTCAAATGAAATATCTTTGTTTCCTATTCTGAGCATGGACGATTGCCTTTTGTTTCTTTACCGTTACCATGATAATGCTGCAGTCTCCCAAAAGTAATGACTAGCTAATAATAATCTCATTTGCCTACAATCAACCTTTCCGAGCAGAAAGCTGATTACTTCAGGAAATAATTCAATTGACGCAAGAATTACGTATTGATAATTACAGCTTGTTGAATCTCCAGAACTATGGAAAAATATGTCCAGACTGCGGATGTTTATGGATTTACGGTGAAATTTGGTTGGGTGAAATGTAAAACGGTAAAAGATTAGAAAAATTTTAGAATATTGTAGTGTTCTTTTTACTGTAACACAGTGATTAAGGGACGAAATCAATGAATTTTATTCCTGCTTCCCACAATCAATGCAGAACATTTTTATTTCGCATAAAGATCCTCGGACTAGACATGACCTTCACCTTAGATAGGCGACAGTACATCTACAGTAAAACAAATCAGTATCAAGAATATAAGAGTATTCGGTAGAAAAACCTCCAGAAGCACAAAATTGAATATTTCGGGAATTCGCGTGTTACGAGTTCCAGCTTGCTCGCTGATTTCTGAAAAATGAAGAACACGGTTACGGCTACGAAGAGACAGAAAAATGGTCGCCGAGCGTCGCGTGTACTTCAACCGTTCCTAGATTTCATATTTTCCGAAAAGTAACAGTATTTCTACAGTAAAGTAAACAGACCTCTACCGAGAATATCAGAGAGTACTGTACACGGGGGCTCCTATGGGATGAGCGAAAAGGTAGAAGAGAGAAAAAGCGGAAGAGGTACGCACGGTCGACGTCAAACGCGCTAGACGTTCCCTAGGGCTCCCTTTCGCATAAAAAATTACCAGATTACGACTAAAGGTCAATGGAAGAGCGCCGGATCGATAGCGAGCCTCCTTCGAATTGGTCAATACTCTTTCGAGACCGATCTCAGCCGATATCGTTATGTATATTGATACTTTACACTGCGAAAGTAAAGTTGCAGTTATGTTCTTCGTGCTGTATACGGCGAAGACTTGCTGAACTTTATGTGCCTACGAATTTTAGCGAAATATAATACAGTCTCGTTTTATTCCCAATTTACCGAGACCATGTCTGAAGGAAATAGAATTACATTTGACTTAAGTTCTCTTGAATCGAGCCCATAAAAATGTTGCGCAAAGTTTCTGCTGTTTGGTAATGACGTATCGTGAAGGCCAGCTGGAAACTTTAACTCGCAATTTATTGTGCATTTTGTTGATGTAATAAGCTTGCTGGTTATTGCTCTGCAGAAACCAAGAAGCCGCGGTAGATTACAGGAACTGTTTCATTTGTATTCTTTCCTGAAATAAATTTAGAATTGAATTACCGGTCTTGTTATGTTGTGACCAACAACTTGAGTTAGTAGAATTTTTAAACAATTGACTAATTGTGAGTATAATACGTTTTGATTAATTGATTAACTGAAAATAATATATTAGTACATCAAAGGGAAAATCAACAGTGGACGAGATTTCCAGAGGTTGCATACGCATACCTCCTTTAATTTCATAATATATTTATTGTATAATTGTTTAAGTAAATTATATTAAAATTCGGTGCAATCAAAAGTTTAAAATGATCCGCCGTTAACTTATCGAGCAATAAAAGAGATTTTTATTATAACGCCTGCATGAATAAGACAAATTTTTCAATCACTTCCAATAGTAAGGTCTTTAAACTTTCGACAATTGCAGAATAAAATAATATGGATTAAATCTTCGATTTCAACTTCTTTAATATTCGTATTCTCCACGTTGGAAAATTGGTCCACTTTCCGTTCTGCAGGATGCGAAATTGTATATTTCCGTATGATTATGCAACTTGATGTTCGTTTAATTAAATCAATATTTAATTAAACCAATTCTGTCTAATTCGTAACTTGATTCCGAATAAATTCATCGCTTCGTTTCGTTGTTCGTGAACGATCCCAGCAGTTTTCGTTTAAAAGTATCTTATTTCAGCGCAATAATTAACAATCATTTATCTGGCCGGAACATTGATTTTCCGCCGGTGTGTACAACAAACGAAGTTGGGTAAACGGGGAACGAAACGAGGACTAAAACACAAAACGAAAATGGCGAAAAAATCACAGAAGGATCGCAGCGATTTTCGCGGAGGGGGGGGGGTGTACGCGTGTTAAATTAGTCTACAAAAGTATAAACACAGACTGGATAATTAAGGCACTGGCTAACCGAGCGAGCCGCGCGTATCAAAATAATGACGCCGGCCGCGCGCAGCGTCCGCAATAATGAGTGCCGCGAAAAGTTACCGGCCGGACAAACAAATAAAGTATCCCCGCGTGTTCGGCACCGCTTCCGCACAATCTGCAGAATCATTCGATTGATCGATTCGCCGATACATAAACGAACCGCCGTCAACGGGATACGCGTCGAACCCTTTCGCGGATACCCTCGGAGCAACCCTCGTGGAATGTATCATCATTACGCGGTCCGGTGCCTTCCGGGCCAGTTCGCTCTGTTAATTGCGGAGAGAAAGCGCATCGTGTAATCACGTTTGCAATCCTATCCGCCGTCCCGCTCCTACCTGCCTCTCGCCCGGTGGCCAGGTTGTTTCCGTTTCATCCCACGGGCGTGCCTCTCTGTTTTCCCTCTCTGTCGGCTCGCGTGCCGACATCGCAGGAATATTACGCGATTCGGCAACCTGCGCCTAAATCGCGACGCCGCGCCGCTGCCGCCGCGCCGCGATCTGCCGGAATAAAAATACGCCGCGCCAAATTTGTAGCCTCCCAGTGATTTATCTCCTCCCGGCGCGGTGGCGTGCACGCAGAGACCCGACGTATTTTTCGAGAATACCGACGACCCCGTCGCGCGAATTTCCCAGCGCATAGCGGCTCGCGCGGTGCCATCGAGCTTTAAATCAACGACTTCCGCTGCGGGGGAGGATACCGCTCGACCAATCTGGACGAAAATTCGAATCTTTCACTTTCGAACGTCGATCGAACGGTCAACTTGTACGAGCTGTTATACTGACATCGCGGGGTTAACGGGTTCCCACCACTAGGCTGGAATCTTTAATCTTTTAACTGGGGGTGACGGGTGATTCCATTTTCACCTCAATTCAATCAGTAACACTTCATTGTGTCGCATTGCTATACAGAGTTGTTCCACAAATGTTGGACTTGAAAGAGGTCACTCCTGAGGTCGTTCGAAGTAAAATTTTCTCATCGTTGGCGAGCTATTAAAGAAAAGCACGGACCAATCAGAACGCGGCCACAGCTGAGCGTGCTGAGATTTTGTATTTTATTTTATTACTCTGTAATATATTATTCGAAACAATTTCTTTCATTCAATAAATGAAATATCTTCACTAAGAAATTACTATTTCTCATAATAATTTCGTGCAGTTGGTTAACAAGCTGTCAAGATGAACATTTTGTCGAGATTGTTCTGCTCGAGAAGAACTTCTGTGAATTGACTTCTCGAAGAAGAAGAAATTGAGGACGAGTCTGTAAAAGGAGAGTGAAATGAAACTTCTTCGTACGGATCCCCGGTTCTAAACCGAATAACTTGGTGTCTAGGATATCGATCTGCTAAGTAGCCGTGCCTTTCACTCTTGCAGCTTCTCCAAACCGGCAAGGAGCTATTCAGAGCGTCGTCGAATTGCTTCCTCTAAGCCTAATATTCTAAAATGACTGCCTTCTACTTCAGAAATCCAGAATCGATAGATACTCGACTGGTGGCTCGATCTCCTCTTTGCCAGGAAGGCTCTTACATATTCACCCGGATGAAGAGGTTTCGAAATGGTCGCGCGATTTCCGCAGTATGCAACTGGATTGACTTCGACACAATGCTGGGAAAGTGTTCGATTAGGTTGGCGTGTTTGAACCACCGGGAATCTATGTTATCGGACCCAGAGAACAAAGCAGGAGGCGATAAAAATAGGAAACTTAATCCAAGTAATATAAATTGTCATTAAACAAATGACAGGAGCACGTTTCCGAATCGAATTAGGCACACATTTTGTATGTCTAGTGGGACTAAACACGTGTTGACACCTGATCTTACATTACACCTTGTGTGTTCTTGTACAATTAATAATTATGATTGATACTGGTACTTAAATCTTCGTAATAATGACAAAAATGAATTTATTGGAATTTTACATGAAAATCGTGCCTGTGTATGCACCAGTAAATTAATTTGATCATTTTAATGTGTACTTTAATTTTAATATTGTCGATAACAATAGTAGTTGCTTGTTTTGACACTACTTAGTTTGCTGATTATTATATTAATAGTTGAATTAACTGCTCATTTCCGCTCTTCTAATTTTACTGACAAAAACTATGCAACTACCCACTCCATTTCCATAGACCTAATCTACCAGATAATTGTAATACATAATTTGTTGCACAAATGCAATTCGTTTTGGACCACATCCGCTATATTTTAATGTTAATGCATCATATTAAATGGGAATGGGAATGAATAACTAAAGCAGGCTACAATCTGAATTCAGAACGTTTGAACGTGTTGCAAGAATTAGTTTATAAACAATAAAAATTATATATACATCTTCAGATTGTTATTACTTAAGGTGGTCATGTTGAGGGGCCCACTCTACATTTTCTTCAGATGACTCAAGTGCTATAAAACACTATCGACAACAAAGCAATTCTAATTATGATAATTGTGACGTACACCATAAGGGAAAATAGGGTTAAAACAAGAGCATGCAAGACACCAAATGTCGTCCCAAATCTTGAGGTCCCTTCGAAATCGTATTATCCAGAAAAAAATTTTGATCGGTCCCTTGATGCCCACAACATTTAAGGTGGTCACGTTAGGTGGTCCACGGAGAATTTTATTTAGACGACTCGAGTGTCCGGCGACTTATGAAGATGACCCCTCCCGGTAAGAAAGAGCACCATCCGAACGAGAATAGCCCGAAATCGGTCACGCGATACCCGCGGGCGTGCAGCTAGATTGATTCGAGCACAATGCTCCGAAAGTGGTGGTCTGCGTCGGGACGTCTGCGGGTGATTGACACCCGACAGCACCACTCGAAACAGTCAAAACATTTCGGGCGGACTTGTCGGGCCTGGCCTTGACGCATCCTAGCTACGCCAATCATTGTCCCCGCGTGATCCGTCATTAGACCGTAACGGGTGTGCGCTCCGAGAACGCGCGCGCGGCAGGGCTATCGATGTTGCTTTACAATGGGCCGACGTCGAAAGTTATACCCGTCACGTACGATTGGTCCTTTCGGTGGCCCCACGTCGCGATCACGGTCTCCATTTTTGTGCCACCGTGTCCGGTAACAACGAACATTACGGGAACAATCGGCCTCGTCGGGAATCGTTCCACGAACAACGAACGAGGATCGTTCCGCCCGGATCGAAATCACTCGAAACAAATACCGACGCCTTCAAAGGCGTAACGTTGCGCCTCGGATTACACGAACTACCTTGCACTCTTTATACGAGCCGCTCGGACGCTTAACCGATGCTAAACTTGCGCTAAGCTTGTGCTAAACTCTACAATCTATAAAATGAAAAATAGTGCCAAGTCGAACTGCGTTGAATCCAACAGAGATATTATAATAAAATTGATCTGAAAGTATATCTTGGGTATTTCAAAACAATACGAGAAAATATTACAGAAGTTGTAGGGTTTGAGAAACTACATAATATAGTATAAATGATATTCTTGCAAGTTGGAGGCGTAGAGATGATAATATAGAGGTCACCTTTATTTTTTTTAATGGAATGTCCAATTTTTCATGCTCGATTTCGATAGATTGGTATATTCTGAGTATAAAAGTACTACAGTATATTTGTTCTAAAACTTACTGTTGCTGAGATGCATAAATATGTATAAACTGTTTTATCATCAGACATATAGTTGTAACACTAAACCCGCCACGGTCAAAATGACCAGATTTCTATTTCACAATTATTGAAATTATAAAACCGTTTTCATGGGAAATTACTGAATTGACTTCTTTATTTAAGCACATATTATAATAGAAATCGTACAAAGTTTAAGTAAATTCGATCTTCTCCCTTCTATAAGACGTTTCAGTTTCATATGTTTCGTGCTTGGTAGGTTTAGTGTTAAATTCAAGTCAGTTTAAATCTCTGCCACCCTCAACGAGACGGGACGAGTATACTCGTCCCGCGATCCCGTCTCAGACTTTCCGCAAGAAGAGATCGGTCGGAATTTATAGCAGCAATTTCGACACTTAAATTATTGTAAGTCTGACGGGATCGTGTAATAGATCAAGCGAGGATTTACGGGTCCGGAGATCGACGGAATAATTCATCCGATGACTGAGCCGCGCCAACCGCCTGCACGTACACCCCCCTCCCTCTATACTCGTGGCGCGGTTAGCGTGATCATAGATCGTTGATTATCGGCCGATACCACGAGCGATGCATTGTTCTTTTCTGTTCCAGTCGCCGACTCAACAGGAGGTACTGTCGGCCCTGAAGAGACGTCTGGAGCAGACGAGCGTCCCGCTCTTCCCACGGCATCGCCTCCGCATGCTCTCGAAACTTGCCGAAGGGGCTTTCGGAACGGTAACGACATTGTTATTAGAGGTCGACGCATATCTATTTGGAATTAGACACGCCCGCGGAACGCTCCGCTCTCTGCGTTCGTCACGGCCACTCTGATAATTTATTTCGCGATAATTCACCACCTGGTACACCTTGCATCGCGTGAACCGATGGTTACGCGCTCTCTATTCGCCTGTTATCCTCCGATCTTCGTGGCATAACTTCGCGAGAACGATTCAATCATTTTTATTGAGCCTGCGTCAATTCAGGTTCGTTACATCGACATCCGTTTTGCAAATAATAAACACAGCAAAATAAAACAGGGAACATGACATAATATGCAATTTGAATACTCTGTTGCATTTAATAGTCGAATGAGTCTTTTATTCTATTTGTTCAAATAGCACTTTAACAATCATTTTATCCAGGTACGTCGATAAATTGTAAAACCTACTCTTAACCCTTTGTACTCCTGTGTCGAGGCTTAGGTGACGTTTAACAGGTGTTTAAAAAATTCCGGAGTGTAAGATAAAGAATAAAATGTAGAATAAAATACTCGTTCCATTATTATACGCAATAGAGTACTGGTGATATACCAATCGAATTACTTGGTAGCAGAATATGTTATGAATATGACAGAAGCATACGAACGGTATGAAATGACACTTTCAAAGTTAACTGTTGCGTGATTCAATGCTGGAAATAACTCAGTGAAACAACTATTTACGACTAGGTAACTAGTATCGGTAATTATTTCGGCGGCAAGGCGCCCGTTCCCGGCCTTATATCGCGTTACATTCGAAAATCGAGCACTACCGTTCGCAGCAACTTCCAAACCGCATCATCACGGTTTCGCGACGTCAAAGCATTCTCTCCGCGCAATTTCCGCAATATTATCATAATACACTCCCGGCTTCTGAAGTGTCACTTTACCACGGTGACGCAGTGCATCAGGATACTGTAATGTCATCGAGCCGCAGAGGGTTGAATTACACACAACCGATGTTACAACGAACTGCAGGGATCGCGTAAACGGGATGGAAAGTCATCAGCGGCGCGGCGCGGCGCCGATTCAACTCGCAAGCGTTAATCCGCGCGCGCGGCGCAGCTGGCCAGGGCTCGCCTTCGCCGTTTGTTAAACGACGACAGAGAAATCAATCCGTTTGTTGGCCATACACGAGCAACTCGCCACCGGACACGCGACAACAATACGTCGATTAACGAAGTGTCTGCTCTGTTATTCTTCCCCGTCACAATAGCGCCTCGTCTACCCTCGTCGAGGATAATCAGTTTAGTGCGCGTTAGAGCGGCTAATAATTCCCTTTTGTTTCCTGTACGGGTGCTGGCACGTCGTTAATGATTGGCCGAGAGAGACGCCTTGCCCCCGATTCGGCCTAGTCAGCCCCGAGGGTTGCATTCGCAAGTCTGCATGCAATTCGCGACTTCCCCGTCAATCTCCGATACAATTGCAACCTGCCGTAAGCGTTGTGCTTGCACATACAACGCTCGAACATCCCATGCAGTCCTAATTTTGCGTTACACGCTCGCACAATAATCACCGGGCTGCAGAAGCCCCCCTGCTTACTTGCAGTTTTGCAGACGAAGCCGAAGTAGTTACTTGACATCGTTTCTCAAAAATATTAGGTTTATGCTAAAGATTCCCACAAAGAAATTGGTTGTTTCGAGACGTAGATGGTGAACAAATAATTGTACAAAACGGCACAAAATTTGTCACCATCGCAACTGATCCTGGGATAACAAGGCGAACAGATCCTAGGATATTATTTTAACAAATTGTGTCCGTTCCTAATTCCATACTTTAAAACGAATCGCAAGACCGTGTCGAAAAATCGAAAAAAGCAAACCGTAAATAAGGTTAGTTCGAGTTTTAGCGGATTCTTCAAGTCAATATTAGATTTTATCCCCATAGAAATATTCGAATATCTGAGAGCTTGAGTTGAAGGTAAAGGATAGCACTTTATGGTAGTAGCATTTAGGTTTAAAAAGAATCGCGAGAATCCGACCATAAGTAAGCTCAAAATTGACTCGATTTTTAGGGGATTCTTCGAGTCAATTTTAGATTGTATTCCTGTAGAAATGTTCCAACATCTGAGGGCTTGAATTGAAGATAAAGTTCAAGAGAATCCTTAAACAGTTAAACAAACAGTCTCCTATTCTGATCATGCGCATCATGCAATGTCACTGGTACTCCTCAGAGAAACTTAATCGAATACAATTACAGTAACCAAAAACAATTTCACTGCAGAGATATAAGACGATTCCTGAATCCAGGACACGCGAATCTCAAAAGACCCGGAAATCGAGGTCAGTTTCGTTTCGACGACGACCCAGTGCGAGTATTAATCGTGACCTCAGCTTCCGGTCGGAAAGGGACTTTAAACTGCCGGAGCCTGAAAGTTGCGCGATAAATTCACAAGCGACGAGTAATCGAATTCAGGGATCATCCATTCTCGTTAGACGAATTTACGAGTAATAACGAGCGGCTTGGTACCTCGACTTTTATACCGTAATAAACGCACCGGTGCCAAAGCCCGTTGTTCGGTCGCGGATTTTTCTTCATTCGCCTGGACAACGTATAAAATGATTCCGGTATAATGTGAACAAATTTCGCTTTTGCGAAGGTGTACGTAGCGGAGGCTGAAGGGATCCCGGAATACGGAACGACGACCAGCGTCGGAAAGCGTCTCGTCGCCGTCAAATTTTTACTGCCGGAAGCCAGCGAGAAGGAAAAGTAAGTACACACACACATATATATACATATATATATACATATACAATATCCGCACACAGAGAGATATACGGAACGCGTACGGTATAGACACAGGGGCTATATCGCTCGAGCAATTTGCATTCCGTCCCGTTGTTACAACGGCCCGATCGTGCCACCGCCACTTCCTTCGTCTCGTTCTTCCTCCACGCGGCGCGATAAACATTTTACAGCCGTAGAGAACGCTCGGTTACGCGGGACGTGATTTTACGCAAGATTTGTTCCGCCATCCGGCAAAGGTGGACCCATTGGAAAGTGAAACGATTGTTAGAGAATAACGGTAGAACGAAGATAGCGCGGTGCCTCGATTAAAATTCACCGTGGCAGTCGCGAATTCATTTGCCGCGATGTCATTCGATTATTTTATTCCCGAGATAAAACCTTACGGCCTGCGACACCTGAAAACCGTATTGTCGGCAGTGCCGTGTTGCTCCGCCGCAGGACCGGGTATAAAAATTCATGCGAACTTCGAAGTTCATGTCATAAACGCGGTTATGAGACGTTCCGCGTCCTATTGCAATCTCGAAAAGACTGAAGCCTGTGCTTACCTGCCTACCGTCGTTTTTACTTTCTTTTTTTATTATTGCATTGTATTATCGTGATAGTTTAATACATTAAACTGCGGATTTTATGCATTTATCATAACAATCGAGTGGAAGATATGTCATAGAAAAAACTTTTTGGTATTTTTTTTTCAATTATTATTTGGTATAATTGGTATTTCCTCTAGTGAAAGTATAAATAATTGTAATAGTAGACGCTTGGTTTATTTGGTCGAATAATTTTAGCCTGGAATAGAAAATAAAAGTTGACTGCATCCATTGTGAGAAGCAGAGAATAAATGAAAATGTATTTCCACCCTTAAGAGTCGCGATACACGAAAAATACCAGAACAGTGGTCTTCAATTTCTCCGATGTTTGAACAGTTTTAAATTATATCCAGCAACTTTTTTATAAGAAAAAACTTTTACTAACTTTCTCGCACAAAATCCACTAGTAATGTACACCCCGTTGGCAGAATTTTTCCGAACGGAGGCATTGAAACGGATTTTAGAGAAAACATTCACAATTTAAAAGTATAAAATATTATTTTACGGGGTTAAAACTAATAGGAAATGAAAAGGGGCTTATTAACGAATGAAAAACGACAAAATAACATAAGCTTACATTTATTATGGCAAAGAAACGAACAAATAAACAAATTGTTACTCGGAAAAATGTTTCCGATTAACACAACTGCTGGAAGAAAGTTTCCGATTTCGATGTATTAACATAAATTATTTTGTGTGTTAGTATTTTGTTGCATCCCCACGTTTACGTATGACTTCTTTAATACGTTGCGGCATGGATTAGATCTTTACAATTTGTAGGTGAGATTTCTTCCCATGATTGTCGTATAGCGTGTCGAAGGTCTTCACAAAATTCGCAACAAATAATTGTGATATAAATTTAAGAAGTGTCACCGTGACAGCCGGACATTTCCACCGAACATCTCTTTTTAATTTCTTTCGAGTTCGCACGCGCGCGCAAAAAAAAATGAAAGGATTACAATGCAACACGGCTCGCGTAACATCGCCGGAGTATGCATAATACGGCTGGCTTAAAAGATAAAAGAAGCAAAACCCATTACCGGAACAAACGAGCTCCATTATCGTTCGGAAGGAAACGGGCCAGGCGCGCGATATCCCCGGAATTAGTTACAAACTGCGAGGGCTTAAAAGTCTTCGGGACCGAATCATCTTTCCGTACGCTTCCGGCCCCTTTTCACCGAACATCAGATAACTCATTCGCGCCGATGCGATGGAACTTCGCTCTCGTCCTTCCTCGGCACGGAGTTTCTCGCTCACAAAAGGCTGAACTGCTACGATATCCGATGGACGTCGTCGATTTTCGCCGGATGGAAGCTTTGTCATCTGCTTCGCCGGATTCGCCTCGTCGTTCCTCCCCTCGCTCTGACAACCCTCTCTCTCTCTTTCTCTCTCTCTCTCTCTTCAGGATGTCCTAGGGTTCTCTCTTCGGGTTCTTCCGCGCGTCGTCGCCACGAAGCGCGACCGATCTCTCTCCCTCTCTCTCTCTCGATACCCTATCTGACCGGTCATTGTATGCAAATCTATTCCATTCGTGGAATCGAACTGGCCTTTTTCTGATGTCTAGCTTGATAGCCGCGAGAACGATCGTCTTCGCCGGTATATCTGGACGTTTCACCGCCGTGGGGTTTCCTCTATAAACAACACGCCGTGCTGCGGGGGACCGTGTACCCCGGCTTTCGGAAGAAACCGGGACATTCGGTGCCAGACCTACGCTATGAATTTTATGTCCAGCCGTTTCGGCTGGACGCCGGCCTCCCGATGCACTTTGAATCGCTCAGTATCGAAACGACCTATGCTACTTTTTGCACGACCCGCAAAATAGATTGGATTCCGTTGCCACCGTGTCCCCGAACCATTCAAGAGCCACTGCCTTTCGTGTTCAACGAAAGCTGCTTCAACGGGAAAACCCCGAGCACAGTGTGACCAGCGATGGACGAGAGCTGGGACCATAGCTGTTGCAACCACAGACCGAAAGAAACGGTGTTATCTATCGGTTTCTTTTTTCTAAACATACTATCGTTAACACGTTCAGCGTCGAAAGTCAATCCCAGAGATTCTCACAAAATCAGTGTAATTTAATTAATGAAACTGAAACTAGAAATTTAAAATGTATTATAGGGATGCTGTCTTCTGAATTCTAAAGATCCTAATCAAATTCGGTTTATCTGGATATGTCGCAATAAAAATGAATTTCTAAACCTAGTCAAAAATCACTGTCAGTCATATGTGACTGACGTGGCAGTTAACGATTTTACAATTTCTGAAACTACGTCAACTCTCATATGGTATACCGTTCTCTCAAACTAACGAGTACCACACTGAGATCTTCTTAAAAATTCGATGAACATTTGTTAGAATATTTCCAGATGTATAAATCAAGATTATAAAATTGAAATGTTCAAAAGAAGTAAAAGGAATTTCATGTCTACAATTGTCTTATACAAAAATCAGTGTATTTTACTAGGGTCATGAAAGACCCCAAGAGCCACTGTAGTAGATATTTTTGGGGCTGCAAGAATATTCGCACAATTTCGAAGGGAATTTCAAAAAATTACATTTCGGTCGGTCCAATAGTATTAGTAATTTCCCAGAAGGATACTCTCAATAATTATGAAATATTATTATTATTAATTCGAGAGTTCTAGAATTGATTATTTCAAGAATTATTTGTATCATCTGAGGCACTCATTAAACCATGGTGATTTTAAATGCACGCAGAAGCATCATTAAACGAATACTGACATGATCCCGAATTTTCGGAATCAACGAGTAACAAACGCGCGCACTTGGTAAACGTCTGTGACGCCTGGAAACTCGCGAGGCAGTGTTCATGTTCGAATGGTTCCCACAAGTTTCGAGCGCTCGTGACCGAGTAGATTTCGAAACCGCGCTCTCCCCGTTGCGTTTTGAAAAGGCGTGCACGATTTATCACGTGAGCCGATCGTTTCTGTTAATGTGCTCTCCCGGTGTATCCTCGGTTCCTGTAAATATCGGTGTGTTCCGAGTGCCGCGGCTCACGCACCCTCATAAATAAAAAGCAAAACACGATCGGATCCATGACGTTTCCACGGGTTCCTCGGCGTCTGCTCACGCAACAAGTCTCCCGTCGCGAGGATGACTTATCGCGCCCCTATCGTGATCGGAGTTTGCTCCATTTCCTCGTGTCCTTTTCCACCACTTACACCGTCTTCACACCCTCGAGGACAAAGATGCGGTTCTTCTATTTTCGATCTACAGGTTCAGCCACGGTGATCGATAGACTGCGGATCTTCGCGCGAAGCGAACGCTTTCCGCGTCTATTCCTCGAATACCTCTGTAACTCACCCAGGAGAAGTTTCGAGACTGATTTTATTTTTACAGACGTACTAGTAACTCCATCAATGAAATTACGACGGTACTTTGTAATTTTAACTTCTCTTAGCGCAATACAATTTTCTAGTTTCGCGGTTTTCATTTGTTCTTAGACATTGCGTCCGTCAGAAATTGCGTGATTTTATACGTTGTAACGAATTCGGTAAGTATCAGAACTATGCTGCGGATGTTTATGTGAAATACAAATTTTCTATCTGAATTACAACAAACTCGAGTTAAAGTAGACATTTATTTTCTTTCTTAACGTATTTAATAAATAGAAAATAATATAACAGAATTTTTCAATTCTTCACTGTTTTAAATTACACCTGCTCATTTTATTGTCATAAATGCATAAAATCCATAGTCTAATTATAACAAATTATCTTTGCATAAGAAAGTAAGAAATATAAAACTGAAGATGATCTTAAAGACTCTGGAAAAGAACAAGTTCACAACAATGTAGTATACTCGTGTGAAAGCTCTCTTTGAGCCATTTTATATAAGATGAAAACATTCGAACGACTTACTAACAACAAAATAATTTAAACTCAGAGTCTAAACCTTATCTCGAATGCAATTCACGTTAAAAACTGGATAAAAATTATTACAGTATATGCACTCATAAATATTAAAAACACCTTGCTGATTTTAAATTTGGCTCTTAGCAAAGTATGTAAATTTTGCTCTACATACATATCTTCAATATCACTAACGACATTTGTTGCAAAAATATTCCCAGATAATCTAAACATTCTGAAACATTCTACGCGAGAACCTGCGGGACAATGTTCGATTCTCCAATTCAGAATTAATAATTCCAGGTTTCCGCGGGTATTTGTGTATAATATTTACGTTTCTTTCGTTCGTATTTGGTTCGTTATGATAAAAAGCTCGGTCATTTCATGAAACCGAGTTTAGCATTAACAAGGGAACAATTCGCAACGTTGAAAATTTTGCGGTTATCCGGCGCATGATTCCGGGTGCTCCGGCGGCATTGTCCACGTAGAAAAATAACGGAGAAACTTTCCCATTCGGTTAATTAGAGTTTTGGAAATAAGGTTTTAATTGAATCGCGCGCTCTCCGTTTTCCGCGAGCCGTATTCTGTTTTTTCCGTCAACGTCGAGCGCGGAGCTGATGAGACAAACGTTTAAATAACCCAAATTGCATGGCATTCGTTCTGTCCGCAGGAAAAAGCTTGGGGTTTCGCGATTTCTTATTTCGTGGATATGAATATTCAGCGGAAATGTTAATTGTCCCGCTCGTATTCAGCGTAACGAAGATCGCGCCAATGAAATTGATAGAACGATGGAATATCAATCGACGACGACATTGTCGAAACGTTGTAGAAGATCGAATTTCAATCGGAAACTTGCAATTGGGCCGTTCCAATTCAATTCCCCTTCAATTCAAATAAAAAATACGCTATTTTAAAGAATTAAAGGATTATGATGGATCTTCGTGCATTTATGGCACGTGTTAATCTCTTATTCACAAAATTTCTATTGGGTTCGAACAAAAGTTCGTAGCCTTTTTAAATTAAAATTCAAAGATAATATCAAGATATTTATTCATATATTTATTCAATAATTTTCCATTCTGTTCTACTACATTTTGCAATTTTTGAGGTAATTTATGCTATTAAATAAGCCTACGAATGAAAATCTTAATTTAATCTCAATCTTTGAATTTTTATTTTTATTACAAACCAATATTTTATTTTCCTTAAGAAGGAATCATTTAGCGAACGAAAAAAATTTTTTTTTCTCTTAATTTCCATTAAATTCAGCGTGAAAATAAGGATTTAAAGAGATTAAAGAGATTAAAGAATTTAATTGTCCATGTGTTTGCATATATAAAATACTTATTTGGTTTGAGTTTTGATAAGTTATAATTTTTGGTTATTATTAAAATTTGATATTTTATGAACTTTATGAACCCGTATTAGAAAATTATGTATTTCATGGTTGAGACTTTGAAATCCCAAATTATTTTCCATGTGATGAATGACCTTGGTGATGACTTATAACGAAAATTGTGTTATGAGGTGTTTATTCGGTAATATATGGGGTGAAATTCGGTAAATAAAGAGCTAAAGATCGGACTGCACATCTAAGAAGCTAATATGAAACACCTTGCACCGGGACGGAGGGAACAATGCATGTGTTTTGCGTATGGTATAGCTCGGTGAAGGCCGTAGCGCCGCCCACGCGCGGCTCGAAGACGCTGCGGCGATGGTACGCACCAGAATTCGCAGTTTATGGGGAATCGATATACTCGGGGCCTCGCGTAGTTTTGTTAACAGCCGCATTAAGCTATCACGCGAGAGTGCCATTACCAAGTCGATCGTAAGTAAGCCCGAAGTAACGATGCTACGTGGAAACGCGCGACCGTTGCCATACGCGTACCGCTTCTCGAAAGCAGTGTGCTCCTTCAGGAGAGTTTCCTTCGGGTAAAGGAACGCCCCCCCCCCCCCCACCTACGGACTAATCGAATTGACTCGAGTCGTTTACTTTGCGCCAGCATGCAAACGAGATGCCGGAACTTCGCGCGAAAATCTTACGGTTCTTTCGCAGAACGGACACCGTTCGGCCGAGCAATAGTCCATTTACTTTAACAATGCCCCCCCCCCCCTAGGTTTCTCCCCCCGATGCGAGGATCCCTGTGTACGGTATTCCCTGCTTCGACTTTATCGTTTCGAAAGTCTACCGAATGAAAATTTGCCGAAATTCATGGAAATTACGGTATTATAACTTTTATGCATAGTGGAGAGGGAATTGAACGGTTTGGTGGCTTATCCGTGACTCCTCGGTTATGGACACTTCACTTTCTCTACTAGGCTTGCAAATAGAATGTATTTATAATTACGATGTATATGTTAGGTGTACAAATTCTTCCCCTCACATTCAATTTGTTGTAATTTTATTTTAAGTCCAAATCTTTTCCCCGCTAAATTGGAGATTTAGTAATTATTCATGAGACCAAGGAAACGCACAAGATTTGATAGAGATTATTTTTGACAGTGGAATACATTTTAAGTCGTCAATTTATAATCAACAAATTCACGAACGGAAGACAACGAATTAATTTGTACTGCTAATATAATGCGTTTATGAATCCATTTTAGTACTACAAATTATTATATATACAATGCATACGTACCAGTGGCGGCTCAAGTCGAGTGGAGGCCCCAAGGGGTAAAAATTTTGGAGTCCTTAAACTCAAGTTAGAAGTAGAAGTTGCAAACTCTCATAAACTTATCAACAAAAAATAAAGGGAGCGCCAATGATACCGAAGTTATTAAACCCGCCATTGATGCGTACTTTTAAAACCATACTTTTGATTCTCCGAAAACATGTAGAATAGCCACGTGGTTAATGTGCTTATTAAACTGCAGTTCATTACACACAACAAATATTTTCTCTAAGATTCGAAAAATATTTATGCAGTAATATCATTGTGAATATCTCTCCAGATTAGACTTCCAACGTGACGTCAGGATTCTGGCTGCCCTGGAGGATCGAAATATAGCTAGAGTCCTGGGCGCATGCTGCCGTGAAGAACCATACTGTGTGGTTATGGAGTATCTAGAGCACGGAGATCTCTGCCAATTCCTAAAAACGCATATCACTGCCGAAGATGCTCACTCCATGCCAATCGGTGTCAAAACTCTCAGGTAATAAACAACGAGCCACAAATTATAATTTTCGGAACATGAATTCGCCTACTATTACCCGACTGACTGCACTATGTTAATTTTTAAATATTATTAGCATAGAAAAGATGTTTATTTTCTTTTTAACGAAATAAAGTAAACTCAAATTGGAGGGCATTCTTTTCCAAATAAAATGAATCAATTTTTATTCTAGATAAAATTGTCTGTTAAAAGTTCTCGATCATTTCCCGACACTAGGAAAACTGTCCAAGTACTTTTTGGATCCACTGTATGTACATATTTTTCTTCTTTTTACCGTGTTGTTTCAAGATCGAGTAATATTAAATTGTATGTTAAATTAAAACCGAGTCAACATAACCAAGAAAGGGCACAATTCGGACAATTCCTATAACACGATCTTCGACGCCGGCGTCAGGTGGCTCCGTAAAATTAATCAGTCGCAGAGAGAATTCCAAAATAATTCCCCCGCGGAGCAACAGCTCCGCCGGCGGGACTCAAGATTTACGATTAGTTTCATCCGCTGTGGCAAGGCGTCGCGTCGCGAAGTTAACACCCAATAAGTTTCTCCGGGGCCGGAGTTTGAAGCGTTTATTAATCGTGAGCGACGTAGTCTTCGTGTAGTCACCTAGTCCTCGGCGTTTCCTACGACCTCTCTCTCTCTTTCTCTCTCTCTCTCTCTCTCTCTCTCTCTCTCTGTCTGCACCCCTTAAAACCCACCCTTGGAACCTCTCTCTTGTCCCCGGGCTCGCCCACCACCCCCCCCCCCCCAAATCCTGGAGAACGCGACTGCAACTTTGTCGTCCGGGCGGCTCACGTCGTTTCCTCGTTTCAGTTTCAACTGTCTCATCTACATGGCGGCTCAGATCGCGTCGGGCATGCGGTACCTGGAGAATCTGAACTTCGTGCACCGGGATCTGGCTACTAGGTGAGTACTACTAGTTCGCGCGAGAACGTATCAGCCGCGGATCTCCCTTTCCCACGAGAACGAACCGTGCATCTTAGCTACGAGGATCCCCCCCCCCCCTACACTATCTCCTATCTTCATCGACACACACGGACGGTTTTGTCGTTCGGAGGACACGTAAACGTTGTTTCGACTTCTTGGTCACGCCAGGAATCCGCTAACGGCCGATGGAACACCGTCGTTCTCGGCTAAACGGACGCTCGATTAGGCGAGCGACGTTGCTTCGAGATTGTTCATCCGAATTTCGTGGTGTTCGTGTTTTAACCTACCGACGCGACGGCGGCTTCAAGGTCCACTTTGACCCAGATTATCAAAGTCGTCAACTTATTACTGAATGTTTCCGGATACCTGAGTAACTTTCTGCCGTTTACTAGTGGTCGGAACTAGTAGTACTTGGATGTAATTTGCAATGGTGTAGCATGTATGCGGTAGTACGAATAAGCTTTAAGGTTCAGCTTTGCCAGGTGGCCTTGATCCGCCCCAGTGTGCGTGCCGTGTACGTGTGCCTTGGTGTGCCGCACACAACACTAGATCGTACAAGGTTGCCAGGGTTCGGGAGGCGCGGATTTATGGCTCGATAATGCAAAGATGGGGCTTATCAGTGGTCAAAAGCGCTTGATAAAGGATAAATCTAGAGCGCTCGCAACCAGACAGGTCCTACTTTTGCGTTGTCGAGCAACATTTTGCATTATATATCGCATGATGCCTGTCAGAGAGGCCATCCGGCCACGCGTGCTCAGATCGCAATGCAATCAGAATAATGCTAAATGTTGCACGACAACGCAAAAGTAGGACCTGCCTGGTAGCGAGCGCTCTAGATTTATCCTTTATCTAGCGCTTCTGACCATTGATAAGCCCCATCTTTGCATTATCGAGCCATAAATCCGCGCCTCCCGAACCCTTGCAACCTTGTACGATCTACCGTTATGTGCGGTACACCAAAGCACATGCACACGGCACTCACACTGGGGCGGATCAAGGCCACCTGGCAAAGCTGGACCTTAAGATTTAGTATATACGATATACTATAGTATATAGGGTATCCTACGTAACAGTTTTCACGATTTTTTAAGTACTTGCGATAATCTAACAAAAAATATTTTCAACAAAAGTTGATAAGTTTTCGATTGGCTATATATTGCAATAAAAAAAGTTCGGAAAACATTTTGCTTCATAGTATTGTCAAGGTCTCCTTCACTTTTTTAAATGGCACTTTGTATTTTTGACTTAACAGTCTTATAGTCCGTGTCAAGACGAATTCAACAACCTAGTATACCATGATCTTGGGATGACCTTGAAGGCGAAGAAATGAAAATTTCAACAAAACATGACAATCTGCGTGAATGGGCGATAATAACTTGTGTTTATTATTAAGACTCAAAATTACATTCAATTTCGAAACCTTGACTAAATGAACGCAAACGATTTCGTAAAAAAAGTCACATCAAATGTTCGAAAACTGATCATTTGTTGAAAATATTTTTGTCAGATTATCGCAAGTACTTAAAAAATCGTGAAAACTGTTACGTGGGACACCTGTACATTTTGTATACTTTATACAATATGTACTTTGATATATACGACGAGGATGGGCAGGATGGGCACCATAGCACTGATTATCCATTTCGAGTAAACTATGGTGGGGAATGAGAAGCAGGCGATTGAGGGGCCCCTACCGTGCCCATCACTGGTATACGATATAGTTAAAACTTGTTACATTTCTTACCAACAGACATTTTATAATGAATATTTTAATCGAACGCTCTAAAATTATTGCACAGCGAATTACATTGTTTTCTACAAATATCTAAAGGCGACTTCAATTAAGAAAGTGGTTACATCACGTTACATTCATGTAACACATTTTTATTAATACTAGATTTACGGGACCCGTCAGAATGACGGATTCTAATATTTTTAATTTACGTATATTGAGATTGTAAAGATGCACCCATGAGGAATTATTTAACAAATTGATTTCTTTGAATATATATTATTAACAAGATGGCCACAAATTTTGATAGACACAATCATCTTATTTTTGTAATGTAATGTGAAGTAGTTATTTTTAGTGCGTCGCAAACCTAGTGTTAATGTTTTCATAAAATATCGTTGATTCCTCTATCACATTTGTCCAATATATATATGCAATGCAGCAATCATGTTCACGATTTTGATCAAATATTCTCTGCTAGGAACGGTATATCTTTATTTTATTTTTAGTATAATGAATCAGTTAATGCGGAAAATAAATTTGCCTGTATTGTGTTCTTTACAAGTTAAAATTGATAGAAATATTATCTATTGGTAATTTTGAATTTGGAAACATCTTTAAGCATTTTCTTTTTCCCTTTTTTCAGTGAAAAATGTTCCCATAAATAATTGTTAAATATACATTTTAAAATTTATTGTATGAAATATTTGCTCCTCCAATATTAAATCAAATTTTATGAATTAATGAATTATATTTCATAGACTGAAAGTGGTACCATCCAATTCTGATACCATCAGAATTATTCGAAATATAAAAATCAGTAGAAAATGAGATTAAATGGTTCCTGATCCGTTAATTAGCTGTTGATACCAGAATCGAATAAAATTCCACGTTTATTCACCAAATACAGATATTATGTAT
Organism: Halictus ligatus; assembly: GCA_028454255.1. Taxonomy (NCBI): domain Eukaryota; kingdom Metazoa; phylum Arthropoda; class Insecta; order Hymenoptera; family Halictidae; genus Halictus; species Halictus ligatus. Next base: position 11,199,567 of record CM052137.1, read on the forward strand.
TTAATTTAATATCACAGATAATACAATTTTCAATAATTCGAAATTTTCGCCTACTTGTACATTATTAATAAATGTAACTACCTTACGTGTTAATTAATTTTAATACAATGATCGACAGTTTAAATTAGGAAAAGCGAAGTGAATCAGGGTGATATTCTCGAAAGACAGGATCACGTTCTGAATTATAATACCCTAGCATCGTTGTATCGAGCTCACCGGAAGTTGAGGAATAAAGTTTTGTAACGCTCGACGAACGTCAGTCTTCTGAAAGTTCTAAACATCCATTAAAACGAGACGAAACTCCGCCATTGAGCTTCTCTGTTGTACGCTTACGTTGAAATTAAATTATGGCTTTCCCAGGGTGCATTTCCATAAGCCCCAAAACAAACGAAGCCGGAAACCCACATGGGAAATCAACGATTCGTTAGTGATCCGTCGAGCGGAAAACAGCAAGAACGCCGGCATATTTTCGTTGGAAATAACGATTAAACCTCAATTTCCCAGTAATTATTGATAAGTTTGTCAATGGCAAACAACGCCGGTTCATTATAAGAGGCAATTATTTTCATTCCTTCCTTCCTGCACAACCGCAAGACATTTATTCGAAAGCCACGCAAAACTTTTTTCGCGTGTTTTCTATCAAAGCTGAAATCAAGATAGTTTTTGATTCCCAATGGCGTTCTGGAATGTGTATAATCAATATATTATAATATTCAATATTTTCTTAATTTTAATTTCGGAATAAAATACAATTATCTTTGTTCTAGTTCCACTTTTAGCAGTGGAAAAATTTTCCTAGTACTTGCAATTTCCAGTTAATATTAGTTACAAAATAAATTGTACAAATACGATAACAATTCGTCGGAAAAAGTTCATACTTCAACTAGCCAAATATCAACCCCTAAAATTCCCACAAAATCAAAGTAATTTAATTAAGCAACGATTGCAATAAACATACTGATTAAGAATGATACAAAATACGATTTTTAGATATGGAAGAGTAGCTATATCAATTACAAAAAATTGTTAAATTATTCAGTATTTAGATGCCACCTGAAAAAAATATGAAAAATGGCGAGAGATTAGTTTGATCCGGGTCTATGTAAGGTGGGCAATATTCAGGATCGGGGACCCTTGACTTTCGCAGACAAAAGCTTATAGCCGGTATGCAACGAAACCCATCCACGTTCCTGTTATTGAAATGCAATGGCCATTCCGTCGAATCGATGGAGGGGGGGGGGAGAAGTATAGATGCACATATGTGCATATGCGCCCTACATACATATTCACGCTAACCGCGGCGCTCTTACGACACGTGGAACCTAGTTTCCGGTTGACCAGTGTCTCTCAAACGACCGCTCGTAAATCTTAATAGAATACCAGGATGCGCTTCCTGTGCGCTCCCGACGTGGTATTATTACGGCGTTGCACGTGCCTCCAAATGCCCGTAGGACGATTTAAGTCGGCGATTGTGCCCACCGGACAGAAGTATCAAACCACCTGACTTATTGTTACCTTTCTCGAAGAAATGCTCGTAATAAGATTCAATTTTTCCGAGAGTGGATTATATCCATTTCATTAAATGTCCGTTTAACGGCCCCCTCTCCTCCCATCTAACTAGCACTTCGCGAATAATCTCCGTTCCGGATAAAAAAGCAGTTTATACTTCCCCGTTTGCATCCCGTTCAAACGTCGTTCACGAAAACACGGATTCCGAACGAATTTGTTTCGCTCGGACGCGAACTAATATTTCCGATTTGTTTCTAAATTACCATAATGCTTACTACTGTTTAATTTGAATGCGACGAGGTTTCCGTTTCAACGAATTTATTAAGATTTAAAAAGAAATTACTCGCAGAATCGTTCATTGAACTTTACTTCGAAGTATAACTATTTTACGCGGTCACTTTGTTATTTTAAGTCGTTAAAACTATTTTACGAGCGCCGCATTATTTCTGGGCTTAAGGACCGTTTTATGCTTCCCGCGATGTTGTTTTTCGAGGGTATTTAGAAATTATAGCTATTTATCCGATATTTTCCATCTCGGCTTAAAAATGTGCAAATGATGCATCTTAAAATATTCGCGATATATAACGTTTATTCTTGAAATATATCTGTCACATTTTTTCTGTGAAATTAGTATCGGCTTACGGGCACTCTCATTTATCACGGTCGTTAAAAAGTTTGCTTTACGCGCAAAATTGCGGCACGCGAACGGATTTCACGGCGGAGGGACAATTTTCGCGAGTTTGCCGACGAATCATTAGGGGACGACGCGAAAATATGGATGCCCGGCTTTAGCCGAGCCGATCGACAATTCGACCAATCCGTTGTAACTGGAGATCGCCGCAAACACGGCGAATCCATTTGCGAAGGAACTAGAATTTCACCGGCGGACCCGGAATTTAATCAAAATGTAATGCCGACGATAAACGCCTGACTCGATGATAGGCGTCAGCGTGACGAACTGACAATTTCCCGTTGAAACATATGACTTCGCGGGAATTTCGCTGCGCTGCGTAAATTCTTCGTGACTTTGGGGCGCGGAAAGAGAAACGCAAATACCCGCGACTATGCACGCATGATCCCTTTTGTCAGTCCCCCCCTCCACCCTCCCCCCCCCCCCCCCCCGTTTCATCATTCGTCGAATATTTCGAATAGTCGTACCATCGACACGGTAACTCGAAACCATTATACGAGCTAGTACAGTGATTTTTGCAGACAATTAAGAGTCGGCACGAATTTTATACTGTAATACTTTAGCTTAAATATGGTGGTATAAGCAACTCTGACAATAGCAAACATATTTTTTAAGCAGTATTCTTCATTGTACAATCGTGGCAATTGGAAACGTCGCTAAACTTTAACAAAGGCAATGTAATAGTAAAGATATGTAAATATCTTTATTTGAATCCTGTCTTTGCAAGACAAAGTTAAGGTTTTCAAAAATGTGAGTGGTACGTTCTTATTATTTTTATAAAGTAGTGCAAAATAGTCACTTTTAGTGCTCCGTAAACCTAGTGTTAAAGAAATCCTCTAATCCATTTACAATTCGTTCAGAACAACCTGACACATACAAATCAGCAGATATCGTAACTTTTGTTTATGAAAAATCCGTAACTGTCAAATCTTGAGGCCACCTTCATGTGACATTATTTGCCTTTTAAATTCTAAATCACCTGGCAGGACCTTGTTTTCATAGCGTGAAAAATCCTCTGTAAGGGTAGTTCGGTATTCCAATTAGAGCCGTCCATTTCAGAGAATGTATGCGATCTAAAACGATTAGGCTATTATTGGTCAAATGTTTTAAAACTTTATGCAACTATCTGTATAGTTATTTAAATTATTGTATGATTTCAATACAGCTGGTGAAACAAAATTATGTAAATATCGACAACAGTTCTTTTTTTATTGCTTGAAACAGTTTCAATCCCAGTGAATTTCTGCTACGAGCGACTGAAATCCCAATAAATAATCGCTTAAACGGTAATAGAGATAATTACATGAAATTTACAGTGTCTTATTCTGAATCACAGCCAAACAAGTATACCAAATTTTGATCTTATAAATTGTCTAAAATTGACAACTCTAAACAGGAATATCCCCTTCAACCCCTTGGCCTACGATTTACTTTACGGGTTTCAGTAACTAGAACTGTTTTGAAATTCGTAACTTCCTAAAAAAAAAAGAACGGAAAAAATGTATGCCTGTTGTATGCCTGTATGTTCTTCAATATCTGTACATTAACAACGCCAAAATTAGTAACATACATACTTATTAGGGTATTTCTCCATCCTAACAAAAAGATACCTCGGCACCAGAATCGTAATCTATGAAAATCCTCTAAAGGTTACCCAATTTGTAAATATAAATGATTAAAAGATCCGTGAATATAGTAGGAGCTTTCAGGATTTTGGAGCACTGTGTGGAAACAGCCAAGCGAAATCGGCGTCGTTCAAAGGGCATCGAATAAATTCGAATGGTCGGCAGCCACGCGTATGTGTCAACGGTGTGGTCGTCGTTCTCTGGACGTCGGCGCCTTATTTTATTCGGCATCGGGGGGCCGTATAAAGTCATTCTCGGCGCCGGACCGAGTGGAAAAGAGGAAAGAATCGATTGCTGATCAAACGGTAATGCAATTCAATTGGCGAGGTCCGAGAAAGGAAGAGGGCCGGAGCCGAGAGGGTCGTTGCCAGGGATAGCGGTGTGCAACGAACGCGTGTCTATATTCACGGCCGTTCGGTAATAGCCGAGGAAAATGAGGGCGAGAGAGAGAGAGAGAGAGAGAGAGAGAAAGAGGGAGGGAGGGAGGGAGGGAGAGGATGTGCGTGTGATCGCGGATAAAAGTATACCTTACAGTGTACACGTATATCGGTCGAGGCCGCGCGTGTGGGTGGAACACTTAAGGGCGGAGTGGAAGACGATGAGGTTGAAAGAATCGGCGGAGGCGCAGGCTGACGGTTTTCGACGTGGTCTAGGCGACGGCGGTGATACCGGCGGTTGTGCTGGTGTTGCCAGAAACAGTGATAGTGGTCGCACACGCCGCAGGAACATGTAGCCCGACCGTAGAGAGCGACGAAGACTCAATGTAAGTACTCCCGCCGACCGAGTACACCGCCTTTGTTCCGACTTCGATTACAAATGTAGAGAATGGCTTTCACTGCCTCGCCGTTCCCCCCTCCCCTCCCAATGCTCTTATCCTTTCTTCTTTTTCCCACTCGTCCTTTTCTTCCTTAGATCGTTCAACCCCCACCCCCTTTAACTCCTCTCTATTCCTCACGACGAATGCTACTACCCCCTTCGATTCACCCCCGCACTTACCTTCTCGATCTAACGTTGAAGCATCGCGAGGTCGAAGTCCTACCGATCACACGTGACCGCACCACCATGAAGCCCCCTAACGCGGCTTCTAACGCTAAAGTATCATCGAGGATACACTCGATCGCACTCGCAATCGATAATAGCTATAAGAGAGAGAGACCCTCCTCCACGTTGTCGGGGAAATGATGGGAAAGTGGGCACTTTCTTCGGGACGATGTCCCCTGCGAGATCGCGTTCTTTCGTGTATTGTCTTCTTTGCTCCCGGTTTGCGAACTGTCTGCTGATCGTTCGTTTGTAAACGGACACTGAATTTTTCCTACGCGATGTCAGAGACTCAACTTAAGAATGAAATGAACGATCAATTAACAGTATACCTAACAAGCATTAACAGTATCTGGTAAATATTGCCGTATGAAAATGGCAACTCTAAATTAATTAGATTCTCTGCAATTTTCAATATAATAAACGCTTGGACAAGGAAATTTATTCCACTATTTTCCATAAATGAATTTTTACAGTTTCTTCAACTTTTACAGTTTTTATTGTAATATATAAAACCGGTCATTTTGACCATGGTAGGTTTAGTGTTAACTCATCATCTAAAACGTTAATAGTGATGGAAAATGGTCTTGGATAACACTGTCCAACAGCAAAATCGTTTTGCAATACCTGTTGGGTGATTCTTATACACTTTGTCATCCTAAAACCGAATCTGAAAGTAGAATTGCTCCATCACGCAACGTTTTCGAAAAATTTTGGTTTTTGTAAAAATGCCGGATTTTTATACAAAATGACGTGTTACGCAAAAACTAAACACGCGAGAAAGTTCAAATTTGAGTCAGGAGATAGAGGGGACTCTCCTCTACATATTCATATAGTCACTTATATTTTTATGTACTTCCTAATAGTTGTAAATGGTTGTTAAAGTTTAAAAATGTGCCGACGCGGATACTTTGTACGCTATATTTTTGTATTTATGTGAAAAATCCTTTATCCTTCAGGAATTTACTATACAGGAATGCATTCTACAGACATGTCTGGTAAAGAAACCATTCACAAAAAGTATTTGGTTCCCTTAGTATACGAGAATTTATCTAACTGGAAATAATAATGAACTCCTTGTTGTACAAAAGGAGTTGAAAGAAAATTTAACTTACACATCAGAACCCCAGGAAACATAATTTTGCTAATCTCGTTCTTGTAATATTCACTAGATTTACAGCGATTCAGAAGAATAAATTGTACAAATCTAGTCCGATCCTCCAAAACTCGAACTGCAGTGTAAGATTAATTTTCGACTGTAAATTGAAGCTTGTATCGCACGTGTGACGCATTGATCAAAGTGGCAAAAGTGTCGAGTTTGCTTCCAGTTCGACTGAACCGAACCGAGCATTACCGGCGTTGCACTCGATTATTCGCGTAGGGATATTCATTTGCATTAAGTATACTCGACTGGTGAAAGCCGTATTAGTCGTAGTGATGACGCTCGGTAAGTCACACAAAGGTTTTCGATAGGATCCGGGGTGAGCGAATATTGCTTATTGCATTAAGGGTCCTGACCTGGGGACTTTGGTGGATCAGGTCACCGTCGTCGTCGCCGCGCCGGTGAATTCGAAGAGCGTGGCAGAGCCAATCACAGTGATCGATAAAGCGCCGCTAATTACCAAGGTTCTGCCTCCAAATTGGAGCTTTGTTCCGCCGATGAAATTAATTGACTCCATTCACTCGATAACGCTGGATACTTGAACACCGTTCGGTTGCTCGTTTGTCTCGGCCGAGAATTATAGTTCGTCTTTGAAACCTTGGAGGCAGTCACCTCACGAGACCAGAATCGAAACGCTGTCAGCCCAGATACTTCACGGTGCTCGACAGCCCTCTGCCAGGGCACAAACTCATTTCATTCCGAACTGGATACTGGCCACTTTCCTGTTTCACTATTGCACAATCGCGTTCGCTGTTAACGCTTTCAAACGTAATTACATAGATCGTCACGAGATTACATAGCTTCGTATCGTTTTTTAACTTTGTGTCCTTTGCTAACCAGTTTTTGAAACAGGCTTGGTTGTGGAAACGATCGATTTCGTTTGCCTGGACAATTTATTTCCATTACTGTTATTTTATTCATGTATATTTCTTCGTTAAATATTCATAATATGGAAACGTTGCGTCTAGCCGGCTGCCAAGATCATACGCGTGAAAAGCGAAATGAAAGAGGAAGCAGCAGACAGCCATCAGAAGCGAATGATCGTCCGCGAATCCGTTTACGTGTCGGTCAGGAGTTTGCGTTTCGATCGTCGATCTGAAACTGGCGTGACTATGGCCGACAAGCTCATAACGATCCCCAATGATCATTCAACGATCCGATCCGGTTGTTGGCATGGTAAAGTTTGCCGTAAAGTTACGTTCGATTGTACGGGGGCCGGCTTGTGCTTGTACAGGAAGCGTAGCTCATCCACACGTACGTGCAAATGCAGCCCGCTGGCAGCCATTCCACGCTTCCGGTCGGCTGCGATGCACAGAATGCGTACCGCGTATGCAGATTGGCGGCCGCGCTATTCAGTCGACATACCGGCCAAGAGAGAGAGATCGATTTGATCCTGGCTTTTTCATTCGAGCCGAGTCGATCGGAAAAGTATTCGGGATTCCCCGGCTGCCGAAGTCGAAACCTCTTTTCCACGCGTCTGCGGCCCGGTCTAGAATTATCCGAAAACGCTCCCCGCCGGTGTAGTTTTCCCTTTGAGGCGCGGAAAAAACAAAAGGCTCCGGTAGAACCACCGATAGAAACGATGGTCCCGAGCAAAAAGAAAACAACCGGCCGGGAACTAAAAAGTAGAAAAAATACGGCGTCGGTCGCCGTTTTCGATCGAACGGCAAAGATGGATCCGCACGTTGATCGAATCTAGTCTTCTATTAACCCATTTAATTTGATTAAATTATTAATGAAAGATGTTTAGGAAAATCTGCCTCCTTTATTTATCAATTTATTTAACACTAGGTTTACGGAGCACTAAAAATGACTATTCCACATTATTTTATAAAAATAACATGAATGTTTCGATCAAAGTTTGTAGCCATTTTTTTAATAATATATACCCAAAGAAATCAATTTGTTGAATAATTGCTCATGGATGCATTTTTACAATCTCAATATTCGTAATTTAAGAATATTAGAATCTGTCATTTTGACTTCTTGAATTTCTGTTTTCCCTAATAAGGTGGCTGGTGATCTAATTGACTCGTCAGAAACTAGATAATTAAATGACCATTGTGATACTCTGGGTCACAGTAGACCCCGACACCGCCGTCGAAGGGTTCAATCATATGACAAGTTTAGGTTGCAACGTTACATTGGTCGTTATAAATGCATATAGTTCAATGCCTAGCATATGAAATTTAAATTTAAATTTAAATTTAAATTTAAATATGCTGGTAATGCGTTAATACAGTAGTACTCAGTTAAATGTTCACGAGTCAGCCCCACTTCTCTTCCACAATTTACTTATCACGAATTCGACGAAACTACCTCGGTAGTCAAAGATAGAGAATTAACCCTTTGCACTCGAAGCTATTTTAACTCCAAAACGAAACATTTCTTCCGACCTAGAATATTTCCATTCTATATATTTTTTTTCCACGTTATACATACGTAAACGGTGGAACTTACTCTTACAATACTGAAATGTTCAGTAATTTATTAAATACAAACAAATTTAATAAATGTAACAAATATTTTGAATAATGATACAACAATTTTAGTGACGCCTTACAGTCGCCGTTCGAGTGCTAAGGGTTAACACAGTGCAAAGAAAGAAGACAGAGGAAGGCATTTTGTTCGCGAGAATTTAACTGCTGCCTCCCGGACTGGTGTAAATTTAACCGAGCATTAATAATGAAAGGTAGAATCCCAAAATGCCCCCTCCGGTGCATTTTCCCTTTGTGGTCCGGAAAATACAAAAGGCTGATTTTACGAGCAAAAGGAAAACAAGGGACGGGATCAAATGAAAAATCGAAAACGGTATCGTTGACCGTTTCCGATCGAACGACAAGCTCGATGGACTCGAGCATTCCACTTCGGTGAAATCGCCGGTCGATGGAGGAGTAAATTAGAAAATTGTTAATAACAATAAAAGCCCGACCGGCGACGTTGTCGAAGTTAATTAAACGGCGGAGCCCGGTCGAGTGTTTGTAGATTAGAGTGGAACCGCGACACGGTCGCGCTCATCGATTTCCTGATTTTCGATTACAGGAATTGCTTGGTGGGCAAAGCTTATCACATTAAAATCTCGGATTTCGGTACAGACAACGAATTGTACGCGTGCGATTATTATAAAGTCGATGGCGCGGTGCCGCTGCCGATACGTTGGATGGCCTGGGAGTCCATATTTCTGGTAAGCTTCATTCAAACGATCCAATTAGGACGCTTACGCCATTAACACGGCCTGCATGTGTATTTATCTTAAATAATCTATATATCGATTATTTAGTAATTCGCCAAATGCTCTGCATATTCTGCACGAATAAATTTGTGATTTGCCACGATCACGATCACGGGTACTCGATTTGAAATGTATAATTATTTTATCATTGTTAAATATCAGCGAAGGATGATCAACTGCTATCGGTCTGATCAGTAGATTGCGAATCCTTTAATCATTAATCTATAAAAATTTCTCAAGTACAAATTTATTCCCTTTCTTGATAATTTGAACAGGGTGAGATTAATGTAATAACATTTCCAAATTCTTCTAATACTTTTATCATTTTAGAACCGACATTTTCGGGTTTTGACGGGTCTCTATTGCGTCGCGGGCTGAAACCTGCGACTGATTTAAGTTCCGGCTGTCTAACCGATACAATCTTCGCAGGGCAAGTACACGACGAAGAGTGACGTGTGGGCGTTCGCGGTGACCCTGTGGGAGATACTGAACCTGGGCAGACGTGCCCCGTACGAGCACTTGTCCGACGAGGAGATGGTGCAGAACCTGCGACGGCTGCACCATGCCGCGGACTGTCCGGACAACAACGGTGGCGAGAACAACGACTGCAAGGAGAACACCGACAACCGCTTCGACTATTTGCCGCGGCCCACTGCTTGCTCCAAGGATATTTACGACCTGATGCTGGAGTGCTGGCGACGGGAGGAGAACGAGCGTCCGACCTTCCGGGAGATCTCGATGTTCCTGCAGCGGAAGAACCTCGGGTACGCGCCCACGTCCTGATACTGAACGTTCCGCGACGTCGATCAGCACGATGTTCTCGGCGTTTGTCGCTCCTGCCCGGCCAAGAGTTACCTGAACAGAGGACCGGAAACTGTCGATGACGCGCTCTACCCTCACTGGATCACCGTGAGGACCAAGTTCTGATCGCCCGAGACGACGAGCGAGCGTTCTCCACAGTGACAGCTCTTCTGGGGCTCTCGTAGAGGACGTCAGAACGCGAGTGGACGCGACGACTTTGATTTCCGGGCATGGAACACGTTCAGCCTCGGCCTAGATGATTCCCGGTAGGTTGACTCGAGTCCCCGGGGACAGTTAGGGGACTTTTCCGAGAACCTGCCGAATCTCCCACAGAAGCCTCGTCATGGGGATCTTCTGGCACACGCGGACGAAGGAGAGACGCGCGAGATCGTCGGTACGCAACGACGTCGGAGCATTGAATACGAACTGTTTCTTAGATACGTAAGATCTGTTAGGGAATACAAATGTGAAACTGTGAATTCGACAATCGAGCGGGTGAACGCGGGGCTGGCTGTCACGAAGACGAGGATCGGTCTCCGATTCGTTGGATGACCGCTGCTCTGCGGGAACTTCCCTGTGCGAGCTTAGCACGGGGTTTACGCGGGTATCTCAAGGGCTTCGAGGGTCCATAATGATCGTCGAAAATTTAGGAGCAATATCGTGTAATCGTAATATAGCTGTGAACATTCCTTGCATGGTTTAAAGATATATCTTCGCGGTAAGGTAAACGGGGATACTCTCGTTGCTTCAGCTGTTGGATCGTTGTCCGATCTAAGGAGGAAAAATATTTCCGTTGTAAAAATGAAAAAACGAGAGAGAGAGAGAGAGAGAGAGAGAGAGAGAGAAAGAAAGAAAGAAAGAAAGACAACGAGACGGTATCCCGTAAGAATCGTATCAACGTATGGCAATACGGAAACTGAAATATCAAATTCTTCCTCGGAAGGAGCTATTGATAGGATAAAGGAGGTATACATATGAGGATCGTATGAATGCGTATGCCTGAGAAAACTGTGTAGCTGAGTGTAGTATCATGATCGTTAGGCGTTCGGTGGACTTGCCGCGATTCACGAATGTACACGACGAAATCGTATCAAAATTGTATCCGGTATATTGTGTTTTTGTTGAGTCACAAATTTCGATTGACAACGGTATCGACTATTAAAGTCGACTAAGGAAGACTATTAAAGAGGACTCGGAAATCGCATTTAGAATGCCACAAACTTTTGCAATGAATGGCATCGAATATTTGTAATTGAAAAGCTGGCTCCCTTTATCGAGATAACTTTGTTAAAATTCGAGGACTGTACAACACAGGACGATTTCCTGACGTACAAGGTGTAGGTAACATTATTTCGTCATGCATTAGAAAAACAATTTTTACCGATCCTCTTTCTGACAAATATTTGACCCTTCGGGGGTGACGTGTCTGTGCATCCGATTCTGGAAAATGCTTAAAAATCGACTGCGAAAAATCAGATTATTAGTCGCGATATGAAAAATATTTACAAAACAACAGATTGTGGTAACAGCGACAACCAACAACGGCATGAAAGATAGTAATAATTGGGAGTTACCCCTGAAGATTTAAAGACAAAGCATGTTGCGAATCGTTTAACCATTTTCCGTTGTCGACGAGGAGATTATGGTCGTGTGATTACGAGAATTCGACGGATATCATATGCTTGGTGATTGGAACGGTATACATATTCTCTGTTAAGAAGGAGACGGTGGTGATAAGGGCCGCGACTATGACACATCATAATTGTAACTTTACATGATAGGCGGGATCAATACAAACACAAAATAAAAAAAAGCCACTAGACTATTGTACATATAGGCGTACGTCGAGAGGTAAGGGGGCGTTTATCATTATGCTGGCACGCGAATGGAACGGAGATTCGCAGCGGAATATCGCTCGGAACTTGAATTCGGTTATCGTGTTTGCTTCCTTCTGTGGAAGGCGATATCGGTGAAGACCAAAACAAAAAAGAAAGAAAAAACGAAAAGCGAAGCAGCTTCCGGTGAGCGGAGTTTCGCCGCAGATTCGTTGATGAAAACACGTAAAGCACGTTTTATCGAGGCGACGACATATCGAAGACACCTCGTTTCGCGCGGGAACGGGGAAAGGAACGCCCAGCGAGGGACTTCGACGTTCAAAGCATTCGTTCGGCGACACGCTGTTCTCATGACATTCGACTAATTAATCACTCGAGCCGTTATGTTCCATGTATTTATATCAGATAAAATAACTATCGATAGCATTCGCAATATCTAGCGTGTAGGTAATGTTACCGTTACAACATTAAAAATACTATTTATATATCTTAATGTAATTTTCGCCGCGTAAGTAGTAGATAATCAGAGACGTAGCCGATCGTATATATATATATATATATATATATATAAAAGTGGAAAACACAGAACCGTACGTCCGTTGAATTTAAACGTAACAAGAATCGCTTCTCTGTCGTTGTGAACCAAGGAAAGAACGAAAAAGAAAACGAAAAAGGAAATAATAGGAATAATAATCAGCACAGCGAGGTTTCATGGTGAAAAATTGTCGTAGCTCGTAATTTGTGGGATTATCGTAAGAAATTAGTTCCGAATTGTATTCGTAGATCGATTCAACGATTTAGCATTTTATACCGTGATCCGCAGGCACGTTGTTCAGATAGCGATAATAATAGTCGCCGGATCGTTAGGCGTTAAAAAAAAAGAAAGCAAAGAGGAAAGCGTACCAAAAAAAGACAAAACGATGAAAAAACTGCCGAGAATTTAGGAAAACGAATCGTAGTTGCGTTTAGATTCATCGATGTAAGCATATTGCTGCCTTTGGCTGTATCGTTGCCCCCCTCCCTTTCCCCCACCCCTGAACCCACTACTGCTAAAGAGTAACTCAACTTGTCTACTCATGTGATAATTTAGTATATCTCTACGTACCTACCTGTACCTACCGGTTCGGAATTCTCAGTAGCAAAAAAGGATCGTTCATCTTGTGCTGCGCTCTGTTCGATCCCAACTCGAAACGAACCAGCGAGAAACGATAAGAATCGAATGGAATTCTATTCCTAAACTATCAATAACCAGGAATATCAACGAAATGGACATCTAAACTTGGTCCGGTTTGCTTCTGTTCGCAAAGATTCGAGAGACGCGCGACCCATTCTCTGCTGACAAGGAAATTTGCTCTCCAATTGACGACTGTTTCTACACACTTTTCCTCGAAAGAGAGAGGCGTCTTGTTTCCCACGCCGGAGAAATTATTCGAAGCAGAAGTAGAAAGACAAAACAAGAAGGAAGCAGGCGTGGTCTCCTTTCGAGACTTGCTGCGGTGACAAACGAATCTTTTCTCCTGTGATTTTTAATACTTCGTCGTTCTTTCCGTTTCCGGCCGGCTCCTCTAATGGCGCGGGGCTTCTCTCGTCATCGGTCGAGAACACGCTCGGTGTTGCAATGAATCTAAACACGGTTTCATCGACGCGTCGCTTCGCGAGCTCTAACAACGTTGATTTCGATGATCCACTGAACACGTGAATTGGCAATCGGTGAGAAGTTTCTACGCGACGGTTGTTGTTCGCCTGGACCTCGGTTGCGGGAATCTTTTGCTTTTCCTTCGCTAGCGTAACGATCGACAATCACGCTCATATGCCTCGAAGGCTTCCGGGATCGTTCAATCTTCCATGTTGGTGCTGTCGCAAGTACCGTGTTGACACGGCGAAGAAAATCGTGGACAGTGGGATTATTGTCGAATTAGGTTTTCACGATCGAACACACATCTACGCGGAAATTTTCGCACGGTGTCGCAATCGGTTCTCGCTCGCGATCCATTCCTAACTGAAAAAAAACACGATATAGTGCGTTTTACATGACGCGTGGTGATCGAGATTCGGAAACTTGATTTACAAGACCTGACAATGCGTGTCGCGATCCACAGTTAATTGTACACCTGCGAAAGCTGTTTATCGCCGGACAATTTTTGGTGTGTTGATGTGACGCGATATCCTTACGAGAAAATCTAACAATTTTGAGGAATATTGTTTGCTAATGTCTCTTTCGATACAAACAAGCAAAATATGCACACAGTAAAAAATTTTAAATTGATAATCAACGAACAAGAGATATCAAGCTCGAGCTTTATTTTATTGCTTGTACACAAACTAGTGAATATTAGTAAAGCCATTTTTCGTGAAAATTCTGAACAAAACTGAGAGGTTTCTTCTCAAGAACCTTTGATGTTCTCATACATAAAAAGAAATATAGTTGAATATTGTTTGTTAAAAGGCACCATGTTCAAAATGGCACTATTGGAAACGCATATCGCGTTTCCAAAAAACGCGTATTGGAAAAAATGGTCGTTTAAATGTTAAACCTTAAACAAATGTTTCCTCTTAATGTAATTTATAGGTAATTGAAGTATCTCTTTTAGAAATGTTTCTATTAATTCTGCTACTATAAACAGTTTTCGGAGACACAGTTATAGAATAGGAGAATCGCTAAATTTTCATCATGGCCATCGAACCACACCATGTAAAACGACCACCCAAGGAATTTGACTTATTTTTAAGTGGAAAGTATAGCTTTAGCTTTTTGCGATCGTCGAGGCAGATCTTTGTTGTCCCGCGGATTTGTAGAGTCTGATTTCTGGCACAGCCGATTGTTAACCTAACGTGGAATTGAGAGAAATCTAGAGATAATCGCGGAAGACTGTAGAGAGCTCATCTAGTTGTATCTTTTATTCAGGCACGGGCAATCTCTGGCTTTTTCATTGCGGTGTTTCATAGCCGCGTTGTTTTACGTTCGTTTCTCCTATTGAACACAGTTTCTGCATAGGAAAATGATGTATTGATAATCGGAAATCTCGGTACGATATAGCAAACGTTTCGCTACACGAAACCATCAGTATTATTTCTGTCAGCTTGCTATGGTAGCCCCTATCTGTTTTACGATGTAGAAAATTAAAAATGTTAAAAATTATTTGTGAACTGATCAAGTATTATTATCTATTGCGCAATTTAGTAGAATCAGCGTGATCGATAATCGGTATCCTTGCAAGGCTTAAATTGATACTTCTGAGCAGACTTCGAAAGATTTATAGAATTATGTTAGCCCGAGATCGTTCTCTGACTATTACGTGTTAGAGTGCAGATCTTTATGCATTTACGGTGTTTACGAATTAAAAAATACAAGAAATCGTCTGTACCAATAATAATATGTTTAAACTAATAATATTATTAAATAATGTTATTCAATAATATTATTACCTAAGAATACCATTAATATTATTAAACTTATAATATTTTTGTTTCGTTTTCGTCACAAAGAATTTTTTAATCAACGAAAGAAACTTTTCTCTTATCACAATTTTCGTAAAAACAAGTATAGAAATGAGAATCTGCACAAAGATCCGCAGTCTAATTATAATCTTAATTGAGAATTACTGATATTCGATCCTTGACATGCCATACAGATTAAGTGGCAATGTTTGTAACCGCATGAATGCTGTTATTGTCGTAAACCAATGGGCTTCGGCGAGGAGGATACACCGCGAGAAGATAAGTTAATTGAAGATAGTCGGAAAATATTTTACTATTATTAACTATTTTTCGTGTAGTGAAGACCTCAATTGCTGTACCCGGAACAAGACGTAAAAAATGGATTTGGAAAACGTGTTCCTCCGTTCATATTTATTATTTCTTAAAAGCGGATAAGGACTTTTAGAAGCTGCGTTAGTTACCGAATGATATACGATTATTATAGTTCAGTTGACCGTCGATGACCATCTAGATGGAATCATGACGCTGATCACTCTAGCGATTGCTGATAATGTTTGGCAATCGATGAATTTGTAAATATTCCATTCCGAAAGCCGGTAAAAAAATTAATGTTTCTTCCAGATGATTATCGTCGAACAGGTCTTTGAAAAAAAAAAGAGGAGATAGAAAAGACAGGAGTGAGTGAGAGAGATAGATAGATACACACAGAGAGAGAGAGAGAGAGAGAGAGAGAGAGAGAGAGAAAGAGAAAGAGAAAGAGAGAGTGGGAGACATAGGGAGAAAAATCGTTTATAGGCCGTGAAAGGTTGCCTAAGCCTGCTCTACGCTATTGAACCTTAATCGTTATAGTCATAAAATTATTTTGTACTAAGAACTGTTTATAATTTTGTATCTAATCTCTGTAAATATCAAGCAGATTGTCTATGGCTATTAAAGCTTAAACAAAATCGACATAAGTAGACTATGTAAAGGAATATATAAATATATAAATAAATATATATATATAGGTATTTATATTTTAATTAGGAACTAAGAAAGCGAACGAGAGGATGTAATTAAATTTCACATAGGCGAGGACTGGTAATACACCAATGTACAACGATCTAGGAACTATTTGTATTATACAGGTGACAATTTAAGGGACAAATCATTAAAAAAAAAAGTATACATGTTACTCGATAGCCACGTATGTGTACAGGGCATCGTCAACAAGTATGTATCTTTTAAACTATGAAAGAAAATTTCTATGGAAAGTCAGTGTTGTTTCATTGCGTGTTATCAATTCGACGAAATATTTGTATAGTGTACTTCTGGAATTGTTTATCGTATCCGAATCTGTCGTTCTGTTGAGCGTTGGTATTAATGTGAACAGCAAAAATATAATTTCTTTAATTTAGAGTAAAGCAATATTTTTGAAAAACCCTGTACAGTATTACGGCGTAGGTTGCAACTAGTCATTTATGGCACTCTATAACGATTAAATTGAAGTGTACCTTCTACGTTAAACGTGACATGCGAAACGTTTGTAAAAAAAAATGAAAAAAAACCGAAAAATTATGTATAGAGAAATATGTGCATTGAGTTTCTCTCGTTTGTCACTCAGTTGCAATTGATATATATATTTGTTTCTTATATACATTTGTATTTTATCGCTGGCAAAACAAAATAACCAATCGGTTGCTCTATTATTTTTTCACTTTCGTCAATCTGACTCTGAATGCGAAGTACCATTTAAACATTACTGGCAGTAATCTAAGGTCTTGTGAAAGATAATTCTATTCATGTATCTTAATATGTATGTCTCGTAAAAGCGGAAGTACACGTTGTAAGTTCAAGTATGCGGGAAGCACAACGATAAAACCTATTTGTATCGAACAGTAAAATGAAATGATATTACATATTTCAATGAATATCCGTGATCTCTCCAAGTTCTCACCTTTCTTTCCTACTACTAACAATCATACGATGTTTCCAAGATGCAAAAAGTGTCCTTCTCATTTTTGGAAAAATATTTTAAGAAATTTATTACAAAAAATAAAAACAATTTAATTAATAAAAATAATTTAATTAATTCTTTTTATTTTCAATTTTAATTAATTGCATTAATCAAAATTAATTAGTTAATTTTTTTCTATACTTCTACAAAAGGGTCAAATCCGAAAAGAAGTGGCACGAAAATTCGAAAAAGTTTCTAAATTCAGTAGTATAACTCAACGACTCGTCGGACGATTGGGATTAATTGAGGGTTGAATAATTATACGCATATACGTCTTTTCATTACATTGTTCTTATTTAAGTAGTAACCGTATTATCGCACATGATAACGTCCAGTAATTTAAGGTCAGCGTTATCTAGCGGAAAACTCGAGAAGTTTTGCAAAAATACACCACAGACGAGGTATAGGAGGAGACCAATCACCATATGGTGTTTCGTGTCTCACGATCTAAAATACCGACATCGGTAACAATAACTAGATTTCTTACGCCCTCTACTCTGACGAACGATAAATCTTGTAACTAGATCCACGAGAACTTTAGACCATATGCCTATGATAAATGATGAAGATACGACTCTGAACCCCATACACGAGAACGGACTACCGTTCTCGCACACCAGTGTAAACAGGAGTAAATCTAACACGCTAAGGAGAGCAAACCTAACACTAACCTAACATTCGCTCAATAGGGCCAAGCTAATCCTTTTTCATTGAATGAAAAGGTATTCCGAAACAAAAACTGTGTGTTTCAATTAATAACTGAAATGAAAGGAGCTGCCTTGAAGGTGAAGATGGGCCAAGAGTAAACAAGGAAAGCATTGAAGGACCACCTTGGCCCATCCCAAGTTAGCCTAAAGTAAATTCAGACACAATTCAATTAAGTACACAAGTTTTTATAATTAGTAAATCTTAAATACTATTTCACAATGTTATCGAAAATTATAAATAAGCAGCTATTAGCTCGATATTATTCTCTATTTGTAAGATACTAGAAGTTCTTACAAATAGAGAAGAATATCGATTGCCCAGGTCTCACCACGAGGAGGTTGCTGCACACGAGACCCGAAAGGAAGCCAGAAGGAATTCAATACGCTTCCTTCTGACTCCCTTCCTTACAAAGACGATTTATAATCTTACAAACTAAATTTCGTAGCGTATGTCGAGTAATTATTGCGGAGCAAAAGGTGTAAATCGGAAAAGAAATCTCCGATCCACGGGGGGTAAAGAACGAATCAGGCAGAAGGCGCTGAAGAAAGAAACAAAACCGAACCAGAGCAGAAGGCCCTGGTTCAAGGGTGACGCGACGCGTACAATGCTTGCAAGCTATCTGCCGACCAGTACGGTACCCGACGCTTCCTCACAGAGAACGACGGTCAGGGACGCCTCCACCGTACGGTAGAACTACCTTCCCCAACTACCCGCCACGAGCAACGCTGACGCAGCCGGCGACGATGAGACTTATGGACGAAGGATCCCCTGCTCCCGGCGCCTTCCACGCCAGCGTCGACATGACTTAGGCAGACATTTTACGAAGGAAGGGTTCTACCTGGCGAGTACTGCTCCTTGGCCATCATTCTCTATGCATCCACGCCGGATATCGCAACTGGACCGGTTCAAAACTTGCAAGCAAGGTCCGACATAGCGGAAGGCTGTGTCGGAGTTATCAATCGAGTCGAGCAAAGTGAAGTTAGGGCAATAACTACTCAACATATTTACAACGACGATCTTAAGAATTAAACTAATTCTAACTTATAAATAATCGCAGTCTTCGTTCGTTGTCGATGTTGTTGACGTCTTCGGTCGATGTATTGTCCTCCGTCGATGACAAAGATGAGCTGTCGTACTCCAGCTGAAGCAAACAAATCATGATTAGTCACAATTCCATAGAGATACATTTTTGTAGAAGGAAACGTTGATAGGAGGACGAAACATTGAAGAAACGACGAAATACAACTCTGAACCCCGTACACGAGTACGGCCTACCTAACACGCACAAGAGTGCGAATCTAACCAGCTCACGAGAGCCAACTTAAGACCAGCTCACAAGAGCCAAGCTAACCCCGTACATGAGTACGACCTACCTAACATGCACAAGAGTGCGAAACTACCAGTTCACGAGAACCATCCTATCACCAGCTCACGAGAGCCAAGCTAACCCCGCACACGAGTGCGGCCTGACCGACAAGAAATCAAAAAGAGTAGATGAAGTCAGAACTTCAATCTACTGAGGTGGCGCTTCGGGACGTCCCGGGTTCGCCAATACCCGTACTCACCCCCAGCAGTGAGCCCCTGAGGGACCTCCGTTCGGAGGAATACCAATTTTAAACCACATACATAAATTTTACAAGAGGAAGTTTTGAAACTTTAGAAGTAAATATTCGATCGGAAAGATGAACAATCCCAATCAGAAATAAATCTTGCGAAATTAAGACGGAACGACCTACAAGCTAGGGTCACCTCGGGTTCGCTAATACCCGTACTCACCCACGGCCCCATCCGTGAGTGAGCCCCTGAGGGACCTCCTTTCGGAGGAATACCAATTTTAAACCAGATATATAAATTTTAGAAGAGGAACTTTTGAAAGTTCAGGAGTAATTTTTAATGGGAAAGATGAACAATTTTAATCAAAAATAAATATAGCGAAATTAGTAAGCAACAACCTACAAGCTCGGGACGCCCTGGGTTGACTAATACCCGTTTTCACCCACGGGCCTGGCCGTGAGTGAGCCCCTGAGGGACCTCCGATCGGAGGAATATCAATTTTATGTCAAAAATAAAATATAATGTCGGTCAGTAATGCCCAGTGCAGCTTTGGAGGATCCCTGGTTAACTGGAAGGTAGGCAAGAGTGGGCTGGGGTGGCCAGGGTGGGCCAGGGTAGCTCTAAGATCCTCCGGTCTTCTGGTCCCACAGCACTTCCGCTCCCTTCTGAGTGCGCACCTCGACTGACCGACTGAGCGCGGCCGCTGAGTTCAGTTGCGCGGTACGCAGTACGCAACTCTCCCACCCCAATTAATTTCTGTAGATCTCGATCGCCGTGATAGTAATTGTTGATAAGTTTGTTATTTCTGACTGTTTAATATTTATAATAATTTCTTTTGATAATGATATCAACAAGCACTCCCTTAACTATCTTGCCATCTATTTATTTAGTAAAAATAAATTATAGAATTAGAGATAGAGAGTAACTTTTGAGCCATAAATATTCGTACGCATTAATTTATCGAACACAATTCACTGGTAAATTGATTATTTCTAGCTGGTCAATGTTTATAACCACTCTTTTTGCCAACTATGTAAACAAGCACTCCCTTGACGATCTTGTCATTTAATTTTTTAGCAAAAGTAATTGATACAACTCATGATACAGAATAACTTTTGAACCATGAATATTTGGACGCATTAAATTATCGAACACAATAGACTGATAAATTTCTTATTTCTGGCTGTGTAATGTTTACAACAGCTTCTTTTTTCCAATGATGTCGACAAGCACTCCTTTGACCATGTAGCGATCTAATTTCTTAGAAAAGGTAGGTAATAGAATTCAAGGTACAGAATTACTTTTAAACCATGAACATTCGAACGGTATTTCATTTGTTATTTGTGGCTGTTTAATGTTTATAACAATTTCTTTTGGTAATGATGTCGACAAGCATTCCTTTGACCATGTTGCGGCCTAATTTCTTAGAAAAGGTAGGTAATAGAATTCAAGATACAGAATAACTTATAAACCATGAATATTCTCACGGTATTACATTTCGTGCGACACGAAACAGTATAATAAGGTGACTGGCGTACTCCTACATCTCGTCTGTGATATTGGTTCCACAATATTAGTTCCGACCGATACGGTAGGATGTGACACAAAAATGGTAAGGGGGCCCTAGATAGCTCTAGAGCCCCGCGGACATGAGACAAAAACATACTTTGGGTGATTGGTCTACTCGTGTACCTCGTCTGTGAATGCACACAAAACATCTACAAACACGCGCAAAATAAGCACAATTAATTACTAATAACAGTAATTACTAAAAGTAGTAGTAACTAATTACTAAATATAGTAATTACTAAAAATAGTAGGCACAGAAACCCCGGGCGTGAGCATTCTCGTGTCCTACCTGTTTTCAATTACAAATCTAATAAGACTAGGAAAATGTAGAACGTAGAGAATTTCCACGCTGTATAAAATTACAAGTTGTGCTGCTTCTCTCTAGTTTCCTTTACACGTGCATATCTAGCCATCTTATTTTCGATGACCATGTGCTACACGTGTTAGACAGTGTGAAATGTGAGATGCACGTGAGTGCGGTAAACATCAGTAGAAATTGTGTTTTTTAATTATTTTCGTTAATGACAAATTCAATTGAACAAACGTAAAGTTTTTATACACTTTATCATCATGAAGAACAAACCAATTCGTCATAAAGAATGCAACACCTTTCAGGTATACATATAACCTATGAAAACAACAACCGTCTTGTTGTGAAGTGTTTATCAAGTCTTGTTTCTTTTATAGTTTAAGCCATTTTCCGAAAGGATAAATGAAATTGACGTTGATATATTTCACCGTGTCGCACATCGATACGAGGAAGATGATGAAGTCGAAACATATTTCCATCAGACTCTTCAGAAATGGAATCTTCTTAACCTCACAGAGGGTTATTGTAGCTTTAAGAAACAAGTTCGTGACATTGTCACGCTTGCTCAGTTGATTAATCAGAAACAGTTTGTTATTGACACGTTATTAGAATACTTGGAGAAAAAGGATGTTTTGTTTCTGCAGCCAATTTTAGAGTAAGTAATTTCTCCATTTCTTAATAGTTCAACCGTCATCAATGGTATTACTACCATTACATGAATCATTTATTGTTTCAAAATAATGTTGACAATCAAAACGCAATTGATCGCACTGATGAATATATGTAAGTGGTTATAAATCTGTTTTAATGAGTCTTTTATATGAATTTTTCTTTGTAGGTTAGTGGTGGCTGTGTCTAAAGATCTGCAGAAAGATTTTTACGAGTATTTCCCTCAGTTTTTGTCAGTCATCACTGATTTGTTGCAAACCAAAGACACTGAACAACTAGAGTATGCTTTTACAGCATTGGCATATCTGTTCAAATTTCTGTGGCGTTACCTGGTGAAAAATATTAATACCGTACTGGATCTGCTATTGCCATTATTAGCAGATACACAACCATCTTATATTAATAATTTTGCAGCTGAAAGTTTTGCGTTTGTAGTGCGTAAAGTCAAAGATAAAGATTCTTTCTTAAATACTGTGATTGCTATCCTGGAAAAAAATCCTAATGCAGTGTCAGGCTGTGGAAAATTATTATTTGACGTGATTTCTGGCACACCAGGACAATTTCACTCATGCGCAGAACAAATGCTTTCATTGTATTTGAATGCATTGAATAACGATGATGTCAATCAAGATTTAATGTTTAAAGTATTGAAAGAAATAATTAATTGCTTTGTGCAAAATATACATCCACACAAATGTCAAATATTCTGGTCTGTGCTATTAAATGTTATGAACACTTCTATTGAGAAGAGTAAAAGCTTCCAACCAACAGCTGGGAAAGAAAAAAGTTTGATTCTCATAATGCAATTATTGTGTACGGTTATTAATCATAAAAATGGAAGATTCGTCTTAGAACCAGTACCATTGATAAAAAAATTAATTCAGACTCTGGATATCTTTGAAAATGACAGTGACGTTCTGCAAGAGATTCTAAATTCAGCAGTTGCTATTCTTTTAGCAGCCAATATTAAATTAATGCAAGAAACTTCGAGTCAGATATTATTTAAAATTATGGCTGTAAAGGATGTAAAATTATTATACAGAGCTGTAGAAAGTTTGATGGATTACTCGGCATTTGAAACAATGATATTACCACACATATTACGACATAGTATCACTAATCAATTCACAAATGATTCCTTACGATTATTTGCCAACATAGTGAAAACAAAAGTTCCACTAAGCATAAATGGAATGAATTTAAACAAATGGCAGAAGTATGTTTTAGACATTCGAGGTGCAAAATCAGATACAATTGACTTCTTCTTGGAAGAATTGAAAGGTTTATCAGATAATAATGTATCAACCAAAACATTGAAAATGTTAATTGTTTTACCACATTTGAAACCTTTACCAGAAAAGTTCGCAGACGTTTTAAAAGAAGGAATATTGTCTCTGTATGGACGGATAATGAATGATGCTAATACAGAAGATGATTTAAATAAATTATGTTTCAGTTTTCTATTATCATCTGAATCAGCAATCCATATTTTGGAGCCTGAAATTTTACATAACTTCATGGAAACACAAGGTATAAAGATACCGGATCTTCTAGCTAAATATCCCGACAATAAATTCATTTTGAATGCAGTAGATTTATATATAACATATTTCAGTATGTCTGAATATCAAGAAATGTATATAAATGTTACTGTCTTTGACAACATAAACAACAGTCTTGCATCGAAATTGAGTTCTCCTTTCAGCGATGTTCGATTGGTTGTAACTCATTTGTATTCTTTATATTCTAATATCAAAGAACTTAAAAATTCTATAAGCAGTGTCGAAAAAAGCCCTATGGAACTTCTGTATTTGGCAGAATGTGAACCTATAACAGTTCAAACTTATAGAAATAGATTGCTGCACCTACAAACTTTATCATTTGAAGGTACAATACTATCAAATTTAAAAGCCAAATACAATGATATTCCACTTAGGTATTTATTAGGATGTTTGTACATAAACTTTTCCATACTATGGGAACCTGTTAGTAAAATTGTTGCTACGTATGCAAACAAAGAATGTGAGCAATTTTGGCAAGTATTCTTAACAGAATTAAAATTGTGTCATAAAGAGGCACCAGACTATAAAGCATTGTACGAGTGTGATATTATTTCTGAAATAGAAGTTGAAATTCAGAAAATCAAAGACAAGCCTGATTATCAAAATCATACAATCTTGTTGTGGAAGTGTATGGGAAATTTCTCGCATTATTGTGAAATGAAGAACAGAGACATAACAGGAATATTTATCGATTATGTAAACGAGAATTTCTTCAAGACAAATTCCGAAGACGGCAATTGTTGCAGTATCTTACAGACACAAGTTCTGGATACTCCCGATAGTCAAATGGACGTTGATGCAGATGGTGAAATAGATCCTGAACTTGAAGAAAATGAGGACGAGAAGGATGAAGCAGAACAGAAAATGGAAACAGAAGAGAAAGAAGTTCCCTCTACAAATAGAAAATCTAAATCAGCAAACACAAAGTCGAAGCAAATATTTATGCCGCATAGGGTTTACAAAGCAAAGGTTTTAATTGCTCAATTAGAGATATTCAGCAAGATAACAAATCCGAGAACACTGTATAGGGAATCAGAGATTCATAAAATTTACTTGGATTTACTGTCTTCAAAGAATCCTGATATTCAACAGGCTGTCTTAAATTGTCTTCTCACTTATAAGCACAAGTATCTACTGCCATACAAAGATAATCTTGTCAGTTTAATTAGCGAACAGAATTTGAAAAATGAATTGACACGATTCAAGATTGATGAAGAGAGTAGTGTGATACAAAACGAGCATCGTAAAGATATTATACCCATATTAATGAGACTACTTTATGCAAAAATGGTATCAAAGACAGGGATGAGAACTGGTGGCAAAGGAGGCGGACTTGTAAGACGAAAATTGATTCTACGTTTTCTAGCTGGCACTCAAGAAGATGAAATGATCATATTCGTAAAAATGGCATTCAAACCCTTCAATAAGTACATGCCGCTCGAAGTAAATGAAAAAGTCAATTTGGACGAGTTAACGCAAAATATTATTAACTCGGTTAACTTGAACAACGTCGTGCCACCTAAACGTTTGCAAAGCGCTATCAATTTACTTGGAATTTTAATTGAACAGTTCGGTAGTAAAATGGGACAGAAATTATTACCCTATTTACTTGGTTTGGTCATATGCATTTTGGCAGAAGTAACTGGAATCTTGCAGAGATCAGATAAAGTTCATGTTGGCTACCTACCATCGATTAGAAGTGTACGAAGAAGTTGTATCTTAATATTAGTACGATTCTTTGGTCACTATGAGAACTATGAATGGAGTAAACATGAAATGGATGCTTTGTTTAATACAGCAGTCTTCCCATGGCTGGAAAAGTTGCCTATCGAGGGTATTCACAGCCCTACGCCTTTGCTAAAATTGTTTATGGTGTGGAGCCAAAACTCGCGTTATTATCCGTTGTTTATAAAATATCGAGCTGACAACAAGACAATCAGTCCTCTACCCTATGTTATGCGTCTTTTATTGGGTCCGAAGACACATCCATCTGTAGTTAATGCAATACTTGAAATGATAGAGAAAATGGTAACGTTGCAGGATTACGGAAAAAGAAATGACGATGATATGGAAACTGATGGGGCCTCTCCCTTGGTTCCTTTAACACCGATACTTACTAATTTATTAGAAATAAACGAGAAAGCTCTGTCTAGCGGTGTCAACTTTGGGTCTACTATACTTCTACCTCATGTTTTCAGTATTTTGGAGTATATAAAAAAGAAACTGCAGAAGACAAACAGGGGAGTAAACAAGACAGAGTTGGTGATATTGTCACGCATCTCTGAATTTGTGAAAGACGCTGACGCTTGTGATACTCTTCTTACTCTCATTGTACCAATACTAGTTAGGCGAACCGGCGCAAGAGAAGGAGAGGAAACGATTATTGAATTAATCACCACAGTCATAAACCTTATCAAACACATTAAAAAACCAGAAATTCATTTGCGTGCAATTTTACCGCTATTGGGTATAATTTCGTCGATTCCTGCACGCAAACTTTTCTTGGGTCTCTACAAGACTATTGTTGAAAGATCTGCAGAAGAGTCCCGTGAAACGCTAATACAACATTACAATATAATAAATGCTTTAAATGCATGGGATCGCAAATGGCTTGATCAGCCAGATTTTCAGAAGAGGCTGGACGCATTCACAGAGATTAATAGTGCAGTGGAGAAGGATGCAATTACATTGGAATTTGGAGTAGCAGTTATTTATAATTGTTATTATTTTCTTAAAAACGATGCAGACCTAGCTATGAGAGATTATGCAGGACAGTGCCTAAAACTTATTGGTCCAAAATTGGCAATGAAATATAAAGAGAACACAGTAGATAGGCGTTATCTAATGGATGAAACAATTTTAGTGCTCATAAGGAAGGGGATTGTCAGCAAAATTGAAGCTGTACGACTTCATTCAATAGGTTTTTTGGGAACCATGTCGATGGAATGTGCAGAAGCGCATCCTGTCTTGCGTGATTTATCACTTTTGACCAACAAAATAGATCCAGAGGTAGACTTCTTTGAGAACATGCAACATCTACAAATGCACAGAAGAGCTCGTGCACTTCTTAAATTTTGCAGCTTAGCAAAGACGTTGAGAAAAGCTCCAAATCCAAGAACATTAACACAATTTATTTTACCACTTGCTTCTTCATATTTATGCAATGAAGCTTTTATACACAAAAATAGTATTGTTGATGCTGCGATAGAAACAGTCGGAACAGTGTGCAGACTGTTACCTTGGCAACAATACGAAATTATCTTGAAATATTACTTGGGGAAAGTACGGAATTCTATTGAATATCAGAAGCAACTCGTTAGACTAATCGTTGCTATTCTAGATTCTTTTCATTTTGATCTATCAAAATACAAATTTGTAGATGAATCTTTAGGTTCAGGAAGTAGAAAAGAAATTACAGGAGATAATCCAATTTCTTCAGAAAGGGTAAAGAAGGATGAAAACGTTGCCAAAACACTGGTTAGCACAAATGTTAATGAAGAAGAAAATTTAGATGATGCTTTGAATTCCGATAATGTGGAGATTCTTGAAGAAATTGTAGAAAAAGAACAAAAGGAAGCACAAGAAGAGGAACTTGTGATGGAAAAGCAAACAATACTATCGCAACAAGGAGCAAAACGGGTGGTCTTTAGTATATCTAAAGAATTATTGCCTCAGCTTCATCGTTCTATCATAGCAAGAACCAGTCGTGAGAGTAGTCACAAGGTTAACAAAAAGAGGGTTGCAGCGGACAACGAAGAAGAAGAATTAATGAGAGTTCCCATTGCACTTGCATTTGTTAAATTGTTACAAAAGTTGCCGGAATTTATTTTAAATGCCAACTTACCAGGGTAAATATCAGTATAACTTGCAATAATAATATTAAAAGCGATACGAAATAATTGCCGTTATAAAACAACACATGTTATTTCAGAATCTTCATGAAATTGTGCACTTTTTTGAAATCACGCTTAGAATCGGTGAGGCGAATTACTCGAGAAGTATTGCAGAAGATCATGATAACTCTGGGCCCAAAGTATCTTCACTATTTGTTAAGAGAAATGAATACATTACTAACAAAAGGTTTCCAAGTTCATGTACTTGCATATACAGTGCAGTCAGTGTTGGTTGTTTTGAAGCCATATTTCCAGAAATTTGATATCAATGAAAACCTTCAGAGCATATTATCTGTAAGTGTTGTCGCATCGAAAACAGTAGTGTTAATAATGTATTATTAACATATTCTTTTCATTAGGTGTGTAAAGTAGACCTATTCGGTTTAACGGCCGAAGAGAAGGAAGTTATCGGAATTGTGAAAAATGTGTCGGAAGCAAAATCTACTAAAAGTTTCGATATTTTTCATATATTAGCAGAGTATATCACAGAATCATGTTTGGTGGACTTGATTTTGCCGTTGAAGGAAGTACTAATGAGAACGCACTCGCATAAAACGATTCAGAAAGTGGTGGAGTGTTTAAGGAACGTGGTATTGGGTCTAGCTGATAACGCATTTATACCACTCGAACAAATGTTGATATTTCTTTACGGCATAGTTTCTGAAAGCATTCCGCAACTGCTACCTCAAAAAAAGCAGAAAGAGTATACAGAAAAAGAAGCGGAAGCGTTAGCCAGACAAAAACCAGACTTATATATCATACCATTACAGCCGAAAAATAGAATGGGTGTAAAAACTGTTTCAAAAACATCGATAAATACTAATGTGCATATTATTATGGAGTTTGGCTTGAAACTTTTTCATATATTGCTAAAAAGAGACAAAATATCCGGCGAAACGTTTGCACCTTTCATAGATCCGTTTGTACCAATTACAAGCGATTGTTTGAAGTCTCAACATGTTAAGGTAAATTACCTTAAATATTATTATATACAAAAAATTGTGGTATTGTAATTTTCTCTTTTAACGATTTTAATCTCTTTTGCAGTTGAGCACACTAGCTCTACAATGTTTAAACTGGTTGCTCAAGATGGACCTATCTTCGATACAGGAGTCAATCTCTGAAATCTGTACATCCATCTTTAATATACTGCACAAATATGCAGCAGCTGGTTTGAGCAAAGGAGACAATTTTGATCTCGTCATGGCAGGCTTTAAGTGTATGTCCGTAATTGTTCGCGACGTGAAACATTATACAATTACTACGGACCAGCTGAAGGTTCTGATTATGTACGCCGAACAAGATATTCACGACAATGACAAACACGCGACAGCCTTTGGATTGCTAAAAGCAATAATCGCACGCAAGATGAATTTTCCAGAAATGTATCTTGTCATGGAGAAAGTTGCCACTTTGAGCATCACATCGGAATTGGAACACGTTCGGCAGCAATCTCGTTCTGTTTTTTATTCTTACATAATGGAATATCCTCTTGGAAAACACTTGAACAAACACATTGCGTTTTATTTGACGCAGTTAAACTATGAGATGCAACCTGGTCGACTGAGCGCATTAGAAATGCTTCACAGCATA
This sequence comes from Halictus ligatus, assembly GCA_028454255.1. Taxonomy (NCBI): domain Eukaryota; kingdom Metazoa; phylum Arthropoda; class Insecta; order Hymenoptera; family Halictidae; genus Halictus; species Halictus ligatus. The sequence continues at coordinate 11,228,752 of CM052137.1, forward strand.
GTTACGGGATTTCCAGTGGTGAGTAGAAGCACTAATATATTTAGAAATTTATCTTCAGCTATTTTGATCATTTTTTATATTTCCAATTTTAGAGAACTCTGGTTCTGAAGTCGGGTCTCATATTCGTAATGGCGAGCGCGAGTTTGGTGAACGACGATGACCCAACATGTCGCAAATTATGCGCCAAATGTATTAAAGAAATGATTACTCGCATACCTTACAATAAAAGGAGTAAGCTTTTTGACATTGTTCTGGAGTGGTTAAGAGATACCGAGGTAATTATCAGAGATTCATCCTGACAAACATTATTTTATGATTTATTGTCACGAGTAAAATTAATTGTTTCAGATATCTCACCGTGTTCTGGCTGCTCAATTGTGCGGAATATTTGTCAGTGTAGAGAAAGACACTTTCGAATCTCGCCTGAAGGAGGCGCTACCACTTATATTGAAACAATTTCACGCAAAGTTCGACGACAAAGAAGAACCTGGACGTTTCGTGAAATTACACACAGCTGCTGAATTAGAAATGCAACCAAACATCAAAGATCCAGAAAGACTGAAAGATCATCACATGTTTCAAGTTCTACAATTGTTGTTGAAAATATCGGCGAACTGTACGGCATTTCTCAAGACCAATCAGTACAAAGAAGCTGTTTGCTCAATTGCTGGTAAATTCGATGCTCTGTTTTCCGACCATTCCATTATTATTTACATTAATGCAATTTTCTATACATTTCAGAATATAGTCAATCTTTATTGGCGCATCCGCATGCGTGGGTTCGTCTAGCAGCGTCTCAGATGATCGGGTTCATTTTAGCCGCCCTTGATATTGACAAGATCGTAGATCTATTAGAAAACCCAGAGAAATGCGAAGCAGAATCTGGCTATATGTACTATGACCCTGCTAGTATTATAAGAAGCTTGAGTTTAGATTTAATCGCGCAATTGCTACCAGACACAACGTTTGAAGAACTGATGGACCAAACCGTTAAGAATTTAATTTTTATCGCGAGAATTCTAAAGTCTGTTAATACATGCAATGATGCGATCGCCGATAAAGGTGATGGAACTAAAGAAAAAGACAAGAACCAGTTGTCTCTTCCTTGGTTGCTTAGAAAATTGAGAAAGGCTGTGAATGTAGAGATAACGCGGGCTCCTAAATCAAAATCAGTGGTATGTTGTATTATTGTTATACTATGTTGTATTATTGTTATGTTATTATTGTACTCTAACGTATTCTTCAGAGAACTGCTTTCTTGAAATGGGTAGCCGGGATCGTGGCAACCATACCCATAGAACATTTGAACGGGGTACTTTTCAGTATAATGTCACCGATCGCACGTGAAATGGCATCGACAGAAGAGCATAATGTTGCTTTACGTCGATTAGCAAAAGAAGCAGCCACAATGATAAAGAAACGCATGGGTAATGAAGAATACACTAGGTTGCTCAGTCGTGTACAGCAAAAGTTGGACATCAAGAAAACCGAAAGAAGAAAGCTACGCACACAGCAGGTACATTATTATGTTTATCCTAATGTTGTAAATTACAATGTGTATACTGAAATACTTCTTGTTGTAGTATGTAACGGATCCGGAGCTGGCTGCGAAACGTAAAATAGCGAGGCAACAGAAGAAGAAAGAAGCTAGAAAGAGGAAATCGAGTACCATGAGAGGGAAAAAAATGGTAAAGAAACGTCCGAAAAAGGAGATTGATTTAGATATCGTATGAAGGAATCTAGTGTACATAAAATAAGGAAAATGTTATGGAAACGAAGTACTGTTATGACTATTTTAAACCCTTTTTTACGATGCATTTATGATACCTTTCTGTTGATAATAATTGCTGTAAATAGGAAATAAACTTGTAAATACAAACGTATAGACTTACTTAAACTATTTTATGTCATTGACTTGTAAAATAAATCATTTTGTCCACGGAGATAACGTTTGACACGTTGCCTTCACTCAAAACAATTATTCTTTTTATTTGACGTTTTTCAGTATTATAATTTCATTTTTGCAATCGTCAAAAATGCTGCGTAGCTTACGAAAAATAAACGATTTTAATTACCTTTGGCACCATTTTTTTTACTTCAATCGTATGGGTATTTTTATTATATACTAATTACTCGTAATTTATCATATACATAAAATTAGTATATATTATATATATTATTAGTAGTATATATTATATTGTTACATGACATAAAAATAATAATTTCATATATTCATGCATACTTGACTATAGTTTAATAGTATCGAAGTTTGAGTCTGAAATCTTATTTTCTATAGGACACGGTTCTCTTCGACAGTAAAATTACGTAAGATTGCTTCAAATGCGTTGAACCGAATGATGAATGTAATTCTTCCACTTGAATTCAATCTAAAAAATAGTAAGTCGAATTATTAATTCAGCTTCATAATTCATCCATGTGATACATGATAGATGGCTTATTAGAAATAATTTTAAGCGCATTAGATTTATCGAGAATGACAATTTTTAACTCGTATAAGTCTGTTTTGTCTGTTAAAAAAAGTCGTGTAATTCTAAAGAAAACACTGGTATTTAAATAGAGCTCTGTTCAGCGTCTGCCCGTACGGGCAACAATTTTCTTGCCCTAGGCATACACAGAATGGTGAAAAATTGGCCAAATGCCCGATGTAGTTGGAAAGAAGTTCTTCACATCAGATGCGGCTACTGATGTCAACTTATGTGGTGTCTTTGTAAATAGAAGGTCTCAATCTTTAAGTTTATTGTATTTTTGATTGCGAAAGAAATAATTTTTTAAGGTAAAGTAACAAACTTACCACTCGATTGTTAATATAAATGAATTGTTAAGAAAATTGTCCTGCGGCATTGAATTCAGTAGCGTCTTAGAACTATTTTAAAATTTGAGACAAATCTTGATTTTCGCGGCGGATTGTATTAGTCCTAATTTTCTCATAAAATGGCAAGTGAAGGCAAAACATTTTCGAATTTATATTCAGTATAAGAATGTTGCTATCGCCTAAAAATAGTTTCAATTAGTAAGGTTTGGTAACTTGGGCTTTGCACTCTACAAAACGTGAAATAACTTACAAGAAACGAACATACGAAATTTTTATAGAGCGTTCTAGATAATGCTAATACCAGAGGTCACTTTACGTACCAGGGGAATATATAGTACATGAAACATTTACCAATACTTAAATTTTTTTACCTTCAATTTCAGACTTTTTCCCTGATAATTATACGATCTGGCCCATTGTACAGCAGACGTTCTTGTCCGCTAATAGATGTATCTACCTTTGTTCAAATTCATGGTCGCATTTAAATTTTACAAACCCGAAGCACTCTTATCCTATAATGATATATATGATATATATGATATTATTCCTTAAGTGACCTAATGATAAAAAAAGTTACTTAAGTTATTAAAAAATGTTAGTAAGCTCCGCTCGTCGTGTCCAACAGGCTGCGGATTTTGTGCATCGGTAGGAAACCTGAGCGGATGAAATACAAAACGGCAAAGGTATCGCAAGAATTCGAGGGTACTAGACGTAGCGCTATCAACGCGTTAAAATGCAAAGAAACAAGGTTGAATGTTCTGCTGTAAAATGTGTCTAAATTTTCTACAAATTTGTATTTTGCATAAAGATATGCGGTGCACCGATAAGTAAGGCGCCTTCTGGTAGCGCGGGAACATTAACAGACTGTAATCGATACCGAACACGATGTGACAGCCCGGATAAAGTTGTCTATCTATTTCTCCCATTGAAGCACCGCCAACTTTTGTGTCCTCTTCTTTTCTTTGACGTTGACAAGGCCGGGGATCGAAGGAAAGCGACGACGGACGGCTCGTAACCCGTAGCTGTCGACCTTATCGAAGGAGTCGCATTATCGGCAACCCAAGTAGGGCTTTAAAACGCTTCGGATTGGCCGTTACCCGACAATAGCTACGCGTTAGATCGACGGTGAACCGTTAGGGACCACAGCCGAGAGAGCACACGGAGACTTCGTTCGTCGACACGCTACAGAAAGACCATGGTGACACTGATACTACTGATCGTGGTTTCAACACTGCTCTACATGCTGGCCAGAATACGTATGGCCCGGCAACCCCCAGGTAAGCAGAAGCTGCGTCAACCGGCGTTGCACCTGGTTTGCAACCGGTCGCCGACGCGCCCGATGAAGTCAGTGCATCGATCTTCATTCACTGACTATTTCTCGCTACCTTTCGCTGTTCCTCTTCCTTTCTCTCTTACTAAATTAACCACGCGCAGCCGAAATAACGAGCCGAACTATAGGTAGCACCCGGCTTCGGTTAAGACAACCGTCTGCAAACGGTATTACACTATTCTAAGGTACGAGAACCGATTACTATCGGGGTACTGTACCTATATCAATTATACCTTCTTTTTAAAGCATAATGGATATTAGAAAAGAGATACTACATTTTTTTCATTAAAATCAGTTAATATATATGATATGTATCTCCTTTTATATTTATTATGCTTTAAAAATAAGTATAATTAATATAGACACAGTAACTGGAGCCCCCACAGTAATTGGGTTCGCACGAATCGCGTTCACAAACATACCTCCACGCGTATGAAATACAAGCTCGGTAATGAAACGTCCGACACGTACACGTGTACTCACGCAGCACGCGATACGTATGCGCCACGTGAATCGAAAAGTTCTTCTGTCTCCGTGTGAAAAGGCTCTAACGGTCAACAGGAGTTTTCGGAGTAACGTGCCGGATGTTTGTTAACGACAAGCTCACTGCCGCCACACGTGCGCGACTTCGAGCTTCAGAGAACTAATATTCCTGCCGTTTAATCCAAAACTGATGTAGATAAATATGCTCCATTGATTTTTTGTTTTTGTACAAAGAGCCCTGCTTGATTTGTAAACAATTTTGGAATCAGTCTACCGAACAAGTAGATTTTTTCGTATACTTTGATTGTTTACCTCAACACGATGTTTTGTCTCCGAGGAATTACGGTTTGTTTTATTTTGTCAATGTCCAGTAGTTGACCTTATCAACTTACACCGCTATGGAATTGAACGGCCGTTTTATTTACGCTAGTATTGCCGAACCTGTCAAAATGATGGCTTCGTTGTATGTGCATTTGTTCAGATCGTAATAATTTTATCGAGGGTGATTACCACACACGTTTATTCCTTTCAAATGTATTTTGTGTAATCGTATAATTTCTAGATAAGTGTAACATTGTTGCTTTTTTAAGAAATGCAAATTAGGCAGTTATTATTAAACTGCTAATAGTTATGCATTTATGACAAAAAGGGTAGCTGCAATTTTAAATTATTTATGAAATTATTTATTATGGAACAGTATGAAATACATTATTTGTTCCATTAATTGTATTAACTGTAGTATCACTGAGTGCGAATCAGAGACAAAGTATTCAATATTGCTTTTCATTATATTTTATCGTATTGAAAATTTATTACTTTAATAATAAAATTTAAGAATAATACATTGAATACCTTTCTTAAAAGTGAGCCAAATGGTTTGAATTTTTTTGAGAAAAAATTGTTTAGAAAACTGCCATCGGTCGAAATTGTGAATAATTCTAGGCTTATGCCGAACTCATTTCTGATACGCACCGATACTTCACTAATGCATATTGACGGTCGCTCGAACTTATCCCCACCTACCGTGCTGAGAGTCACGAATGATTCCGGCATTTATATATATTCAGTGTCCACAAAGCAAAAATTATGTTATTATCTCTTCAATATCACCATCGATTACTTCGCTCAAATTACACGTATGTATACGTACATACGGTGATAAACATTCCGAACTACTTTTAGTAATTGATTGGAACAGTTGATGAGCGGTCGCACCATGATTGTACATACGAACTGCACGGACGTGCACGTATAGGCAAAATTCAATGTAGTAGTAGCTGCAGTTTCTCGCGAATATAGAACCGTACAATTGTACTATATAGGATGCTGACAATGAACTCCTACGGAAATTAATTTATGAAAAAAAAATTAGAATCCGTAAAAGTCATAGGGCACATTCCCTTTTCATAGATACTAATGAGAATAATAAAATATATCAAAATCATTAACACTTTCAGAATTACTTTCCGATATTAGAACCATTGTGAGATAAAGAATAATTATCTAAATGGCCAGATAATCTATATAAGGGTTAAAAATTCCGGGAGAGGGTTAATTTTGTCTATTGAGATAAATGCTTGGGAACATGCTTTAACACGACAAACTAGAAAAATTCCGCGACGATTAGTTCCTCAATGTTTTCGAAATGAATAATAGCGATCGGTTTAATGAAACCAGCAGTGAGCCTGAAAGGTTTCAATTAACGCCTATGAGACGTTCCATGAATGAAAATGAATTAACTTGGAGTTTGATGTACTGCACCTCAAAAATGGTTACTGACTATCTTTTTATAGTTATAAAGCTACATGTATACAAGCATAACAACTAGACAGAGAATCTTTGTGCAAAATTTTAGATCTGAATTGCAACAAACTGAAGTGAAATAGGAATGTATTTTTTTCTTAATATGTTTAATAGGTGGAAAATAATATTAAAGTATTTTTATATACTTCTAATGTTTTTACCGTTTTAAATTAGAGCTGCGCATTTCTATCAGAAATGCATAAAGTCCGCTGTTTAATAGTAACATCTTACTTGAAATATTATTATTATAATAATTTGATCCGTGTCATGTTTGGGTTAAAGTTTGTGCCCGTTCCGTTAAATTACTAGTTTGACTATCCTTCATGTAGCGTTTGTACGGCGTGTTATATTAATATTTCTATAAGTTATATTTGCAATTATAAATATTCTTTCAATACGATATATACTGATACAACATAAATTTAATATAACACGGTATTTTTCCGCTACTTATTTATGTTTACTGAAATGCAAATAAAACATTACATTTGACATTTGACGTCTTTTGAATTGTACATTTTGAAATAACTAAACTTCGGAAGTTTATGCAAATGCATATTTTTATAGGAAATAGTTAAAAGAATGGAACCTGGATAGAAATTTGTTTTGTGATTAGAGTACTATAAAAATTAATTTTTTATTTTACATTTTTTGCATAATGCATATGCTTTGTATATTTATGTTTAAAAACATATGCAATAATATATTGAAATACCTATCTCGACAAATTAGTTTCGTCTATCACCAAACTTTCGTATCATAATTGTGTAGTGTCTACACAAATACAGGCCATATGAAACCATATTTCGTCACGCGAACTATAATGTATCAGAATAACTGTGAAAAGTATTTTATATATGTGTATATAGTGAATATTCTGTAACATACTAATATATTGTTTAGAATACTCCTTTTTGTATATACCTATATACTTTTTTTCGTGCATATTGTGCATATTTTTCATGCACATTTTACATATTTTTCATGCATATTTTGCATATTTTGCATATTTTGCATATTTTGTATATGTTTCGTGCATGAATATTATAGGCATATAACATAATGTTATATGTTATGTGTTACTCTGTTACTATGTCTAGATATCACTAACTTCTTTTGTCATCAATATTTAATTTGACTCTAATTGTTAAAAGCTGTAGATCATTTTTTCGATAGAACGTTAGCGTTTAGGTGCTGTTTTTTTTTTATTCCGCTTTTCAATTGTCGAATTTTTTTCAGGGCCGCTTCCCTGGCCGTTTGTTGGCAATCGGTTCTTAGTGAAACGATTAACGATGAAACATGGAGGATTACACATGGCGATACAGAAGCTATGCAAACAATACGGCGAGAACGCAATAACCCTGTATATGGGTGCGGAGAAGGTGCTTGCCGTTTCTGGAACCAAACTGGTCCATATTGTGCTGAAGAATGAGCCGTTCGATGGTCGACCTTGGAACGAGTTCATCAAGATCCGTAATTTGGGAAAGAAGCAAGGTGCGTACTGACGTCAACGTGCTTATTAATGCAACTCAAAAAGTGGACGATCTAATCCATTTAGTCGATACATTGCACCTCAGTCGGTACATTGCAAGTCGGTGCATTTATAAAAATTTAGGGAATTTTATGCATTTATACAAATTTTCAAAAAATCCGAAAACATAAAATTCGATAGAATTTAGTACTATTTTTATGTAAATCGTATTTTTATATAAATTCTATTCCCTCTAAAAATAAAATTTCATGTGATTTCGCTTTCTCAAAATTTGTCTACAAAACTTTAAAATTGCGTAAAAATCCGCAGTCTAATTTAGTGCTACATCATACCCTACTTAGTGAGACATCGTAAATGAATTCAAGCTCTTGGAGCATTGTTTCTTTATCCCGCATTTTGTGTGAATATTCCCGTTCATTAAATTACAAAACGCTCGCGAATATTCAAATGATTTTGCAGTATTTTAAACCGGTGAAATTTTAAGCTAGTATATATAGTTTTCATGTTTTTCTTTCACCGATTATGCTCGCTGACGATTAATCGGTGTGAACTTATCGTTCTCGAAGGCATTTCGATGAACGATGGACAGGACTGGAAGGATTTGCGCGGTTGGATGATTCATACTCTGAAGGACTTCGGTTACGGAAGAAGCACGATGTCGGACATGCTCGTAGACGAGATGGTCGATGTTCTGGACAAGCTGAAGGGCGGAGGTGTGAGACAATTGAAGCCAATATTCGCACCCGCGGTGATAAACGTTTTGTGGCGATTGTCGACGGGAAAGCGCTTCTTGGAGGGTGAGAGGTATTTATGCGATTTTTCTGCCACTGTGCACTCACACCTCTCAACTAGTTTTTTTACTTTAATTTTCAACGTTTAAATCTCTGCTGACAGAAAGTCCCATTTCTTCATAACTTTCATAATTTTTATCGCAAAAGGGTTTAAATATTTGGCTTGCGCGTTAAATTAATGCCTATATTAAGTGTTCCAGAAATTTTTCCCAATTTTTTTAAATCTCAAAATTACGAGAAATCAGGCCAAGAAATGAAATATCCAATATGCAGACCGTGTTAATGAAAAACCCTATTGTTGACGAAGGGTTGAATGAACATTTGTCTTTCTTCTTTTAATAATTTGATTAGCCTGAAGATAATAATATTAATATTGTTAAATTGTTTCGATCTTCTTACGATTTTAAATTTTACCTACTCAACCTGTTCAAAAAATTAAAAAGAACTTCGTTTCTCATCACTATCACTAATTCTGGTGTCGCAATTTGTCTTGTCCATTATGTTTTAAAAAATACAAACTGCTTTCGTTAGTCACTAACCAATTCCGAATAACGGAAACTACGCTTCTTCAGTCAACGGCGTTTATTCAAAGTTTTAAATGCTTTTACAGTTTTACATAAGACCTACGCAAAGGTTTTTTTGTTACGAATGGCGTTTTTGTCACGAATGCATAAATGCTCGACCTCGAATGATAAAATTGTCCTCGTCTACTCCGATCACTCTATATAGATTCGCAGTGTACGGATGACGCACTGTATCTTAATTTCCTTGATGAGTATAATTGTCTAACATTTTACGGGTTGGAAGGATGTTTCTTTCTAAGATACGGCACTGTTGAAAATTGTTTGATCACTCGTCTGGCGAACGATGTTTACTTTTCTTATGAAATAAACAAATGCATAGAATGAATGAGTAAAAAGCAGAACCGTGAATATATTAGAAGAATTTAAGAATTTTGTTACATTATTTTCGGATTGTTATTATTATTGAAAGAAGAAATACCCAACCGACATTGCCATCGAGAACTGTCCCGAAACAATACGCATTACGAACTGTAAGCGAACAGTCAAGTTGATCAGCGACGCATTTTTTGGCAATTACCGTGAGTTTGTTGAATACGTTTCCGCTGTTTGTTCGACTTCCAAGAAAATGGGGTTGAGCAAATACGCATCGCGAATTGAGGACCAGGCGTAGGTAGCCGAGGATCGCGAAAGAAACGCGCGGCAAATCTCAAACGGAAGCTAACGATCCGCGGCGAGCGTTTAGAAGCGACTCGCATGTAGGTCTCGTGTATTCGATGCTCATTCGGCTGTGATCGTTAATTGCTGTCTTTCGAACGTCACCCCACAGGTTACAGTATTTTATAAACTTGATGCAACGTCGGGCGAATGTCTTCGACATGGTCGGCGGGATTCTCACCACTTTCCCTTGGATCCGTTACATTGCACCCGAGGCCTCCGGTTACAACGTTCTTCTCGAGCTTAACAAAGAGCTCAAGGGCTTCTTAACGGTGAGAATTAAATTAACGTACGATTTTCCTTCTCAAAGTTTCAACTGTTCTTCATAGATTAGCAAAGTTACATATTTGAAAGTGTAATTGCTTTACACGATGTTGTAACAGGTTCTGAAATATAGGAGAGACAAAACTTCGGTATGCGAGGAGTTAAGACATCCACTGAAAATACCAACTTTACCAGTAGACCTTCTACATAAAAGACCGTTTCTTTTTGATACTAATGCAAGTTAGGTCCTCTAGGTCCTCCGATTTCAGCGACTACTTTCCCTTCTGGGTATTAGAGAGCCCTGAGCCACTTTCTCTTTTTCACAATTGTTGCCTGTTTCTTTTTTTCGAAAGAGAAAAATACGATTGATTAGAATGCATAAATATTCCTAGTTTAAACATTTGATTATGTTCGACCGAATTCGTAGTTCGATCTTAATTAATTAATTAATTAAATTAATTCATCTTACAATGCTTTCTCATAGGAAAACATCACCGAACACAAAAAGAAATATGTCGGAGGTACCGAGGCAGACCTGATCGACAAATTTCTCTTGAAGATGATGGACCCCAAAGAAATCAGCAGAGTATATACGGGTACAGTATCGATTACACAAAATTCTTTTGCGACAGCGAAACGTTTAGCGAATTAGTATTTTCTGGTAACGCACATTAAACTGTTCTTCACTCGTATATCATAATTTACGATCGAGAGAGATCGTCGGTGATTTGTTTTATGCATGAGGCTGTTAAATTTTCAGAGGATCAATTAGTGATGGTACTGGTGGATCTCTTCCTCGCCGGTTTTCTGACCACCACGATAACGCTGGAGTTCCTGTTCCTTAATATGATAGTGCATCAAGACGTGCAGCGGAAGCTACAAAAGGAAATCGACTCAGTAGTTCCAGCCGATAGACTCCCGGACATATCGGATAAGTCAAGGTAATTAAATCCTAAATTATGATCGCGCGAGCATTAGCATTCTCGGTAAAACGATCTCATCGATATTAGGTTGAACACTCACATTATTTTAGCCCCTCATTTCGTAAAATTAATTTTCTAATGGAAACCTGGAAGAGAACTTTAAAAATGTAATAAATAGGTGCAAAAATAGTGGCCGAATGTTGTGTTCTACAAATGAATTTTCTGATAAATCTTTTTGCTTATATTGCCCGTTATATATTATTTGGAAGCTATTATTTATTGATTAATTTGACTATTTATTAATTAATGACTACCTGCTAATTTAACCGTTCTTATTTCGATTATTGAGGTAGCGAATGATCAACTAATGAGTAGAACTTAATTGAGCATTTTAGTAAAACGTGCCTGAGCGTTCCGAGGACATTCTTGCTACCATTATATCGAAGCAATCCAAGCTTCCTTGGAAAATGATTGAACAAATATCCTTATCGGAGCATATATTAATAGACTGCGGATTTTTATGCAAAATAAATATTGTTCGCAGAAACACAGAAGCTGCAAAAATATATCTTTTCTTTGTAGTTTTAACAAGTTCGGAATAGGTCTTGAAACGTTTCGACTATTTTGCATTCGATTTACCAGTTCTTGACATGAGCGCATAAAATCCGCAGTCGAATAATAAAGACCGTCCAAGTAAACTCAGTCCCAGTTACTTTCATAAGGCAACCGGCTACATTCCATCTGCTCCAGACGCTCGGTGAGTTTAGCGTCGCTAAAGTTCTCGTTAGTATACCTTGTGTTTCGTGACGATGTGTGTCGTAGCCGTAATAGCGAAGTGCTCAGGGTTGAGGAAAGGCAGCACGCGAGAAAGCCGAAATTCTTTATTGTTACAGGCTACCGTATATGGAGGCTGTAATGACCGAGTCGCAGCGTATGTGGCCTGTGTTCCCTGTGATCGGGCCGCGGCGAGTTCTTCAAGACACGCATCTCGACCATTTCGAAGTACCGAAAGACACCACCGTTCTAATCGACATTTACTCCGTAAACAGGGATCCAGACTTGTACCCAGATCCGGACGTATTCAATCCTGAAAGGTACTTCAAGGACGGGGCGTACAGACAGGATTCGAACTCTTTAACTTTCGGAAAAGGTATGCACTAAGCATTGAAGTGAAATTCGTATCCGCACAAGCCCATTGTTCAAATCTTACATTCCGGAACACGAATCCAAAAATGTTTGACGGTTACAGCTATTAAAAATCTATCTCAATCTAGTAAAAATCCAGCATGGGATTAAATGAAAAATGAATGAACTTACAATAGAGTTACTGCATAAATTTGAACATGAAGTTAAATAAATGTGACAAATGTCAATATTTCGTTTAATACGAATTGTATTCATTCACTGGATACCGTAGTTATGCGTGCATGGAGACAGTATGTGGAAGATAGTTTTATTTATAGTTTCTAATTGTAAAAGATCCACGTATCAGCTCCACGAAACCAAGAAACTCGATCTGAACGAAACGCAAGCATCGAGATAACTAGTTTCTCGAACCAAGAACGGTCGATACGTGTCAGAATCGTTTGTACGCACGAATGTGGCTTTATTAAAGTGCCATTGCACCTAACGACCTCGGCAGAATGACACCTTGTCTTCGTTCATTTCCGGATATCCGTAGGAAAGCCGGAAACATCACGCGACGGGAAATGTCGCTAAACTCGTTAATTGGTCTTGTCGTTTATTCACGTCGCGATTAAACGCGCAATCAGCGGTTACGAAAGAAATTTCACGAATAGAATTTTTAATGTTTTCTCTTACTCCGTGTTTTACAAATAAAACCTCATAGATCTTTCCTAAGATCTTTCCTATAGATCTTATTGCTTATATTACGTACTTATTTCATCTGCCAGAAAATTGTATAATGTATTTGTTTGCAGGAAAAAGACGATGTCCAGGTGAAGTTCTCGCCAAATCTGCGACATTTATACTATTCGCCGGTGTGATGCAGAAGTTTACTCTACTTCCGCCCCCTGGTCAGGATCTGAATTCCGTAGAAATTGTTCCTGGTCTTGCAATATCGCCCAAACCTTATGACGTATTACTAGTACCACGATAATACTTCCATAATAAGTTTATTAACTTAGCCAATTGTAGATATGATCTATTAGTATGTATTTTCTAAAGTAATGTATCTATCTCAAAAATCTCTTGAGCATTCTTTTGCTAATTGTGTTATTTACAGACTATAATTTAAGTAAATCATATGCTTTCCGTCTATAGTTTTAACCCTTAGCACTCGAATGGTGACTGTAAAGTGTCACTAAATATTGCTATATCGTTATTCAAAATATTTTTCACATTATTAAATTTCTTTGTATTTAACAAATTACTAAACATTTCAGTATTGTACGAGTAAATTCCACCATTTTTGTATGTATAACATGAAAAAAAATATATAGATGGGAAATATTCTAGGTAGGAAGAAATATTTCCTTTTTCAGTTAAAATTGCTTCGAGTGCAAAGGGTTAATACACTAAAATCTCGACTACGTTTAAGGGCTATGTTTTGACTACCAGTGTACAAATACTGGGTAATCACTGACTAAAATAAAAGACTTTCTTCCCCGAGCAATCGTCTTCAATATCTAATCCTTGAATTATACAATTGCAACACGATACGTCCCGCCGCGGAAAATTTTGTATTGCTTTTAATCGTTTCTAAACAATATTATTGGGTCATCGAAAAATAAAAAGACGCCAACTTGAAAAATGAAAACTGAAATTATTTTTACTTCAATCCTTATAGTTTTCGAAGCGAAGAGAGAACGGAGTTCCGATAGCTAAAATTATTTTTGATCAGCCCCATGGTTTTGTGAGATTTACTGACGGACATCATTGTCTAAAAGTGAGTACACTTAATTGGTGACCATGCTTTTCGAAACACCAATGGTTCCCTGTGTCCGTGTAGCCTAAGTTCGTCGGTCGAAGTAGCTCCGGCCGCAGATAGACGCCTGCTTGTTTAACTTCAACAAATTTTTCTCTCCGATATTGTTTATTGTTTCTGCCGCGTGAAAGTCGTTTTACGTGTTCGTCGAAATCATCTCGTTTCGCGGAAGTCCAAATGTACGTCCGGTCGGCGCGCCACGTGGCCGCGTTCCGTCCTTTTACATTGGTCCCGAGCTTCGATTTGTAAATAATTCTCTGAAGCTGGAAAACAGACAACACGCCACTGTTAAATGTCTGTACAAAGTATGTTGACGGTACATATTATACAATCAGAAAATACTGACGTCGAATAAAAAAGTAACAATTAACATTCAGTCTACATTATCGCATCAAACAATATTACTTCCCAAATTGCATAAAAATCCACGGTAAGTTAAATCTGATTTGCTCAAAATTTGTTCTTAAAAAGTGTACTTTTATCAACAGAGTACAAGTTGAATTTCATTTGTGCACCAATTTCATTTTTGCGAACAAGCGTTCGGAATCTGAGATGAAATACTGTTCCACTTTCTGCACCGATTCAAAAATTTTGGACATCTAAACAGCAATAATTTCGTTTAAAAAAACAGTACCACAATAAACATGGACTCATTTTAAAGCTTGAGTCCTCTATTGTCTCAACCCATTATTCACTTTTTCCTAGAAAAATTTTACATGATACAAAGATTTGCAGGTGCAAATCCGAGGACACGTTTCTTCTCGAAAATGCTACAAGTCCGAATGACTGTAAAAATATTACAAAATTTTTTCGTGAACGAATCTAACATAGATTTTAAGATTGGAATTTCCCCTTTACAACGAGACCTGAAAACTTGGTCCACAATTTTTACAATATGAGAAACATAGTGTTTAAATATGGTGCCTAATGAAAGGATCAACATTGATTTTAAAAAAGTATGTCCAAAAGTATATTAAAGAAAGTTGCTCGAATGGTTAAGTATCTTTTGAAGTTTTTCTAAAAATCAATTCTACTTAGAACAGTAATTTGTAATATTTAGAAATAGTGTAACACTTGTGTAATATAAGCTACATGTAAAAATATTGTACTTGGCAAATAAACCACTTGGTTTAAGGCAATAATAAATAAATAAATAAGTAAATAAATAAATAAATACTCATAACTGTCGCCAAATGAGTTCCGTTTACGTATCATCCGAATTTGGGATTTCCGATCTCGTCGTGAGTTTCAAATAGTATGGTTTCGGCGAGATAGCAAAACCATCGTAGCCATTCGGGTCTGGTTTACCATGCTCCGGAGAAATTTCGATGTCGAAGTAATGTATAACGTAGGCGAAGAATAGGAATATGGTACTGCGGGCCAGCATTTCTCCCGGACATCGGCGTTTGCCTGAAGGAAGAACAGACGTCTGGATTTTAAACATTTCGGTACACGTTTCTGGGAAACTATGCAGAATTTGATTCGCCTATCATTATTACGCGAAAAATTTTTGCATCAAATTCACCTTGAAATTATTTATGAGTATGTTAACTAGTGCCTTCTTAAAAATGTTACATGTCAAGAATATTGATAAATGCTGGTAGCCTAATGATAAGGCTGTAGATTTGCACGTAAAATTTAAGTTTCATAAGCTGTCTACATAACTCACAAGTTACGCAAAAGACATTTTGTCGTTTAGTCATTTTAATAAGTTGAAAATAGTGCGACAAGATTCTTAAATTTTTCTAATGTCATCAGTTTTGTATTTCATCTATTTTTTTTTAATAATTATCGAATCGTTATTTAATCAGAAAATGCTTGATTTGGAAGTTAATTAAAAGGGCTTCTTGTCATTAAAATAAAAATGTAATTGCAATTTTTTGCTGAAGATACATGTTTAACACTATAAACTTGAAAGAATAAAAGATGCATGGAACTATAAATAATAAATATATTAAATATATTGAATATATTATAAATATATTATAAAATATCATTTTTCTAAATATATTATATTTATTATTTATTATTATATTTAAAATAATTTGATCAAGTAACTTTTTATTTCTTTTAAAGTATTGAAAAATTTACCTAAACTGAAAGGTATGCTAGCGTTATTTTGCGCGAATTTGCCATTTTCGTCCAGAAATCGTTGCGGGCGAAATACCTTTGGATCATCCCAGTAAGCTGGATCGTAGCTCGCGCTGCTTAAATCTAGAAGAATGATCGTGTCCTGAAGCAGTGAATACATGAATAGTTAATACCAAAGTTGTACTATTTTGTCGGTCAACGATTACATTTATTTTCGAGTGGCACATACCTTAGGAATATGGTATCCATTGAGAGTCGCGTCTTTCGCCGTGTTGTGTGGCAATCCGAGGGGTGTTAGGATCAAATATCGTTGTATCTAACAAATTTTTATGCATTTCCAAAGAATTTTAGTAAATTTGGAAAACGTTCATCCGCTTATTGCGTTTCCAATTGAAAAATGTATTAACACTAGGTTCACGGGATCCGTCAAGATGATAGGAATAATATTTTCAATTTCCGATGATTGAAATTGTCCAGATCCATGACGAATTATTTCAGGAATTTATTTCTTTGGGTATACAGGGAAATAAATATAAATTTTTTGTCCCAAAAATGTCGTGAATCCTTAACGAGGTATTATATATTATAAATCGAATGGTTAAAAATTTGAATAGATTCTTGTTACTTTTAGAAAGTAATGTACAACAGCCACGTTTATTGCTCCGTAAACCCAGGGTTAAACTGAGAAAATATGAACGGATCAATTCACGTGTTAATTGTTCAGTTACCTCCGCTAGGAATGCTTCCATCATCGGCAACGACGACAGATCCTCCAGTGCTGGAAATCGCGATCTCCCAACAACGTTATCCAATTCCTCTTGCAGTATTTTAATCCATTCCGGATGCAACGAGGAGAACAACATCATAAACGCCAATGTGTCAGTCGTTGTTTTCGAGCCAGCCATAAAGAGATCCAAGCACAGTACAAGCAGACTTTCTCCTGGTAATATTAAAATTCCATTTAATATCATTTCGATGATTTACACTAGAGATATTACAAAATCGCTCACGATCGAAGATCGTGTCCTCACGACTGCCATTGTTGGCCGAAATCTCCAAGAGGAAAGCGTCGATCAGATCCTGCGGCTGATTTCCGGTCAACCGTTTCTCATGCTCGCTAATCTCCTCGTCCAAGAAGCTCCAAAGCTTCCGAAGGATTTTCATCAGAGCATTGTACCCCGATGACTCTGGTATTATGAAACGTAGGAACGGCATTTGTGAAATTATTCCGCCCATTGTGTCCATCAATCTGCAACGTAAACAAAATGATGATGGCGATGGGCATTGGTAAGGTTGAGATTGTATGTAAACCCGTTGTTAATTATATTATCGACAATTATTAATTATTGGACTGCGGTTTTTTATAAGAAATAAAAATTGTACAAAACTGGAGAAAAATAGAAGCCTCATTTCTTTCTTCAATAAGCTTAAATTAATTGATACTTTTAAATTCCTTTAATCTGGCCATTGGTTTAAATTGCGCTTATTCATTTTTGTCATAAATGCATAAAATCGACAGTCTATAACAATTATTGGCGTTCTACATCATTCGAATAATTATTTATCTGTGAGACTATAGAAAGTGTTCTTGGTTTACCTGAACGCGTCATGGACAACATCGAGAATCTCTTTTAGCTTCTCGTTCTCGTAGTCGAACCTGTGACCAGCGAACATGCACCAAAGCGCATTCAAAACTGCAACATCGAAGGCCGTGTGCATGAGAACTGGACCATTCCCGTTGGCAAGACGGAGGTAATTAACCAAATACTCCGCCTCGACTCTTGTATGCTTTTCCATGATCGACTGTCCGAATCCGAACGCCCTAAGATGGCGCATCGTAAAACGACGATTCTGGGACCATGACGGGCCTTCCGCGAACAAAATGCCTAACACGAGAGAAACAAATTATTGTCGTCCACTACACCTAACAAAGATGTAACCATTTGGTAACCGGATACGGATGTTTACGGAAGAAATTCTGTAGCCAAAACCTTTGTTTTTCCCGAACGCGCGAACCTTGAAGAAAAATCCGCCCGGTCTGCCATTGAACTCGTCCCGGAGGAGAACTTTCTTCACCAGATCGTGCGTTGAAATCACAACGACCTTCTGGTTTCCTAATTTCAGGCCTAAAATCGGGCCGTACGTCTTCGTCAGCTCACGGAACGCCAGGTAACCGTATCCGTGTTTCCTTTTCAGTCGTTGGAACGCGAGGAAGCAGCCGAAGAGCGGTAGCCATTTTGGACCTATCCGAACGTT
This sequence comes from Halictus ligatus, assembly GCA_028454255.1. Taxonomy (NCBI): domain Eukaryota; kingdom Metazoa; phylum Arthropoda; class Insecta; order Hymenoptera; family Halictidae; genus Halictus; species Halictus ligatus. The sequence continues at coordinate 11,247,203 of CM052137.1, forward strand.
AAACAACATGACACGAACACGAAAAACACCTTAGTCCGCCGTACTACGTCACTAACTAAAAATAATACTAAATATAAATAATTACATTGTGTCCCATAACGATAAATGTATAAAAGGGTGGATAGTACGCTATTCAAACTTCAAAATAAAAATAGGTGAAACATCACATGAGAATTTTTAGTACAATTAGTTTTTAGGAGAATTGAGATCGTTTGAGGATGGAGATTGTCTTACTTAGTAGCAATAAAAATAGTTTCAATCCTCAAATCTGAACATTTCTAGTATAATTAATTTTAAAGAGAATTAAGGTATTTTTTCAACATTAAAATAGTGTTATGTAGTAATAATAAGAATAGCTTTAACCCTCACACTCTCCTAAAAAGTAACTTGATTCTTAATGTTTCACCCTCTATAGGTACTTTAATTTAATAAAAAGCGTTCTGTCCTCTATTTTCTATAAATGCACCAGATTACAACATACTGAATCAGAAATCAAATATTTTACAGTATACAACGGAGTAATGAATGAACGTTCATCCAATGGACATTTGCAAAAGAATAATATTATAAATTCATAGTAATAATTCCTCCAGTAAAAAATTAAGCTGTATAACGATGTAATAATGGATTTTAATGGTTCTGTGAGGCAATTTGTTGGAAATTCACAGCACGTCGACGCACCAGGCGGAAAATGGCGCGGCTTAAGGCAATCGTAGACGCAGAAGACACAGAGCAGAAGGAAAAGAAGAGAGATCGTCACGTACAACATCTTCGGATGCACTGAAACTTCACTTCGTGGTTTCGAATACAGTTACTATACCAGTCATATATACGTATGGTAACAAAAACGTTTCTGGTGCCACCCTGTGATATTATCGGCTTGACACCCATGGCCTCAGACAAAAATATCTTTTTGTGTGGGACATCCTTTTCATAGATCTATTCTTGCTTGCATTCATGTTACAGAACCATCCATCTTCTTTTTTGTTTTACTATGAGGCTCCGATGCACCGAAACTCGAATTTTACATTCTTGCTGGTCGGGAGCTCAAAATTATCATCCTATAAATGTATTGTCCTGTAATAGATAACTTTCCTTTTTGAAAATTCGGATACGTATTTAATATCTGTAGAATAACAAATTCTTTGAAATAAGTAGGATACCCTCACATGCACATACAAATAATAATAGTAATAACAAAATTTATAGTGTACTCTTTAAATGTACAATAACTTGCTTTAAATATTTCTATATGCTAACATTTTATTAATTTCTGAATTTTTATGATAGATGGTAGATAAATGTCATATATATAATTATGAAATTCCTATATTGTTCCTAAAATAAAATTTGCATTACGTATAAAACAATTTGTGTACATATTTATAATTGTACACGGTAAATAAAAAAATATAAGTAGGGTAAGGAACCCAATTGCTGTGAGGGTACCAATTACCGTGCGTATATTAATTATACTTGTTTTTAATGCATAATGAATATTAAAAAAGAGATATTAAATTTTTTCATTAAAATCACTATCAGCTGATATATTAATATATGTTATATATTTCTTTCTTAAAATTCATTATGGTAAATAAATATAATTAATATACGCACGGTAATTGGTACGCCCACAGTAATTGGGTACCTTACCCTACTAGTTGGAGAAACCCTAATAGTAACGAATTTGTACGTGAATGTATAGTAAAAGTTTGGACACAGCATTATTGTGAAACATCCTTAGTTTTCTCGATATTTATTTGCTCATTCACATGCAAGCAATTTGTCCGGTGTACAATTTCTGTCTAGAATACACAATGCATGATATCAATGACCGGAATGACGCGGAAGTCTTTTGCATGCTAGAAATTTCACTTCATCGAAAGATGGACTTCCGGTTGAATGCGACGATCATAGCTCCGATCCGAGACTATGCAATACTGAGACTTAAAAAAATAATGTCAAAATGGTTCATCAGATAAGTTCTATAGACATGTAAAATAGCTGAACAAAAATGTATTCGACGAACTAAGCGACAGAGAGCACAACTAAAAAAACAGCTCGTTTAACGAAAAGGATATATATATATATATATATATATATCCTATATATATATACATATATATATATATACATATATATACATATATATACATATATATATATATACATATATATCACGGCAGAAAAATCGTTTGAAAATCTTCAGTGTGAGATAGCTTCGATACTAATACTCATTTGGTATACCGTAGAACACGATCCGTTCGAAACTGGCAGACAAATTAGAAATCACGACTGATTATCCAGCGACTTTGTTGCAGGCCTTTCCCGATATCTTATCGAGGGAAAAAAGCGTCGTGAAAAAAAAAAGAAAAAAAAAGAAAAATCCAGTTTGACCAGGCGGCACGATAAGAACAACGCTTTCGAAGCGGTTAGGAGATTATTTCCTGGTTGGAGCTGAACGATGGGAAGTAATCCGACCGGACTGGTACCGCTTTTCAGTGAACCTGAGGGGAAATCGAAGCGATCTCGCAGGTTCAACGGTGAGATCATTAATTATTGCATCCGGCATGCCTCGCGATTTATTTTCGTGCTCTTGTTGACCTTCCCCGACACGAAACTCTCGATATCCGACGGACCATCTTCATCGCGTCTTTTCTCGTCTTCGAAAGTTGTAGACGATGATCTCTGTACTTCCTTTCTAGGAATTTGTCGACGATACCGAATTTTTGATCATATTTTTATCAACTGTGTCAGAGTCTCATTTTTTGAAGAATTGGCCACAGATTGTTAATAGTGCTCATAGAAAATTTAATAAATCATGATCTCCCGAAAGGAAAATGTTACAAACAATTAGCAGAGCAAGGTACGATTAAAATGGTAAACAAACGTAATTGAGCTATTTAACCATTTGACTCTGAATCACAAGTTTATCAATAATATCAATATATACGGGAGACATAAATATACGCCCCCTACATTTTTCTTACCGTAACACCTTTACTGTTTTACCAATTGTTTCAACACGGAATGTATATTGGCAATTCAGTTCAAATCTGTGGGTACCATTTATAACAAAATTGGGTACATAAAATTTAAAATTGTAGGAAAATTTAAAAAATTTGAAATGTCAATATTGTATTTCTCGTCTATTACAATTAGCAAGTGAAGAAATAACATTCTAATTAGTTTCTATTTCTTGTAATTAATGCAGACCCTTTTTATTTTGCATAAAAATCCGCAGTTTAGTGATCAGTGGACAACCAGTCGCAGCAACTGATATGCGGATATCGCGCCGTCTGTATTTATCTAAATTACTCTCCACAGTGAAAATTCCCCTTGTTGTTTGAATACTGCAAAACGTTTAATGTCTTGTCGTTTGTGTCGTAAAGTAGCCTTTAAAATATGACGATACAAACGAAACACAATTCGTCGCTTTAAAGTGTAAAGCAGAGGTGGGTGAAGCATTGTTTTAGAACCCAATATACAACTATGACTGACTGAGTAATAACAAACATAAAATGTGAATGGCCATTTTACCTGTAGAACTCAGCACTGCCATCCTTCGCATTAATTTTGACGAAGCCTGCGATTAGGTTACAAACGATTCTGTTCCGAGTAATCGTCCATTCGTTAATATTTATGAGCATGAGCGTAAAACAAACAGTGGAACATGTTTAGCGGGTGGTATTTGCGGACACGACTACGTAAAGCGAGACTTTACGTTACCATTTCAATGCGCCCACGGTAGAACCTCTATTACCATGAGTTTCCGTTATTTCGATGTTCTACTAACTGTACATTGTGCTATTCCAACGTTCTTCTTGTATGTTCGACTAGCACACTATGTTATCCACGTGATTTAAACCGCAGCAGTTTCATTTGTAAACCAATTTCGATCTTAAAGTACACCCACTGGAACGCCAATCGTTTAAATTCTTTCCGCAATTTGACTTCTAATTCACGAGCTTGTAATTAATACATTTTATCACCATTTAATTTGCCATGCAATTTTCATTTTAAGAAGTGCAATAAGTCGTTCCTTAGGGACGACAAGCTATCATCATTCGATTATTGTCGCTTTCTAATGCCACAAAGTTCTATGCAGAGAATCGCATTCGTCTTGACCCGAGCCGCGATTAAAGGACAGAAAAACGAATATCAAGAGTGAATCTAATTGCGCATTGTTGGCTCGCGCGCGGCCTCTCATTTCATGCGTCGAAACCCGCTGTTAAACTGTAGAATTGATCGTTATCGTAGTAATCCTCGGCGCATTCAACACGCAGGATTTCCATTTGAATGTGCGCTCGCATGGAGCCGCGTAGAAAAGAATTTTCTCGAGAGAAACGACCTTGAACGCGGACCAACGCGGCTCAGAGAAAATTATGGGCGTAATAAGAAAAGGCGAGTGAATCGTTTGACGCGTCTAACGAAGCCCGAGCGGTCGTAAACGCCGGCAGAATTTAATTGTAGCCTACGGACTTGCTGTTACGAACGGTTATCGGTGCAATTAACTTCTCCGTCGGAACTTAACAGCTCTAAGTAGATTTAAATTTACGCAAATAGTTTTCTCAGTTTTTGAAATTTCGAGTACGAAACGTCGACGACGGTTCAAAATTGTGTCGAAGAATTTGATGGGCTAGGTGGTGGGGAGCGCGGAAAAGTGTGACGAAACGCGCGGAGAGAAAGAGGACCACGAGGAAAGTGAAAACCGCAATCGACAGGGTCGATTAGAAAATACACATACGACATTTCTCCGGCTGTTTCTTGATCGAACGATAGGTACTCGTGATGAAAAGTCTGACCCCCCGACGGCCAGATCGGGCACAGTTTCTCTCTTGTCGGACTTCGCAGCCGATTCTGTCGCAAATCCGCACACGATCGGCCGTTTGTCGCCGCGAGGTTGCGCCTAGCGATGGGACCAAGTTTTGCTTGAACGCTCGCTGAAAGATGGAGTTGTTCCAAAAAGATAAGTCCCGTTAGTTCCGTACAAACAGCATGATCTGGCAGGCAACCGGGTCAAACAGATTGCAACCGGGTCAAACAGCAGTTATACTTTACCGAAGTAGCAACGTGAACTGATGCAAATACTAATCAAAACTCTGTCCAACTGGTTCTATTAAAATAGTCCTTGCTAGATTGAAGATCTTCCAGTTCACATTGAGAACTGATTGGTGAAAACAAGAAACGGTTAAACGCTGTCGGCATTTCAATGTGATTTCTTATAGGTAAAGAAGAGAATCTGTTCAATAATCACTCGCAAATAGTTCTGTAGAAAATTCTACAGATGTGCCTGCAAATGAAAGTTCTACCTTTGCTTGTCACCAATGGCTTCGCCTCATAGTGCGTCGAAAAGAATCGATTAGACACAAGGTTCTCATTATTACGAAAGTACAATAATTCTGCAGGCTCTCTCACATTCGCATAATTTTGAGCGCAGAAGCTCGACAAAAAAATTCAATTTCATCTTCTCGAAGAGCGAGTTGAAACATCATTGACTTTGCGAGGTCCAGCGTTGATGACCGACACGGAAGACATCGATATTGTTCTGAACAGCAATTATCATACTTTCGGTGACCATTTTGTAGTTAGGATCGATCGATGTGCCCGAGCGAGCATCATTCCCATACCTACGATGCGCGCTTGGTTCCATCACTGGTTACACCAGCTCGAATTAATTTATGACGATGAAACCCGTGCTTGTGTGTAGGTGTACGGACACTTTCTCCGTGGCCTAGGCCTCTCCATATACGAGGTCGGCTTCCTTCCACGGAATGAATCTCGACTTTCTCCGGTTTCGCGGCGGGACCTGTGTTGCGTCATGTCGAGCGTGGGCACGAGGATGACTAGACAAAATAATAATGCGGAGGTGTTAACGAATTTATTATCACTAGTCGCTCGTAACACCGGAGATTAGCCGGTCGGCGATGTTAATGCTGGTAATGGCTCGAATCACGGCGACCGGAGAAACCAGAAGAAAGTTGTCGAAAATGAGTCCCCAGAAACCGGAACTTCCTTCGTCTCGCGAAACATCCTAATTCTGTGTATCTTGTGTCTGAAAGGTGTGCTTTGCTTGATGGAACTGTGGAAAGATTTGAACGAATGTTTTAGCGCAGGGTTTCACCTAAAAGAGACTATCGAAGACATCTGCTGCTTAAAGTCCATACTCTTCGTACGATTTACTAAATGTGTAGTAATAATGTTATCAGCAATTTCTTCTTCTTCTTACTCGTAACGAAGAATCTTATGTACAGATTTCAGTGAAGACATTTTTGTTTTTAACTTCTTCGACAGCAGCTGGTTATTTCATACTTCTAGCTGCTATCTGTTAATTCTCTTTCTGGTGACCCTTCAAGAACGACGTTTATATTGTCCCTAAATGTGATTCAAAGTTGATTGAAGTTGATGAGGTTATTAGACACGATACGCAACATGGTGCAACGTCGATTGAGGCGTCGTTCCTGAAGAGTTAAAAAAGATCGCTTCTGCTCGACGAAGATGGACACGCGAAGGAACGTAGCATGTAACAAAATATTCATCAACTTTATTCTCAACGGCATCGGTTAACAAAGTAGGGTAACAACAACATCGTATAAAAAGAAGACTATACATAAAGTCATACATACGTTAGATACGAGGCGACCTCGTCGAAGGAGATAGTGAAAAGGGTCGTGTCAGTCGATTAATCGAAGGGGAACGCTTAATTTTCTAGAACTTATCGTAGACCTACGGTAATATATACAGCGGCTTATTATACAATACTATCTCGGACAGATCTTTTGTACAAGCATCCTATGGGGGGGGGGGGGGCGATGATGTGCTTAATGGTTGGGGAACGCGAAATTCGCCGGCGCGCCATTTTGTTTGGTCGTTAAAGGCGGCGGGACCAGGTCCTGGCTGAGACCAGGGCCTTTGTCGCTGGGTTTCGATGATCTGTCCCACCTGACTTTGTTCTCGTCTACTTGACGCTGTTGGGCCGCGCCATTTTGCTTCGAGGCTGTCGCCGGACTGTTCGGAACAAGTTGTGAGCCTTGCACCTGGTTATCCTTCCGATCCTCCCATCCGTGGTGATGATGATGATGGTCCTCGGACGGGAACCATTCCGATATCCAAACTGGCTTCCAGATCTTCTTCCATGCCGGCACCCAGATCTCCTTCCAGGCTGGGACCCAGATTTGCTTCCAGGCCTCCTTCCACTCCAGCTTCTTATCAGGGATCCACTCTTGCTTCTTCTCCGTCTTCCAGATCTGCTTCCAAGCCTCCTTCCATTCGAGCTTTTTGTCGGGCACCCAGATCAGTTTCTTCGACGGCTTCCAAATCTGCTTCCACTCCTCCTTCCAGACCAACTTCTTGTCGTCCACCCAAATCTGCTTCTTAGCCGGTTTCCAAATCTGCTTCCAGGCTGGCGCCCATTCCAGCTTCTTGTCAGGCACCCAGATCTGCTTCTTGGCGGGCTTCCAGTACTTCTTCCACAACGGTTTCCAGATCAGCTTCTTCTTCCAGAGGTCGTGGCTGGTGTACTCCCAGCCGTGGTGATCTTTGCCATGGTAGTGTTCTCCAGGAATGCCGACCTTGACCCATTCCGGGATCCAGATCTTCTTCCAGGCCGGCACTTGAATCTCCTTCCACGCGGGTACCTGGATCTCCTTCCAGATCGGCTTCCAGATCTGCTTCCACGCGGGTACCTGTATGTCCTTCCATGCTGGCACTTGGATAGGCTTCCAAACCGGCTTCCAGATCTTCTTCCAAGCTGGTACTTGAATCTCCTTCCATACTGGCACCTGGATCTCTTTCCACACGGGCTTCCAGAACTTCTTCCAGACTGGCACCTGAATCTCCTTCCACACCGCCTTCTGCGTCGGCACCCAGATCGGCTTCCAGATCTTCTTCCACGCGGGCTTCCAGATCTGTTTCTTCGCCGGCTTCCAGATCTTCTTCCAGCCCGGTTTCCAGATCAGCTTCTTTTTCCAGTAGCCATGGTCGTGGTGGTCATGATGATGATCGTCGTGATGTTCTTCGAGGCCTCCGCCGCCGCCACCAGAAGGACCATAACCGCCACCGAGGTCTCCGCCACCGGAATGAGCTAACGCGGAGATATCTCCGCCCCCGAGATGACCTAAACCACCGCCTATGTCTCCGCCACCGGAATGGCCTAACCCTCCACCGAGGTCGCCGCCACCAGAGTGACCAAAACCACCGCCGAGGTCGCTGGCACCGGAATGGCCGAAACCGCCACCGATGTCGCCGCCACCGGAATGGCCAAAACCACCACCGATGTCACCTCCACCGGAATGGCCAAAGCCACCGCCGTGGTCACCTAAATCGCCACCGCCGTGTCCACCCCCTAAGTCGCCGCCGTAACCACCAAGGTCACCGCCGCCATAGCCGCCACCATGGCCGCCACCCAAGTCGTCGCCCCATCTCTTCTGGGCCGCTGTTCCATATCTGAAAACCGAGTAATGTTTATTAATAAAGTGACTAGACATGATTAATAAAATGAGAAGCCTGAGTGTGAAAGAATAATTTATATCTACTACCCTTGCTAGAAAATATTCTATCAAAATCATGAATATGGTTGTTGAATGAATTATTAGGACGTATACTAAATATGAATAGTAGTAGAAAAATATTAGACAAATATGGTGTAAGGGGTGATGATGTTTTAGAAAAATATTAACGAAATGATGAATTTTTTGCTTTTTACCGAATGTAAAATAACGAACTGTATGATAAAATTATAGTGGTTTAAAGGCGATGACGATAGACATTACGTATGCAATAAATGGCAACAGTGATCGCAAATAATGTCGAATGTATAGTTAACATTTCATCGATAAATAAAATTAGTTTACTAAAACGAAAATTATTTATAACTTCAACCAGCAGATATCTGAAAAAAGATAAATTGTTTGTTGTCTCAACCTTTCTCGCGCTAATTAAGACAGTGAAAAGTTCATTATCTCGAATTAACTTATTATTATCCGCTGCTTTGTTAACCTCGTACGCGAATCGACATAAACTTTCCAAAAGAATTTTATTTCACAAACAATGAGGACTCAGACCAATATATTATCCTCTAATAAAAAAACATAAAGACAGCTAAAGAATTAGTGCTGCACGCAACTACCATAAGCAACGTGATGCCAAGAAATGTGAGAACGTCTCGAAGTTTCACGTTGCTGTAATTACGGACATGTCGATCTTTAATTAACGAAGAATACGTACGGTACTTGCTGTTGAGACTGTGGCTGAGACTGCTGCTGCAACTGATTCTGATCCAACGCTTTGCTCGTCACAAGAACGGCCTGCAGTAGCACAACTAGTGCAGCCTGTGAACATAATCGCGCGAACGTTATTGAGTTTTGTTGTTGAACGACGAACGAGTGACAGTAAACACACGAGGCGTTTAGCACCATGAGTTTTTCGTTGGCTACGGTGTTTGCAAATCGAAACGTGCATGCGTATATATCGAACCTCTGCACACAAGTTTATTTGCGCCAGTCGAAAGAATCACTCTCCTTTATTGAAACAGTCGGAAATGCGAATTCGAGCCGAGCGTACGCTTGCGGCTAGTCGCTTTCGAAACTCGCTGTTGATCGATAATCAAGTTATACGTTCGCCGATAAACAGTGAGCGACAATGAACCTTGCAGTTCCACTCTCCGCCGCTTGCCTCATTTCCGGTCTACAGCTAGAAACAATTTTCACAGAGACTTCCAATTCGAAAACAATACAAAAGAAATGAAAAATATTCAAACGCGTGTCAAACTTGTTGAAAAGAAATTCTTGAGGATAAACCGACGACTAAAAGATAAACATTTTATACCTCTAGCTTATTAAATTTTCCTTAATAAGTCATATGAATTTTTCTGTAGGTGATATGACACTCTTCAAGAATTTTGTGCGTTTTCAAAATTCTACAGCTGGAAATATTACTCAAGATATTTCAAAATAACACACATTGCAAAAAAAAATTAAAAATTATTTAGACACGTGTCAAAAATAGGATAAAATTGTTAAGTGAACCAGATTTTTATAAATGCTTACTCTAAAAAAAGAATTCTATTACGGTGTAAGACAGTCTGCACAAAAACTTTGGAATTTAAAGTAAAAGAAAGCGTGTACTTTCGCGCGTTAATAGCGTTTACGATTCTCCGCGGAGGAGCAATTTTCAAAAACGCAGAGACTTTCGGAACGGCCCCGTGGTCGTTCGTGAACGAAATACAGTAGCCCGACCTCCAAATTTTCGCAACGGGTTTCACTGATTCGTATTAATATATTTGTGTCACGACTGTCCGCATGGTACACGGGGAGTTACATTTGTCCTCGAATAAGGAAACTCTGATATATGTAATCGGAACAGAATAAGTATCAAGAAGTTACCGCTGTGTCCAAGAAGAGCGACGAAAGATAATAGTATTGCGTCAACTGAAATACAAAAAGAAATTGTAACTGACAACTCTAGAAATGAAATTGACACGAGCGGTTGTGCTTAGAAAAATAGAATTTCAGAGGACGTTTCATCTGGATTCACTGACAATAATTTCAGTTTCGAACAGACGCTGAATGCGTAAACAGAGAGCAAAAAAAAATGGCAACAAAGAGTAACTTTGTCCTGAAAATTCAATGAAAAATAAGATTATTATAAGGAGAAAATGCTATATTCATATACCAAATTTTTCGAACAAAGTATCTGAAGAATTCGTAGAATACGAAAAGTGCCATTTTCAACCAGAGTCATCAACAGAACCATGAGCCACTTTCGTCGATCGGGGTACTTGTTACAGTAATGTCTCCATATGTGAACGATATTTGTGATAAAATTATTCCCGCTACTGCAGGGTGTACACCTTGAAGGTATCAAAAGCTCGATGGCCGAAAAGTGTAACAAGACACGAGATTAGACATATCGGTGAGACAATGCTAATCCGATGACAAAGCTTTTTTGTGTTTAAGTATTTGTCTATGATACTTTTACTAATAACAAGCCTTTTTACGCCTTTTTTATGTGGCGTTACTCGGAATAAAATGAGACCAACTGATGCAATTTGGGTTACATTTGCTTGTTCAATTAACGATTCAGTAGATCCTCGCTTATCCAAACCGATGTTATCTAAATTCTCAATTACCGACGTGTTAAAGCGATTCGGATACAACATGGTCAGTAAAGATTTAAACAAGCAAATATGATGCAAACTGTGTCGTGTTTGGTATTGTTTCAATCAGAGCAATGTCACGAATATGTTCATAAAAGTGTCACGACAAGAATGATTAGAAACAAAAAAGTTTTATCATTGGATTAATGAAGTGTCTCACCGATGTTCTATTGTTTTGTTTACTTCCATTCAAGGAATAGTGTTTGTACACGATACAAGCGACATTTCGGTCCCGTGGTTTCTCACATATATCGAGACATTACTGTACTTACTCCAGATACAATGTCTCGAAGCTTCGCCGTGTTCCGCGCGTCAAAACGGTACCCCGGGAAATGGTACCGGGAGCCTTCGCCTTCGCGTTCGAGGAGCGAGCACGTGAACGCGGATGGCGACAGAGATGATTCGCGAACGGAATAATCGAGAACGATTGTTGAAAAAACTTATTTGAGTATAGTGAACTGACCGCGCATCCCGAGCGGATCCTCATATTTCTCGCAATGCCGCCCGTCGGGCTCGGGCCGCGTACTCTTGTTCCCTAAGTGCAGGAAAACGTAACTTACTTCGTCCAATCAGCGGAACGCCGTAGTTATATAGGCGCGTATTCTCCCCCGGTTGGGAAGGTTGCTAGTGGTGTGCCCGGGCCAGGTGGTGAAGGTGGTGGTAAAATTGACCAGGTGGAGGAGGCATGCTCGGAGAAGACGGTGATGGTGGTGGCGGTCCCAGCGGACGTGCGTTACGGAAACATCGTACCTGCGCTGCGTAGCGATGGGTCCAATTCGGGCCCGGCTGAAACACTCCTCCAAATAACCGGTGAGTTACACGCTAGACTCTCGCAAAATATGATAAAACAAATTTTTGTTTAATGTAGAAGTGGTGCAAATCAATATTTATATGTTTGACACCAAATCTCATGGGTTTAATCGTCATTAAATAAAATAATTTTAACATAATCTAATGTGTTATTTAATATGTCATACTTCAATATTATTGTGTTATAGGACTTTTACTTAATTCCTCTTTATACAATGATTAACTGTTTCGACTTGCACCATTTTTGCATTAAACGGCTCATATATGGACTTCGGTTAATTGGGACAAATACTGTCAGTATTTATCGAATATTGAAGAACGCATAAATGAGAATACAATAATTTTGGCACAGTAATTCACTTTATTGGGACAAATTAGGTCGGTCTCAATGTCTCCCAAATAGCTGGAATTCATTGTATTACAATAGAATATCGATTATTCAAAGTAATCAGTGAAACATGAGTGTTTAGATAATAGGACAATTACTTAATTTCAAATATTAAAATATTTGTAAGGTTAATTTACCTGTAAGGGTAAAAAGATCTGTACTGAAATAAGATATTTATTATATTATGTTCTAATCTAGTACAGTTGTATTGTAGTTTAATCCGTAATTAGTAGACTGTGGATTTTATTCGTGATGTTATATACGACAAAAATGAATGAATAAAATTTCAAACATATAAAAGATTAAAGACGAATTGGAGATTGTCGATAGATTGTCAACTATTTATTAAGATTATTCAAGAACAAATGAATTTCACTTCTATTTCTTACAATCCATGCAGACGATTTTTATTGTGCGTATAGTAATTATACTACAAACCAGTATTTAATTATCATTATCATTACATTTGTCCATTTTTATTATAAAATAAAGATCTAGTATACCAAATACTCGTTAGTGTGAATTTCAAATGTTGGATCTCAATGAGATTAAGGTGTCAAAGAAATTTAGAATCGTATCAAATATTCTGATTCAATTATACATATACTTAAGTGATTTCCAATGCCAGCCGTTGGGTACACTAAACTGTAATATTTATTACGTAATTTTTCTGTTTAGTATTTCATGCAAATGAATGACGCCGTCTAGTGTGTAAGGTCCGGAGAAATACACGACATTCCTGATTTGTGTTTTACGGGAAAATAAATGTATACTTGAAATGCAAATGTGTATACCAGCCTTGAACATCTAGGTGAAACGATTCATCAGTCGAATAATAATTATTATACTGTTAGAATTAATTGGATGATGGAAAGGACTCAACAGTTCTATATAAAATAACGATCCTGTCTATTTATAAATATATGTTATTCAAAAATTAAATTTCTATTCGATAGGATATTCAAAATTTTGGTACCTAAATTGATCTATTTTTTCCTTCGTAAATTGTAATACAAAATTCCCTATTTCTCCGTTACATAAACAGATAAAATTATTCATTTTTAATGTTTACTTCTATTTATTGTCTTCTCATATTTAGATATGATAAAAGCTCCATAAAATCTATAGGAACACATGCTTTCCTTAAAAATCGGAAACTAGTAATTTCGGCTGCCAATAGTCCTTGTTAGGCTCAATATTTACAAGGATGTATCCACTTTTCCATAGAATTTTTTATTTATGTTATCCTAAGCTCTGTCATATATCTAGCTTGTCATTTCGATTGTTCGACTGATATTGCCGACAATATAGGACTACAAGAAAATTATTAGGGGTATTTTCATTATTAGTAGTAGGTACTATCATCGGTTTTCTATAAATTGGCGTTTCATATTTTTTTAAGTTTTTAAACAGCACTCTTAAAAAATTTCAGCACCGTTCTACAAAGAATTGTGCTGTAGTCGTTTCGTTCGCTGGGCAACTCTTTACGAGCACACTCCAGGGATCACAAGGAAATTGGTATTGCTCAAAAAGTTGAAATTTTATTTTGTCCAAAAGATTTTCCAGGAGAAATTAGGACTTGGACACTTCAGCGGCTGTTCTCGAGGACAATATTATTTTGTTCAGGGATCACGAAGAAATCGGTCCCGTCGCTGCGGCCGCTCTCCTCCCTCCGCAGCAGTGTCCACCTCCTACGATCCTGGACGATCTTTCTTTATACCTTGGCGGCCCATCGTTCCGGAGAAAGTGATCGGGAACGCGATCCGGTCGAGCGAGTCAAGCGGTTTCGTCCCCCGTGGGTATTTACGCGAGTCCGTCCAGCGAAGGCGAAGTTCATGGCGCGGCAAGGTTATGCATCAAGGTTATACTTCTCGTGCTCCAGATCAGAGCACGAGGATCACTGGTGGTTGGAAAGAAATTGAACGCGGTGTCCCTACCGATATCCGACAATTTGTTCTTCTCTGCCGAAATTTCTTTCTTCTCATTTCGCGAACGATTTAATCGATTTTCGAACGGGTGTTCGTCTGCCGCAGTTTCTCTTCCGCATGGCCCCCGGGGCTGGACCATCGCCGTTTTTCCTTTCACGCGCGCCCTCTCCGCCGAGCAATTGACCCTCAAAAAGACCCGCGAGCGATAACGAGGAGAAAATTCGATGTGTCGCTCATGATGGCTGACTTACAGTACACGCCTGTTGTCATAGGCTGTTTCGTAAGCGATGGTGAAATCTCGTTCGGCATTCGCGCCGGCAGATTCCGATCGGAGTTGTATTGCTAAAGTAAATAAATAGCTAAGAAATGGAGCGATGTCGACGGCCGCCGGAATCGGACACGGAACTGCAGAAAGTTGTATAACTCTCGGCTGAGTCTCGGAAGTAAGCTTCTTATTTGCATACTGACTGAGTCGCCTACTTTTAACACTTTTTTTCGCCAGATATAATATCCTCGTTTCTACGGGACTCGTTGACTCTCAAGCGGTCATAAATAATCCGTTTAACTGCTCGAAAGAAACAGGAAATATTTAATGTTTTACTACTTATGCGCAGATACGAAATTTCTTATGATTTCCAGGCTCGATTCATTAAGTCGATAATATTGTTTATTATGTAGAGAAAATTCCTTTACCCCTATTCTTGTAATTTTCACTTCCGATACAGATATTCTTCGGCGGAAGAACCATCTTTAACATCCGACTCACGAAGCCCCGATTCCACGATTCCACGGAAACGAACTTCACGGTAACGAAAGTGACCGTACAAAAAACCTCCAGTCCCGAAACGTGCTATGCAAAAACTCGCGGAACTAATTGTCGCTGCTGATCACAGGCGCGCGACTCCGGCACGAGTGGAAATAAATTTCTATCGTTCGTCGGATTTCTAACGGTGCGTCTTTCATTAATTATACATTCGGACAGCCCGCGCGTACATTGGCTTCCGACGCAAACGCCTGCGATTCCGTCCCAGCGATTTTATTGCTCGTTAAATACGTTGATTTTTATACCGGCAACGCGTAATTCCCTTGCATAATCTTTGTCACAAGGTCGTCGTAATCCGATCATGCTAACCCTGGAAGAAAGAATTTCAAGAATTTTACGGTTCATTAAAATTTCATAGCACGCCGAAACCTAGGAAATTCGGAGATTAGCATAGGCAGAATCAAACGAGAATCTTGAAAATTTGATTGCGAAATTTTTCGTGAAGAAAAATCCTTTGCTTCGCTTCCTATTTAGTTGCCAGCTATTAGCGATTGTAATAGAAATTAATACATACGGTAGATTGAGAATGCTATTTATTTTTAAACTGCGTACATATTGCACAATTTTACCTTTGATTTTTCTACTTATTGGTAACATTAATTTCAATTAATAATTCAAGTAGATATACGTCCCATTTCGATTTTATTGAGAAATTATTTTATTTCTCCCGTGCACTTTCTTCTCGTTTATGGCTTGTACAGTGGTTTTCACATTTCTTCATTCCTGTGAAACGTGTTACATTCGGATCGAACAATACCGATCGCTGCTTATGAAGGAAATAAAATTCTACTTAAAGCTAGCGCTCTTATGTATATTTACGTAAACTTTTGGTCGACTTGTCACCAAACTTATCAACTTTCCGTCGTTTACGGCGGAACGCGATCGCGCAAAATCGTGTGATCCTCCATAATCGCGGCGCACAAACCGAATCACGTGCTTATACGAAATTAAACGATTTCCGCGCGAAGAAAATGAAAATCCTCGGAGAGTCGCGAGAGTCCAAGTTTGTCGATCAGAAGCTGCTGCACCGACCGTGGAAACTTTCGCGAGATTGAATCGTCTTGAACGACGCAACAAGGAGGTTACAACCGGCGTCGGGTTCTACTTGAAAAGCTCGTAAATTGTAGATGCCTGTACGAGTGAAAGCACGATAGTCGGCAAGAAGAAAATTTGTAGCACAAACACTGAAACCATATGCACTTTTACCGCAGAGGTTAACTAAAAAATTGAATTCCATTGGAAATCGAAGTGGAATCGCTATAAACGGAATCCAGGACGACTAGCATGGCTCTGTGTGCTGATTACATTAATTATCGCACTATTCTTTCACCGATACAGCTATTACGCGAACAACATTATTTTTTAACTCAATACATTTTTCCTTGTAGTCTATATTATTCAAAGAACCTGGTGTAATTTATTTACTGCAAAACAGAAACGACTAGTAAGTCTAATATTGGTT
Source organism: Halictus ligatus (assembly GCA_028454255.1). NCBI lineage: Eukaryota > Metazoa > Arthropoda > Insecta > Hymenoptera > Halictidae > Halictus > Halictus ligatus. Next base: position 11,263,769 of record CM052137.1, read on the forward strand.
ATTTACTCATTGCTGATTGGCGAAATGAATAAAAGTGTTTAGCGAAATAGAGAAAGTTAATGTTAGACATACAGTCGGGTATGTGTCAATAAAACATATACAAGACGGAATAGATTATTATGTAACGAAATATAGCGACTTTTAGACTACGGTTTTAGTTAAAAAATGAATAGATAAAATACAGAACAGTGAGCATATTTAAAGAATTTACTGTTATATTATATTCGTTAATGGTCAAGTCTCCAGCACCTCGAAATTAATGGAGAAAATTTTGATTTTGCGAAAAAAAACCTAGTGATCTCGTTCTTAAGTGAAGCGGTTAAAGCTGAACTAAAAGTTGTCGTGAATAAGATAGAAAGCTGAAGCATCCGTTTCGGCCTTTGTCCCGTTGCTCGCAAGGGAACAAAGCTCTGTCACGATCGTGTTGGTCGACGTAGAAGCGATAAGTTGCTACATTTCATCGATACACACATAAGCGTTTGCGGATGAAAGTGAATTTTTTGCTGTGCGTTAGAGAGTCAGACGTTTGGGTGTCCATGAAACCGTCGGGATACGTTCCCCGCCATTATGGCGCGTAAATCATTCGGCCGCGTGCTCCAGATTTTCAAATTCAAGGGGCCCGAACGATCCGGGCCGGTCGTGGACGTTTCACCTTTCGTCGTATCCGGGATATTTCCACCTGACATAACTATTTCCCTCCGGCGAAAGGATCAACCGCCTCCTGAAAGTCACGATTCCTCGAATTCCGCTTCGCTTTTATCCCCCATCGTGATTCTACGCTCCATGAATAAACTGTGGATCTTTATTTTCTTTCTCTATTTTCTAAAATAATATATTGGTATTTCTTCTTTCGTCTAATATTTTCACTATTTTAGATTTCACCCACTCGTCTTTCCCATAAATGCATAGTCTATTGCTGAAGAAGACTTTCGATCAATTTTCACTGTCCACTGACGTTGAATATTATAACTGTTTGTGGATTTTTAAGTACGTTCTCACAATTTTTGTAAACTATTTTATAAAAATCAGATTAATTAATAAATTTCTTTCGCCAACTTGAACCTTTCAGTGATTGGCACCGCCTAAAATCTAAAAATAAGTCCTCGCAGCCTGTGGAAGAATGTGTTTCTATTTCTTTATTTCGAAAATCACATCTACTGCAAGATAATTTTTTCTATCGAAAATTTAGAAACTTCTCTTGTGCCCCCAGGGGTGCAAGCACCCTAGGTTGAGAACCACCGAAATAGACGATTCTTTCGAGTAGGAATACAATAAGAAACTGTTCAATTTTTGTTATTTGTTTCCTTTAATATAATTTAAATTATATTTAACTAAAACTAACTAACTATATAACTAAAAACTAATTTCGACAATATTTTTCTTCACGATCGTATAATATCGTACATATTCTGCAAATGCACAAAGATCATTTCTCATAAATATCTAACGCGAACATCGGACGCAAGTTTTGAGTCGCCCTGTAAAAGATGGCGGCCAGTTGGCGCCAGATAGCTATGTAGGCATGTAAACGGATAGAAATGAAACAATGTGTGTTTGCTGTGTGACACAGGCCATTTGCGTGGGCCGAACTCGAAAGGCTAGCGTTTGAAATATTTCAAAGGCGTGACACGGTAAATAAAAGACAAAGAACATTCGAGAAGTTGGTGTTTGCACTCCAGTTATTCGTCACAGTACCTGCGGTTCGCTTTCTACAGGACTCGGCCTGCGGCATACCTGCCGATTCCGCTTTTCGAACCTTTTTCTCGATATTTAGGTCACATCCGAGAACAAAGAAACATTTCCTTGTTAGATAATGGTTAAAATAATTTGTGAACGCTGGAGAATCGAGCATACAGCCTTAGCATGTTCTCATTTCATAACTAGGACCAGAGACGCGCACCATCTATCATTAGATTGCCAATTTTATGCATTTATGACTAAATATGTAGTCGCAATTTGGAGCTGTGGGAAGATTAAAAGAATTGGAGAGTATGTGGTCCCTATTTTTTGGGATGGAAATTTGTGCATAAAGATCCGCAGTATATAAATCGTCGTATTTATTTTATCGGTATAAGCACACTTGATTTTAATAAATATTCGCAAGAAAGATCTGGACCCTAGATACAAGCCAAAGTGATGCCGAATAATTAAAATTTACAAGTACATAAATCCCTGATGAATCTCGCCACGTAACAACTTAATTATCGAGAATATTATTACTGGAAGCATTGACAACAAGCCACGACAGTTACAATAACAACGTCATTAAGAATCATATTCTTAGCAGTCCATGGGATCCGCTTGCTTTTTAATCGCACGAATTAACATGCCAAACTAAGGGGACTCGTTGGAAATGAATGCATAATGCAAAGTCGATTACGCCGCGTGTACGAAGATGATCGACTCGCGGAATCTCCGGAGCAAAGCGAAATGGAACAAACACGTGACTGACGAGATTCTCCCGTGACTAGTTAATTTCCACCGTCATGTTCGCTTATTATGAAACGGCTTGTACGTTCGTCGTTATATGCGAGATGATTGCATGTTCCAGCAGCAGTATGATTCGCGAACAGCCTAAAATTTCACCTCGGCGAGACGAAAATCTTTGAAGCAAGTGGGTGTACGAAAGAAAGTTTTATCTTGTCTATTCTACCCGCGATACGAATCTCCTGCGACCACGGCTCCCTCTTGCATCACGAATGGACCTGATGTTTTACTTTCTACCATAAAAACTAACACCTGCTGTAGTTGAGGGCATCCGAACCGTAAAAAGAACGATACACAAATCACGGGATCATTTACACGAACGTGGAGAACATTTTAGTATTTTAAAGAGCACGAAATCGATGCAGACAGCTGCTCCAATCAGAATGCAACTGTGTGTATGCAAGTACACTTTTGTGCGATTTATTATGCTGTCACGTAACAATTTTTGTTCCCCGGGGAATTTTAAAAGGAAAATAATAATTATTCGAAATTCTTATATCTATCTTCACGTTATTCGCTGTTGAATTAAATTTTGGAGACAAACATTATTGAGACTATTTTTCTTATAGTACATTCTAATTAATTCTCGTTTGAGCCATGGTTCAAAAGGGTCCACGTAATTTGCTATTCCTTAGGTTATATTATCAGCTTCGTTAAATCAAATGAGAGGATCAAATGTTCGGCATCAAAGGATTAGCAAAAAAAAAGCAAACGAAGGTGAAAAAGCATAGTAAAACAAAATTGCTAAAAGTTTAAACTATAGCAGCCATATAAGCGTGAAAAGAGTAGATTGTTGTTAAACAAATAAGGTTTCTGTTTTGTTTTCTTAAGTGAGTGCCTGTTATGTTCCCAGCTTCCGTTCATGGGTCCATAAAACCCTGTATTTGCATAAACGCAGCAAACCGGTAATTCTTCAAAGCCTCCTTTTTTGAAAGCCTCAAACTTCTTGCCCGCGTAATTTTGCGGGAGTGAAAGGCGCCCGGAGCGATTTCGTCGGAACACACGTACGCCTGTTCACGCACGTTCGCATGACCATATAAACAAACGCTATCGCGTTACCTAATCGCCACCACCCGCCGTCAATCGACAATTAACGACGGCCATTTCAAAGTTCTCGTCAATTAATGTTCCCGGGAATCCGGTTCGCTGCTTCCCTAATACCTATTCAACATACAAGAACGAGCATGTAAAAAGAGAGCAGACATTTTGTGCATATTTCATTTTCATGCTTTTATCACTTTGGGCTTTTGAGAAGCATTCTTTTACAGACTTTGCTATACCCAACCCTTAACCGATATACTGGCGTTCCTAATGACCCCAACAATATTTCTGTCCATTAACTTTCGCTACTGTGTTGTACGATAATTAAAAATATAACGTTTCTTTAACTGCTTCAGGATATTTTTCTGTTTAGTCTTCAAATATATAAGTACAGGTTCCTGAGGACCTTTATACAGAATTTTAGAAAGCTCCTAGCATAACAGTCTGTGGGTGATAGCTAGTACAGTCCCAGTATGGCATACAGAATATGATGAGACATTAATTGGCAATTTACCGAAAATCATGATTAACCCTTTGCACTCGAAGCTATTTTAACTCCAAAACGAAACATTTCTTCCGACCTAGAATATTTCTCTTCTACATATTTTTTTTTCTTGTTACACATATGAAAATGGTGCAATTTACTCGTACAATACTGAAGTGTTTAGTAATTTACTAAATACAAACAAATTTAATAGTGTGAAAAATATTTTGAATAACGATACAGGAATTTTTAGTGGCGCCTTGCAGTCGCCATTCGAGTGCTAAGGGTTAATAGAAACGTGGTTCGGTACACGTAATTGTTGTGCCACATCGACGATCGACCATCGAACGTTACTCAAGCAGAGAGCTGTTTAGCGTTCGATTAGCGTGTCGACGGTGTTTTCGTTCATTATACCGAATTTGTTTCGGCATGCGATGTCCGTCCGTCCGCACGCCTGCGTCTACACATGTTACAGCGAGCCCCCGGTACCTCGGGACATCCGTTTCGTTTCGGAGTTCAAGTGAAAGTAACGAGTACACTCGCGAGCCAATTGATGTAACAGCCTCGCTCTGGACTTTGGTCTCCATCTCGTCATTCCATTTAGGATCGCGACGCCTCCTCCTTCTCAAAACAGAATGAATTACTCGCTATTAATAAGTGGGTGCGTCGGTGAAAGGCCATCTCCGGAATCCGTGGTATTAAGCAAAAAAATACAAGATGTCGTTCCGACGGCGGCGATACAATCGGACATTTTGATGAAATCGACCTTAAAAATTTGTTTGGTACTCATCTTACGCATTCTCCCCCAGAAAATAATATCTTTAATACAATTATTATATAATGATTTTTATGCATGAATTTATAGATGTTAGGATCGAATAACAGCTTGGTTTTTCTCTCGAAAATTTTGTTGTAGCGAAGACAGAATAAGAATTACATTAAAAATTTTACAATTTTTCACTACGCTGCGATTCAGATCATTAGAAACTACATAATAAATTGTATGCTAGTATATTTTTCTGTTTAGAAATTACTCTAATTTTGGTTGCACCACCAGTTATACTGACACCCTGTGTATAATGTAAAAGTTCGAACACAGAGAGAAAGATGTACAAAATAGAGAAAATCGAAAGACAGTGGCAGCACTTACAATTCTCGAAGTCATTCTAGTTAATTGAAAGAAGCGTATACAATTGGATAACTGTTAAGAAGCTTTGCGCTGTCAGATCTTATAAATTTTAGATAACTTTCACTTTGAACACTTGTTAGAGACGTGCTGTAGCTACCATAAACGTTTAATGTTATCCGCGTCAAGGCATGCAGATAAATTTTAATTCGTGGAGCAAGCGTGACTGACGAGGATCGAATCAAATTAAAGATCTCTAGATCGACCGATACACATTGAACCTGTTAAATAAACACTTGAAATCAGCATTATATACATTTCATTTTTACAGTAAAAAAAGTTAAAGAATTTTTTTATAAGAAAAATTTTTATAAGAGACAACAGCCATAGTATCGAATATTAAAAATGAAACCTGATAAATGTTAGTGTTCAAAACATTGCTATTGCACTGTGCATCTTGATGCAAATTTTCACGTTCATAGATTATTTTATAGAATCCGAATAAAGAATTCCTTATCATTATTGCACTGTGGATTTTCATGGAAAATTTCATTTTCATAAACTATTTTACAAAACTCCAGAATAAGGGAAAAGTTATTTCACTGCAAAGGTAGTTCAGTATGGTAAAAGTAAAGAAATAATTTTTAAAATACACTTAAAAAACTGAATGTCATATATGCATAAAGATCCTTAGTCTAGCCGTTACTTGCGCAATGATTCGATCCATTAAAACACGCTTCGAAAAGATCGATCCTTCACTCTCGTTAGAAAGTGTCAACCGTTAATTGTCACATCCTCGTTTGAAAGTGAATTTCTTAAGTTTTCTTCGAGTATATGGCACCGGCTTGCACATGTTCGCTTCGAATTCTTGGCACGGCGTTACGTAGGTACCATAAACACAATGGTCCTCGCGTATGTGGCGGTCAGATGCACGCGAAAACGGAAGTGGTTTATGAGGATCGAGGAAGGATTCCAAGCTGGATGAGATCTCGTGCGTCAGACGAGGAATGAACAAAGAGAAGCGACGGCGGCATAGACCGGAAGACGAAATTGTCAAAGTTCACGTTGGAGAGTGTTAGAATACACTAATCGCCGGTCCCGGTGTGCTGGCATTAACTTTCTCACATTATAACGACTCTATGAATGCTAGAACGTTCTCACTGAGCAGGAAACGTTATTCAAATCGCTGTGGGATATCTGCTGTTTAGTGCACCTTGGCTGATTTTCATCGGTGATTGTTCTGCGAATTCGAGTACGGAACCAAAATGGCGGACCACATCGATCATTCTCGGTTTTGAACATTTTCACCATTTTATGCAGACTGAGCTGTTGAAAAGTGAGTAATGTAGATACATACAAAATTCTCATGTTTGAACAATTAAGAATACAGCAATGAAATTAAAAAGGAACGTTGATATAATTCATACACGGGACAAGTTTATTTAGACAAGTTTCTCAAGTGTTGATAAGCGCGTAATACAAATAGAAAATTATTGTGTGTAGACAATTTGTAATGCGGGAATAAAATTGAAAAGATAAATTGATCTTACAATTTCCAAACGGGATCAAAATGATGGTTGGCGTTAGTAATCCTCAGTTTCAACAATTTTATTTTTACGATTTTGTTTATCGTGTTGGAAAGCGAATAATATAAATAGAAAATTATCATGTTTGAACGATGAAAATTGAAAGAATTAAATAGAAAAGGTATGTTGATATAATTTATAAGTGTGACCAAAATGGCGGACGACATCGATTTATTTAGACAAATCTCTAAGGAGTTGAAAAGTGAGTAATGTAAATAGAAAATTGTCATGTTCGAACAATGAAGAATATATATGATTTATAAGTGAACCGATGGTTTCAATTATCTCTGTAAAAAGTTAATCTACTATTCTACCATTCAATTATAGATTCTGTCTGGGTATTTTGTTTCTATTTAATTAAAGTGTAACAGTAGTTTCGTTTGTTGGTCGAAGCTGCCAGAGCTGCTTTCAATTAAAGCGTAACACCGGTATATCTCGGTGCAAATCTCGTTAATTAAGTAGGTGTCAACAGCATATTTATTGGACTTAAAACGCCGAAGCAAGAATCATAATTCATTGGCAGGCATAAATTTTCCAGCTCACGGTTCGAGAATTTCTATCTTACCCCTTGACATTTCGTGCAACATGTAAAATATGTATATTACGGACGAGAAGCGATCGGTGATACACTCTCCTCCCACGGTATCGAGATGTTCCGTCAACTTCGTGGCTAACGTATAGCTCTTTGCAAAAATCCCGTTCTCGTAAACTTCATCTCGCAAATCGCGCGTGCGAACACACATGAATATGGTAATTATAAAATAGGCAGCATCCGAAGTCGAGTTTTTACATCGCGATAAGGATTATTTACAACGGATCATGCATTAGCGAAAAAGCGAAACGTTACAAGTGTAGACTGCGGAATGTTTATGGCATTTTCATAGTCAAGATGACAAAAACGAGGAACGGACAGAGAAACTTCCAGTTTCTCCGGTTAAAGGTTCATGAATTTTGAGAATAAAATAACGGGGGTCTTCTTGTATATAAAACATCGTTAAAATATTTATCTCGCGTTTCGAAATTCTTGTGCAAACAAGAAAATAACGGATCTGCTCGGCGGAAGGAATCCTCTGCATCCTCGAGGTCATCGGGATCAGCGGAACGCTCTTTCGCCGTGCGACTCCTTTGGTCCCTTCTTTCCTGGTTCCTGAGCTGCATCGCGCAGACTTCCTCCACGGGAAAGTCATGGTCGCGGTGCATCATGTACAGAGTGTCCCGGTTGAAATGCTCACACCAAATATCTCCGTAATCGTCGATCATGATCGACGAGTATGCGTGAAAGTCGCTTAAAGGAAAATTGTATGTCCTAAACGCAATCTGAAGTAAGCTCGTCGCTGTAAAACGACATGACCACGAGGAACTTCCATGTTGCTTCGTAGAAATTTAACTACCTCGTTAAAAGCGTCGTCATGAGGCGGTTTTCGCGATTTAATTATAGATCAAAGCCTCGCGTTCGCGTCTGTTTTATATTTAGAGATTATACACTTTAAAAAAGATCAGTTATTATTAAAAAATTATAATTGATAGATCATTACTATTCCTATTATTTTATACATTGCTAGTTAAATTTCGTTCATCTAAATCATTGCTATTATTATTATTTTATTGATTTGTCAGCATGAATATCGTTTGTTGTTGCTATAGATGGATGCAAAAATAGTTGAATTCTTTCCTACTTCTTATATTCCCTGTTATACATATTTTTAATAACAAGCATAAAATGGAATAGAAAAATGGTCTATAAAACATAAAATAATTCTAAAAACATAATTATTTGGATGATGAATATGAAGCTAATTCCTTGTAGTATGATTTTCTTCGTAGCTACAGTGATTAAAATTTGTCTGTCTGTGATAATTTCGTAGGTGAAAAAAAAAGAAAATTTATATTTGTTGTATGCCTTCATTTACATTAATGTTTCAATACTGACAGCATAAGAAGAAAATTCTGAAATGAAATTTCGTTAAAGGAAATGAATAACATTCGTGTTTAGCAACTCCTGTTCGATATTATACATTGCGAAATTGATGTATTTATATATTATGATATATTAAAATCTGTGTGTCATAATTTCAAGCGGAGATGTCTATTGTAAAATTGAACACCCGGTGGGTGTGCATCCTTTAGCCACGGAGATGCAACTACAGAAGCAGGCAAGCGATGCACGAGCAATGGGTTCCCGACTTGTAAACGAGCAAGCGCACGACCATGCTTCCGCTGTAACGAATGAGTAGAGAGCTGGAAGATGCATCGGAGACGAACCTTTTGGGTCGAGAGTGAAACTACTTTTCGATGCAGTCGCATGGCCGAGCCAATTAAGACGCGCCGAGAATGCTCGTGCGGGTGTACGAGCTTCTTTAAACGAAATTTTTCTAGAGGAACCTACCATAACAGATTTCTAAATCAGATTTACTAGACCTTTAAGCCACTGAACGAGTTATTCTGGATTCTGATGTGTTAATCAGAGGTTGATCTTGGTATCTATAAACGGGAGAAACATCTATAGGCTGCGGATTTCATGCATTTATAACAAGACTTAATACATTTTCATGCATTTCTAATTGATACAGAAAATTTTTATGTTGCATGAAGATCCACAGTTCACTTATAAATGTTCCGTTTCCCGTTTGAAATGTTCATTCACAGTGTACAACGTTCAGAGATAAATTTGTATACTATTTTTTATTCAATAATTATGAAAATTACATTTTTACTTCCACAAAATTCCCTAAAACTTTGAAGACAGCGGAGAAATGGAATCCATCTATGGATCGAATAGACGTAGTCAGCGTCGTTGTGTAACTCGAAGTCACCGAAAAAAATGGGTGCCCATATCCCTTTCAAGTTCATCAGAGTTTATCAGAGCACAGGGGCCAGAATTACCGAAAAAATACCAGGGGACAATGATCGCTTTCTCTGGAAGGCACTCATTAATAATGCATCAGCTTCGCGTGATTTTTGCAAGCGGACGCAGACTTTTTTCTCATCTTCACGCAAGATTATAAATCCGCGGATTACTTATATAACGACGTGCGCGACCGTCGGCCTGTCAAGCGGAAACTCTTCCGCGATCTCTGTGAATTTTCCCGTGGTGATTTTTTTCTGTTGTCCATCTCGGGGCCAATTTTTGAAGACGCCGGCTAGGAAGTCGAGGACTTCCGGTACCGACGCGGATGAGCATAGTTAGAGAGCCGCGCGAGTCCCATCGTCCGTGAACGATGCATTCGAGACGACTCTAATTCGAAAGTGAAACTCTCGGCTCTGTAATCAATGATGGTCCCACGCGACCAGTGAAATCTCGATGCTCGATTCGATGTCATGGGACGTCCGTCGATTAATGTGTTTGATCTAGAAATTCTGATCCGATCGAGTGTTTGCATGTCGCGAAATTTTGCGAAAGGCTTCGCTGGAAATCTCGGAACGCTCGAAGAACGTTCTTTGCAGTCATTTTTCGATTTCTTTGGAGATGACGTACCTGTTGTCGGATTCACTTGAATCTAAGACTCGCTTGCGAAATACCGCGAGCTGTAATTAAAATCATTGCCAACGCTGGCACTCTGTTCAAATTTATAATTTGCTGTTTACTATTAGTAATAGCTACAGTCTTTTTATTTATAATACAACGATCTAATAAAAGAAATCGAAGTAAATAAGTTCATAAATATGTTCAATTTTCTCTTTTCAAAATGAAGTGTTTGTTTTTTGAGAACTTTGTTAAAAGTTAGAGTTGTAGATCACATAAGAAAATGCTCAAAGATCTAAGGACTACAGTAGATGATCAAATTATGAGGATCGCAATAAGAAAGCATATTTGCTAATTACATTGAGAATTCTGAGTCTACTGCGTTGCTAAATGTGCGTTTGTAATTTGTCAACATCAGTATTTGATACAAAAATGATAAATCTAGATAATTCTCAATACTTTGATCTTATAACGAAATAAGAATTGCTGATAATTATTAATTGTCACTGTACAAAGGACAACTATGTTCCTTTTCATAAAAAAAAGAATAAATTAGCATTAAAAATTGAGCTCTATACACATTCCGACAGTCGATGTTGTTCTGAGATAGTTCATACCGAATTTGACGCTTTGAGAATTATTAATGATCGTTAATAAATATAAAACATAAGTGAACGAAGTAAAAAAGACATGAAAAGAAACCGGTCGGTGATCTAAAATTCATGGTTTCTAGTTGAAGTTCACTGCCTATTGCGTGGGCACAGTACGTAATACCACATGGTCTGGGTTAGGTGTATAATATCGATGTAAAAAAAAACTAATAGCAGGTGCAGAATGAGAAACGAGTGCCGGGACTACGAGCAGCACATAACTGGCCAGGCAAGATGCGTTCGATCCCAATTCGAAAGTGAAAATTGTTTCGATCCGCATCCAACGATGCGCGTTATCTAGGTGAAATTACGTTTCTAATAGGCGGCGTTCCGAGGCCGTCATTATCCGACACATTGACCTGCATGTTTCATTCACGTTACAGATGATTTCATGTTACGTACCGTGTAAAAGCAAATAGTGTGTTATTCGCTTCGCCGCTCACGTAACACTTCTATCAATACCCCTCGCCTAACCATTGCGATGCCTGCCGTGCACTCGGATTGAAATTTCGAATTCGAAAATTCTAGTGTGAAAATGGAACATCAAACTATTGGGACTCTAGTACTCTAGAACTCTAGTACTCTAATCTCTGAAGTTCCAAGCCTCTAGAATTCTAGAACCTTTGAATTCCGACATTCAAACTTTTGACCTTTAGAACTTTAGAATTTTGGGATTCTAAGACTCTAGGACTCTTAATGTCTGGAGTTATAGAATTCTAAGACTTTCAAACTCTGGAATTCTAAGGCTCTACAACTCTAGAACTCTGGAATTATGACATTGGAACTTTTGAACTCTAGACCTCTGAAATTCTAAGATTCTAGAACTTTAGAACTCTGGAATTCTAGCAATCTAAAACTCTAGAATTCTAGAGCTCTGGAATTCTAAGCCTCTAGAACTTTAGAATTTTGGGATTCTAGGACTCTACGACTCTCGATCTTTGCAGTTATAGAACTCTAAGACTTCCAAACTCTGGAATTCTCAGGCTCTATAACTCTAAAACTCTGGAATTCTAGGAGTCTGAAACTCTAGAAAACTAGAGCTCTGAAATTCTAAATCTCTGGAATTCTAAGATTCTAGAAGTTTTGAACTCTAGGGCTCTGCACTCTAAGATTCTCAAAAAGAATTTCTACAGGGTGACCCAAAATTCATTCAACTTTGTGAAATGGGTGGTTTCTGAGGTCATTTGACATTTTCCTTTGCACAAAATGTCCGCATTGGCTTTGTTATGGAATTATTAACGAAAAACACGGACCAATCACAGAGCGGCCACGGAATGCCATGGCGGGGAGAGTACGGCTCGGCAGCAGGATACACTGAGCGGGACCGGTGGTGTTGCGTTGCGGTGATACACTGAAGAGAAACAGAAACAATTGATTTATAATAATTAGAACTCACTTTTTCAGCTGTAAATGCACTTGCTGCTTCGAAATGTTTGTGACTGGGCCATTCGGGGACGAATTGCACGGCTGACTTCAAATATACGGCAATGCCAAAAACTAAGAGATGTACGGTGAGATCAACGAACTGTATACCTGGTGGTGGATAGTAGATATACGACAACCTATATGTACGGTAAGTCAACAATCCTCACTTCCACTTTTACTTTCTCATCGATAAATTAATCGTATGTATATCTCACTCAGATTTCGTTAAATTTTTCCAAACTCACCATCACTGTTCACATTTGACAAAACATAGCTATGCACTAATAACAATTGTAACATCACTTGCAGTGAAGCACAAATCACATCAATCAGTTAATATTATCACTAAACTGCGAATTTCACGCATTTGTAGTAAAAATGAGTAGGTGCAGTTAAAACAGTAGAGATATTAAAATAATTTAAAACACCAACTTATTATTTCCAACTTATTAAAATGATTAAAGTAAGAAACCAATATCTGTCTGGCTTCTCTCCATTACAATAGCAGCAGCCAAATTTTATTTTGCATAATAATCCGCAGTTTACTGATTAGTTTAAATATGATTATTAAAAACACACACTAGCAACCGTGAGCTTTAAATTGATAAGTCTTTAGGGATGTTCTCTCTACCGCGATTCTAACAACACTGATCTTCCGCAAAATGTTTTTGAAAAGTTTAGGAAGGGCATTACGCATGTCGAAATGTACGCCGTAACACGCTTACAAAAACAATGGGATGGTCAGACGAAAAAAAGGGCCCGAGAGGAACCGCTGTAAGACTAGAATTTATGGCAATCAATTGTTTCGGTTTTTCTGTAAATTGGTACGCATGGGCAACTGTCCTAAATCATCGTCTGCCCTTTTACCCGGCAAGAGGTAGAAATGTCATGTCTGCGTGGCTATTGTCCTACACCTCCCTTTCTGCCGACAGAATTTGCTTACCCTGTTCTTGTATTTAGCGTTTATAGACTCTCCGCGTCTGACCTGCCTAGTATAATCTGACCCTTACACATCAACTCTGTAATCTCATCTGCCAATGCAAGTGATATTGCCATTGTTATTAGTACATAGCTATTGAAGACATCTCAAGCCCTTTTTTTTATACATCGTTTTTACATGTTTTTAACAAATTAAATAAAAAATAGGGATGTTTATTCTTTTCAGAACAGAAACTTTCAAAGGAATGGTTCCTGTGAAGACCTTTGAAATTAATGTTTAATTTCTAGAAGCGCTGTATAGTTGCAAGTGACGCTCATGCAAAATTATGTTATCACCCTAGGGATGATGGAAGGTAAAGGATAAATATAGTCACAAAATAAAGGAGAAGTTGCCACCGTTTTCGTACGAAAGCGACCCGACGACCGAGCTGCGAAATTGGTTGCAAATTGACTCTCTTGTCGAAACCGAACTCAGTCACGATCGATTCTGCGTTGATGCGACAATCTGTATTCGATCGACAGGTCGCCAGCGACTTCCGGTGCCGTTCTAACATTCACGGAAGCGGAGGATGGCACGGTGAAAGGTATTAAAACGATGCTCGTAACAGACCCGACTGGAATCGAAAGAAAGTCAAAGTGACTCTGCAACCGGTAAAACCGAGTCGATGTACCACGCATCTTTTTTCCCGCGCATCACGATGCATTTCACCGCTCCGACGCGTTCCCGGCACACCTTCGACGACTGCTTTTACCTACATTCTGTGCCTGGCAAATGCACTTCCAGGTTTCAGGTTCCAGTACACTTCTTCGACACTAAATGTAAAAGATCATCGTACCCTGAAGAACATATTTTTCTTTCAATCGATTCTACGCTCCGCTGCCGAAAATTGATCTGCTTCCCGTTTCCGAATACAGTAAAACCTCGCTTGTTGCACGAAGCGGGATCGAAAACGCGAGCAAAAATCGGGGTTGTGCAACGACACAGCTAAAAATCATAGTGATTCGTCGTGTCGATCTTCTGTTGTTTCTACGTAGCCATCACAATGGCAAGAAAATAGTTCCAGAACGTCGAACATTTCGTGGTGAGAATCGAGGTTGCAACTAACGAGGTTCTACTGTACCTTGAAATGCTTCATTTTTCCCTGGATGAATTATCGTTTCGACATTTGGAACAAAATGCTAGCAACATTTCACTATGGGTTCGTTTAGACTACAAAACAAATTGACTTCTCCTTGAAAAACTCATTGAAATATACTTCAATAGCAGCTGACTAATGCATCGTTATTTGCGGATTTTTATGAAAAATAAAAATGTTCTGCAATCAATTGCAAGAACCAAATAAAAATTTCATCCTTTCTTAAATCATTTCAATAGGTTATAAATGCATCCATAGTTTTAGATTCTGTTAATCTTTCTACTGTTTTAAATCACGCCTACTCATTTTTGTTATTGTTGCATTCACAGTCTACTTATTGTACGTTTAGTCGAAAAATACAACTAGACCCGTTTGTTTCTAATAACAGCAATATTCTTTGAGTTTGCTGCGCGGTAGCACCGTGATCAGGCGGATCATAATCCGTCATGTTTCTCCGAAAGCGGTAATGGTCCCCGCGGCGCCATAAAAGTGCAGAAAAGCATTCTTTCACCGCCTCGAAGGTGAGAGGCAGCCCAATTAATGCACACGCCATACTGGAGCAACTTTAACAATAATGCCAATAAAAAGTAACGCTGTGTCGGCCGTGGAACCGCGCATTCATCGTGCGTATTTTCTAATTCCCAGGAAGAGATTGTGAAAGAGCAGCATCGCCGGAGAAAGAAGAAAGGACCGATGGCTGCCGGGTCCAGGCAGTAGGTCATCCAGGGAAGTTGGACTCACGCTCATAAATAATCAACGACCTCGGCTAATTAGTAGGCGATATTCGAGCGTCTATCCTGAGAATCGGCGTTTGTCGATTCCTAACCAAGTGTTATCGCGCCATTACCATTTGCTTTACATAAATTACAATAATCGACGGCCGATCAAGCCTCCGGCTATCGAAGAATATTGACGACGACAATACGTGGGCGACAATGCTGGTCCAACGTTAAAGTATCCCGGTTTTTTTCGTGTATGGGACAAATTGCCAAGACCCGAAGATCTTACCGGAACTGTTCGTAAATTAAATTTAATTCAGCCGCGACACGAATTCCATCGCCGGTGACAATTTCTCCGTCTATGCGCGGCCGGGCTCTGGCGCTCTCTCTCTTTTCTCTATCAAGGACCCTATTCTCCGAGCCGAATCCCAAGTTTCACCGCAAAACCGCGCACAGTGGACCCGGTCGTTTCTATGAAGTCGGTGGAATTCATTCAGAAATTTTCATGTCACGAAATAGGTTAAAGCTAGGTCTTTAAAGAGGACACGGATTCATATTCGACCTCATTTCTTGAATAAATAATTACTACCATTACACGCCAATACTATCATCAACGTGTTCAAATTATTCAAGAAATAATTCAGTGTGCATCTGGCTTCCATCTCTTACAATTGATGCAGAAAATTTTTATTTTCCATGAAAAATGGCTACTTATAACTGTAGAATCCAAGATGTTCATTCATGAATTTTTTAAAACATATTTTTGGAGGTGATTCTTGAAGACACCGTTAGTCTTCCTCTCGTTCCTAATGAAGTTGCTGGTCGACTAATTGATTCGCCAGAAACACTGCGACACACTGTGTTAATGCCACTTTCTCTTCGAAACGAATATTTTCATGCCAATGAAAAATGTATTTTTATAGTACAGGCATTTATATATTTCTACTAAAAAACATTCATATTTTTTCTTCTCTAATAGACTCTTACACAATTGGCATAATTGACTCTCACACTATCACATAAAATAATATTCTTTGTATTGGACTAGAAAGATATCAAAATTTAAGTGCGTTAACTTGCATCGGTGAGACAATTTTTCGTTTTGGGAAGTAATTTCGTGATAAGTAGAAGAAAGTTGTTTAACCAGTTGCGAGAAGTTGGTGTGATGCAATAATCCGCGTAAAACTGATTAAAATAGGCTAACTTGGGATCCAAATGCTATGCGACGATCACGCTCGCGATCTTCGTGGCGAGCAAGCAAATTTCACGAGCGTGCGCCCATTAATATTTCACACCTGCTACCGATCGTATCGTCCCCATTCCTCGTTCACGGGGAAACTCTCACATTGCACCTAATCTCCTCTGTTGCCACCTTGTTGCGTAACCCGTGCAGGCCCTGGGCGATCCAGTTGGGCAATCTATAAAAAACCCGATCCCGACACGTGGACCCAACAGAAAATATTCGGCCTTCATCGCGACCTAGAGGCGTGATTTGACGAATGTCCGTGATTACAGAAATTCGGACACCTGAGGCGAATGAACAAGTTCGAACAATCCAACCGAAGAATTTCTTGGGGAAAAATTCATTGCCAGCTTATGGTCGGGTCTTCGATCCATAAATACTAGAAAGATTGCTCGAGGCTGAGCACGCGTACATAAATACGCATTCCTGACACTGTTTTCTACAGATAATACTTTTTATAAAGTAGAATTGATCTTTAACTTTGCTGCGTTCCTAGAATATCCTTTGACCTCTCCTTTGGCGAATTTTTTAACATTTTTATCACAATTGCGTTATTCTGTTCAAATTAAGCCCTCAGTATTTCTGTTTCCCTTTTCTCAAAATTCCTGATGGCTGGGGGATTGATTCTCGACCCATTTGCACGTTCATTTTCTAGAGCTATCATAATTATGTTATCTCTTTACAAAGTCTTCTATTTTACATTGCTTTATAAATATAACAAGAATGTGTCCATCCAAATGTTTAACCATTTTTTTACAATATACACCCAAAGAAATCCATTAAATAATTTCTCATGGATGCATCTTTACAATTTCAATAATCGCAAATTAAAAATATTAGAACTCGTTATTTTTGACTGGTCTCGTAAAAGATGGTTTCCTATTGCAGGAATGTCCAAGAAAGTTGCTGCTAAGTAGTTCTCATTTTCTTAACATTCTCTGCGCAATAACTAGACAGAAATTCTAAAGTGGCTTCTACGTGTTTCTTGCAACAGAAAATGTTTATTTTACGTAAATATCCGCAGTCTTGCCGCGACGCGTTTCGTTGTCGAAAGAATGGCTACGTCAAACGCTTTGTTCGTTATCATCGACAAGTTAGGGTAGACGGGACATAGGCGAAGTTGGGAGATACAGGAACATTAGAGAGTCAGTTTCAATTAACTCTCTCGATTAAATCGTTTTCGTCCGATAAGGAGAATGGAAGCGACACGCTGGTTATCGGAAACGAGACGAGTGTCCAGCTTGTAACGGCGGATCCTTTTACCGCTTTCCCGGAATTACATGCAAACCGAAGATCCACTGACTAGCGGTACGATTGCATAAAATGTTATAACCATGCTTTCAGTGAAAGCAAGCCGTGTTTTAGAGTGCTTACGGGTGGATACCAGCATTCTGGACAACGAATGATACAGACCATGTGGGGGGTATTATATGTACCTATACAATAACCACACACTTTAAGTACCTCATTGAAATAGTAAAACAGCATTCTGTTGTACAAGCAACTGGTCTACGATATTTTCTTTGTACATACATATTTATTGTGGGGTACGTTACGTATTTTACCAATTTCACTTTATTGGATAGTTTCGTATAAAAATGGCATTATAACGACTAGATCTAATGATTCTTATGCACCTACAGTTTATAAAACTGTTAAAAAATAATTGAAATAAGAGATTGAATAGGATGACTATTATCGTCGAAAATAAAATCCTACCCGATTTCACTTTCTTAGAATTTGTTCATAACGCCAGAAAATTACTGTATCGTTCGATCAACTCAATTTGAGGTCGCCACGAATATTCATACATTTCATCAGTTTTAATCCAACCAACTGTACCTTAAACACTTGACTCACTCTTTGACTTGAAATGTTCCCAACCTCTAATTTTGTGCAAGGACTCTCGTCGTCCATGCAGCCGTAACTTCAACGACGGAAGTGCACGTGCTCCGCAAACTATCGAGACAGCAAACAATCGCACGATCTCTTCTCCCCCGGTATTATATAAAGTAGCCTTATAATTATTCGAAAAGGAAAGTGATCGTCCCGTGGGAACTCGAGCAACGGTCGAAAATCGTCCGACGACCGTCCGAAAAGCTTCGGCTCGCGATTTTCACGAGTAAAATCGGCCCTCGGGTCGATGTTCTAAGAAATTCTATTGGAAAAAAGAGAGGAAGGAAAGGATCCACGTGTGTGGATCTCCAGAGCCGTCGAGGTGTCTGCTATGCGATCGTGGTCCCCACCAGAGGAGAGTTCAGGATGTAGTCGCCGGGACCCCCATATAGCGTCGCGATGCCGCTCATGGTGCCCCCCCACGAAATGCTTCTATGCTTAGGGCGACTAGCCGCTTAGACGGAGGAGGATTCGCTATAAAAGGCCCCGTGGCCACGAGGAATTCGTCAGAGAAGTGACAAACCGTGAACGACGAGAAAAAAATACGAAAAGGCGGCGGCCTCTGCCGTTTATCTTCGTTTCGAGCGGTGATCAAGACCTCCTGAAAAGCCGGAAGATGCGGTCTAGCCTGGTCAGTGTACAAGCGAATCACGAAATCCGACCGACGATCGACGAACACGTGTGTCCGTGGTGCATCTGTGAACTGTTGTGATCGTCTTCGTTTTCCGCGCGTCGGACCCTGTGATCGGACCCGGTGGTGATTCCGCGGAATATTGCTGGGGCCTTCTTTTAGGTCTGCCCAATGCAAGCTATCATTGACCATTGTCGTTGGTCGTTGACCAATTTTCGCTGATACCTAAGGATTTAGGCTTTTTGATTCCGCTGTTCAGTATATCGTCGCTTTCGTAGACCGTAGGTTGATCGAGGAATCGTGGACCGGAACCACGTGCTCCACTGTGATACATAGATCGGGGAGCATTGCTTTGGAGGACGTAGTGAAATTAGTGGAATTAGATTTTCTGTTTCGAGTCGGGGTTTTCGTTCATGTTGTACCACCACCGGGCTGAGGTTACTGGAAAACCTAAGTGAACTGGTCCTTGGGTCACACTGTGGTTCTTAAGTATATGCTCATTTGACAAAATGTCCGCTTTCACGTAGAAGATATTTAATCGGAAAAATTGTTTCCTTCATTTTCGTGGCCCTTGCGAGCTTCAACAATATTTCAACTTTTCTAGTAAAACGAAGTTTAATTAAATTAATTTTCATTTCAAAGCTAAACATTTTCTCATCCGCACGTACATGACGTTATAACAGAAATGCTAATATTAATTTAATTTTAATGAATTATGATTTCGCGGTGATGTAAAATCTTTTTGCAATATTGCAGTGACTATATTAAATTTTATACTTTGGTTATTATGTTGAATTTGAATGACGGTAGATCGTGAATATCCCACCTATTTTTTGGTTGAATATGAATTGTTTGAATGAAGTGACGTAAAACAACGTGGTTTCGTAATTAAAATAAGTATTTGTCATTGGTCAGAAAGAAGTGGGCTGTATTAGGCGAACGACTGACTAGCAGCTTCCTGAAGTGGTGCTTGCTCCATTCTTTCACTGCCTTTATCGCACGAGAAATAAATTTCGATACAAGTTTTCTAGATCCAGAAATCAACAAAGTAGTCCTGTTGCCGCTCGCCAGTGTAGAATGGAAAGTCGAGCAACGTGCTCTTGCCACGAATAGTCACGTTTTGTGAAACTATACCATTGATTTTATAAACTCAATTATCTGCCTCGTGTAACGTAACCACTGTGCTTCTAGATTATCGAGTTACCTGGAATCGATGTACCTCGACAATGAACTTTCGGGGTCGTAGCTCCATGTATCGAAGCGGGAACAATTTCTCTAAAAATATATATTTTCAACAATATCAAAGACGACGCTATCAATTTCTCAAAATTAAATATACGGAAAAACAATATCTTCAGAATCTCTAACATTTTAATCTACAAATTGTCGCAGTCAAAAAACGTTCTCGCACCTTTTAAGGACCCGGTCTTCGTAGATTCGCGAGAAGATAGAGTGACCACGTTACCGACAAAAATAGGCGAAAAATGGTTTTACGTGCCTAAACTTTTCGCCCTTAAGGGCTCATTCAAAAGAGGAAGGTCAATCTAGCGCGCGCTGGTCATGAGCTGACGAGATTATGCAGATATTTGGTATTATACGCGACAGAACTAGGCCAAAAATTAACGATGTGCATGCCGTGGAATCCAAACATTTTTATGCTATTGGATGAGTTTTCTGGATGAAATCAAGAGTAGCGCGAGCTAGAAAATATCTCCAGCTACAAATTGAGCTATATTTTGTCTTAATTCTTTGCGAAATAAAGCCAAAAACTTGAAGCACGTTTCTGGCAAGTCAGAATTCATCATAGCGATAATACAGAGCAAAAATATGACAAGTTTAGTCACAGACTTAAGAGCTATCGGATCAAGACCAAGACGGATCTTAAGTCTGCGTCTGAAGGCTGTGAATGGAAATTATGCAGCAGTACCGACCTCCTGACTCTGAAAAAGTCACGTGACTATCCCGGCACCTTAACGCAGAATAACTTATTAAAATAGTATAAGTGTTTTTTAAGATGTTGGATTCATTTACTAGATAGAATATAACCAAATTTTTTCGAAAGTTATGTTTGGTCGACATTTCAAATAAAATCGTGAATATCGCTTTTCACAACTTTTTTATCCGATTTTTTTAATAAAAATTGAAACCATTCCAAGTTCTTAAAAACAGCCAAGTGGTTAGGTCCACTTAAAAAAAAGTTATTCCATTTAGAAGGATGTAATGAGGCTTGTTTGACTGATAATCAAATTTGTGATGACAATCAAAATTGTTTTTTCTGAAAATATTAAAGACATCCGAAATTTCCAAATTCTTTATACTCGTAATAATTATGTCGATTGGTAAGGAACCTCCGGTTTAACATTTCCGAGTCCTGAACTCTATAGTACAAACAATTTTCGAAAACATGTACAAGGTGTCCGGTTTCGAAAACCAGTCTAACACGACAGACATCTCATCGCGTCACACTTTTTCTTTTGCGTCGTCAAAATTAATATCGCCGGGAGCCGCTTTCTATCGATTCCTCGATCCTTCGTGGATCCTGGTCGCCTAAACCGTACTCGTTCCGGCACGTTAGATGGCCAACGACGATAGGCCACTCGACGAGCGTATAACGAGGATCGGAAGTCCTCGGTATCAATGTTCCCATCTGCGTTCGGTCCTTGATCTTGGCACCTGGTCGGTTTTTGCGCGGAAGCGGACTGGCAGCGGGCGGTCGAAATAATTAAAAAGGGAAACGAAATCGAGAGGACCACTTTCGCGCGGTTAACACGCGTACCTGGAACGAGTTTCGCGAGGTGTCTCCGCTTCGGGAAAGAAAACAGGGATCGCTATCGACCCCAATACGCGGGGACGTTTTACGTTTTATGCTTGTCCGGCGCGGCGGTTCGCACGCGGACACTTTCATTTTTTAGAGACGCACTCGTAAACCGGAAAGATGTCGATGGGAAAGAGTGGCCGACTGGTTCTGTACGGGGACCTTCGTTCCAAACCCGGCCTCTTCGTTTTTTCACTACGCTTCCGTTTTCATCGCGGAAGGTTCGGCCATTTTCAGGAAATAACGAATTGCTCAAGACAGTTTCCTTTCGCACGGAAGCGCGTAGAAAGAAATAAAATGTGAAGAACTGTAAAAATGTCAATAGAACTTTACGAGATCATGTAAAAGTAATTAAGATGTGGAAATATTATTCATTTAAAAATCATACGTTATGTAAATGCCGAGCAAAACGGGATCCAGGAGTGTTTCTCATTTTTATAATTTTATCTAGCAACCTTCCATATTAATTTGCACTTTTTGCCAATTACACCAGGATTAGATTTAATAACAGTGATTATTCGCTAAATTCCATCTTTTCATTTGTCATTATACCACGGATGCTTGTGTAATTCCCCATTTTCAGAAATTAATTGATTATACAACGCGGAAGATAATGAAGATGATAGAAAGCTATTGTCTCTATAAAGACTTTTTATACATATAAAATAGTACAAAATGTGTACCGACACTGTGCGAATATTCATAGTCTACTTGTTCGTTTAATACTTGTCGATTTTTGTGTTTAATTAGACTGTATGTGGGTAAGATGAGATAGCGAGTCTGTTCACGCTTAGGCGATCTACAGAGTCGAGTTTGATTAACCCTCATACGTTTCCCAGGCTAAAAATTCACCCATTTTCTTTTTATAAATATTATAATACGTTTCATTACTTTCTGTTTGAGTTTTGGGACGTATTTCTTCAAAATGTGTCATTATAAAATATTTTTTTTTATTCAAAACATAATGTAAAAATGACAGTATTAATCTTTCGCGCAATGTGACATAAGTGATACATAATTTCTTGCTAAGAAATTCTAAAGCTAAGATGCTTCATGCAACAATTTCTGAGCGGCACACGCGAGGGTTAAACTAGCAAAAATAAAAAGCGCACAAAGGACAAGTAGCAACCGAAACTGAACAAACGGTTAAAAATAAAACGCAGCATTGTAACTCGATCTTCCTGTTCAATCTGATAAGGCGGGATCTTGGGTTGCCAGGAAGTATCTCTGGATCTTCGCAATTGCGAACGCGAGACACGCGAAGTATAGTTCATTTCATGTGCAAGTTCGTAGCGAGCGGAAAGTTAGATAACGGGTGAAGGCCGTGTATAGTATAGATCGGAATCAGGATTTAATAATTAGTATAATGCTCGTGTATGAAGCGCTACTTCGGTTAGAATACAAGAGATCGTATCGCGGCGTTCACGGAATTCCTGGCCAGGTACTGTGTTACTAGGTAATTACGGAGCTGTGGCAGTCACCTACATGACCAGCGTGCCATGATCATCTCATTTGCATTTCTGGCTGGTTGAACAGTGTATTTTCTTCCGGCAACTGGTATCGGGTTCATCCCGAAGGGACTATTGTCGTTCGGTTGACAAATGTCCCATCTTATTCCAATCAACTGTTAACATGGTTCTCATTTGACATACTTTCCTCTCCTCTCTGTTCACTCAACGACTTTCGTCCACAGTGTCGTCTTTATGTCGTGTACAGAAATAAAGAATGCTACAAGCATTTATTTTGAAGTTACAAGCAATTAAGCTTGGCCTACGGTAGTATGGCTGGCCTGAGGAGTGAAAAGGAACAATGTTGTGATAAGATTCTCCGAACCGGTATTATTTATTGTCGTACATGCTGTTGCCTCCGTTTCGATTTAACAGAGTGACAAATCCCCAGTGAATTCACTTTATTATACGTAATATTTCTGGTATGTTTCTCGAGAGAAAACATTTCATTGTCCCATTCTGATTACTTCAGACGTACAATATAAAAGTAAAAAGGATAGTTATTATGACGATGAACATATTTCAGATGCTTTCTTCAGAAAAACAAAGTCGTACGTGTATTCAAATTGTAACGTGTCTGCCTGTTCTTTTTTTCCAGTTAATATTGGGTTGCTTCCTCTTCGTCTCCGTTCTTGGAGATCCCATAAGGACGAAGAAAGAGTGAGTATACTTAATCCGTACATGCTCATATATGGTAAGGGACTTCATTACTGCATGGGTACCAATTACTGTGCCTATATTAATTACACTTATTTTGAAAGCATAACGAATATTGAAAAGGAGATATATAACATCTAAATTAACTAATTTTAATGAAAAAAATTTAATATTTCTTTTTTAATATTCATTATCCTTAATATAGTCACAATAGTTGGTACCCCCGCAGTAATTGGGTCCCTTGCCCTATATCTGAATCAAGAAGTCGTAAAAATAGCGTTGATCGTAAACTAAAAATTTCAGAGCACCGTTAAGTCCACCTCCGTTGAATCAACATGGTCCACCATCGACGTCCTACGGGGTGCCGAACGTAGGAAGTTCTTATAGCGCACCATCGACCTCTTATGGCGCTCCTGCGGCAGCACCATCCTCTTCTTACGGCGCACCATCAGCGCCATCCTCTTCCTACGGTGCACCATCGGCACCATCCTCTTCCTACGGTGCACCATCGGTGCCATCCTCTTCCTACGGTGCACCATCGGCGCCATCTTCCTCCTACGGTGCACCAGCACCATCCTCTCCTTACGGCGCGCCATCAGCACCATCCTCTTCCTACGGTGCACCATCGGCGCCATCTTCTTCTTACGGTGCTCCCTCAGCTCCGTCCTCCTCGTACGGGGCTCCTTCGTCGAGCTATAGTGCCCCATCGGGTCATGGATCCTTCGGTGGTGACTCTGGTTACAGCAGCGGAGGATCGTTCGGTGGCGATCATGGCGGACATGGTGGTGGAGGTGGTGGTCATGGATCATACGGTGGCGGAGATGGTCATGGATCATTCGGAGGCGGAGATGGTCACGGATCATTTGGTGGTGGAGATGGTCACGGATCATTCGGAGGCGGAGATGGTCATGGATCGTTTGGAGGAGGAGATGGTCATGGATCATTCGGAGGAGGAGATGGTCATGGATCCTTTGGAGGAGGAGGAGGAGGTCACGATAGCGGATTATCGAGTTCTTATGGCTCTCCGTCGCAATCCTATGGTCCCCCGGCCCAGTCGTATGGGCCCCCTGCTCAGTCTTATGGACCGCCGCAGCCCCAAGGCAGATGGGAGAAGAAGTTAACGTGGAAGCCCGAATGGAAGCAGATCTGGAAAACGGAGAAGAAGCTAGCTTGGAAGCAGGAATGGAAGAAGATCCAAGTCCCGGTGTGGAAGGAGGTCCAGGTCCCGGCGTGGAAGGAGGTGAAGGTGCCAGCCTGGAAGAAGGTCCAGAAGCCAGTCTGGAAGGAGATCCAGGTGCCAGCTTGGAAGGAGGTCCAGGTTCCGGCGTGGAAGAAGGTCTGGAAGCCGGTGTGGAAGGAGATCCAAGTGCCGGCTTGGAAGGAGGTCCAAGTGCCCGACTGGAAGAAGGTCTGGGTACCGGAATGGGTCAAGATCGGAATCCCCGGGGAACAGTACGTAGGTAAGGATCAACATGGCTGGCAGTACACGAGCCACGACCTCTGGAAGAAGAAACTGGTGTGGAAGCCGGTGTGGAAGAAGATCTGGCGCACGGAGAAGAAGCAGGTCTGGGTGACAGACAAGAAGCTGGAGTGGAAGGCCGAGTGGAAGCAGATCTGGAAGACCGAGAAGAAGCAGGTATGGGTGACCGACAAGAAGCTAGTCTGGAAGGAGGAGTCGGTGCAGGTCTGGGTGCCGGAGAAGAAGCAGATTTGGGTCACGCAAAAGAAGCAGGTGTGGAAGGACGAGTGGAAGAGCAAGTGGGTGCCGATCTGGAAAGAGGTGCAGGTACCCGCGTGGAAGAAGATCTGGAAGCCTGTCTGGGAGAAAGTTTGGATACCCGCGGAGCCCCACCACGACGAGCACCACGGCTACAAGTAAATTCCTACCGTGAGATCTTGCTCGATCCCCCTCGCCCGGACGGCGAACCGTCGTTGTCGTTGCTGTTGTTCCGTTTCCCCCGGGTGTATCGTCTGCGGAACAAGTACAGTGACTTTCTAGGGTCTCTCCTCCCCCTTCCCCCTGCGAGCTCGTACCTTCTGCAGGTAATCACCGCCGAAATTGCTTTTCGGGAAAGCGATGCATCGCGTTCTGTTGGCTCGTTAAGGCCGATAGAGCCGCACGCTTTGCTCGTGCATTGCCTCGTTATTGTAGACCCAGCAAAAAAAAAAAAGGATCAAGACGGCAAGCTGACTGTAATGCTGCTCGCATGTTTAATTTTGGGCCATGGGACATAACGAACTCGTACAATTAGCCACCCTAGAACTTAGGTATGTCGAGATAAGACCTCGATTTAGTACACAAAATGCCAGTTAGGTCTGCCATGACCTAACGAGGCTTTCCAATCACTTGGACCACCCTCAAGATTAACCAGGATGTGCGAATCGCCCCTGAATTCATAAAAAAATGGTTCGATGCTTTGTCTATCAACTGAAAAGCTAACGAGGCCATTGATTCTTTGAGCTGTGGTCGTTTTTACGAGATTCGCCGAGGCTTCTAACCATGTGGACCACCTTCAAGATTATCGAGGTTGTGGAAATGGTTCAATAAAATTGTAAAATAGAGGTCCTTGATTCCTCGAACCGTGATCGTTTTTTAGAGTTACTGTACTTGTTTCACCTATGGTACACATCGTTGGGGATCGGAGACCGATCTTCGCTGCAATGGAGCCCGAGCATCGCCAAACCGTGGGATAAAAGTAATCGAACGGCGACCGATGATCGGGAATACCACGGAAGAAGGAACAACTGATAGAGAGAGAGAGAGAGAGAGAGAGAGAGACGTCTTCGTGGTACGCCGGGGAATAGTGTAGATTAAAAACGAGGAGAGAATTCTCTCTTCTCGGATCTCCCGACGATGAGAGCCACGAACTCGACAATCATAACAGCGAGTCCAGTTTCTTTATTCTTGAAGAGCCCGCTGTACGTCGATCGTGCTACACGTCTGCACCGTGGACAATCCATTTGCGACTCGACGAATGTAATTAGCTCCCACTTGTAAATAACCGTTGTTCAGAGGTACACGCCTATCGATATTTTTGTACGATGTTTATATATGTTGTCGTAATAAAATACCGTATGTTTTTTTATTTATACTCGTCAAGTTAATCTTGTTTGTCTACGCGACTGCGCATTCTTGCAGAGAAGACATTCAGACATTTAGATATTATTATTTAAGAGCAAGCCTTTAGTCTGTTTAACATTAAGCCTAAGTATAATGTAAGCCTTCATATCTGTTTACTATAATTTTGTATGTTCTTTTGAAAGTATCATAAAATCGATCTATTACATTGATCCGTAGTATTAAGATAAATATTTACGCAAAGAATCTTAAATACGTACTCGCTTACCGACATAAGGGTTCAAAGGTTACGAACAAATCAATATTCATTACACGATTGTGGTCGCTAGACAGGAATAATGAAAATAAAGCGCATTCGCGAAGAATAGAATCGTGGTACAAATAAAAAGAGTAGCAAAGCAATAATGAGACAGAGATCAAGAATGACAGGAATTATAATGAAGTGATTTACGTAATTACTTGTAATTACGACTAAAACGTCGTTAAAGTTAATCGCGGAGATTGAAGAGCCCCTGGGGACGGTAATGCGTATTAAAGTAATATTCATTTCCCAGGATCGCGCGATGCTATCGATGTTCTTCTCGGCCTCGGTTTTCACGACGAGTGCCGTCAAATTAGTCGAAGTAAAAGTGCGACAACCGTGCGTTTCCTCGTGATCCCGCGAACAGAGGCGCCATGAACACGTAGGAGTCGCTCGTCGCCTTGGGCAGCCATTAATTCACAGATGAAAGCGCCGTTTCTATGAAGGAAGATGCTTTCTAGGGATAAGAGGAGACTCAAGAGGAAGACACCGTGTCCCAGGGTCTTCAGGGTCGCGGCTCTCGAGCTCGCGACCTTTACTTTCTCCGTTTTCCGTGCGCTAAAAAGTGTGGGACGTGAGGTGAACGCGCTCGCAGAATACCACAGAACCGGCGAACAGAAGAGGAACACCGGAAACGACACACACGACCGACACAATCGTTCGAAGTTTGACGAAGCGGGTGTAAACGAAAATAACGAGAAGGAAAGTTCCCAAGGCTGATTAATGGAGTAGATGCGCGTGTGTCCCATCGGTGTTCCTCGCGCCGAAGAAGATTGATCGAGGAAGAAATCACGATCGCGCTGAAGAGCCCCTGTAACGAGAAGAAAGTTCCACGACGAAGAAGCACTCGTCTGGAGAAGATCCCGCTACCGGCGCTGTTTCATTTTGATCGATCGATCGTTTGTACGTTTTTATCGTCGAATAGGAAGAGCTTTAATCACTTTATCTCGATGAATCGGTCGTTTGGATATTTTAGCTGCCGGACAGGAAGCGCATTCCAATGACCATTACGGATGCACTTTTCCTTATTTTAACAACTGAGATTTTATCCTTTTCTTAGATTTTAATACACGATTAGATAATCTTTGAAGTTAATTTCTACACAATAAATTGAGCAAACTAAATTTTAATGGTATCCGTCAGATGCATAAGCATTAAAAGGCGGATTTATTATATTAAATTGTGGTTTCGATCTTGTAAAAGTCGATATACAAAATCTTTAAAATAATCATATTTTTTATCCTCTGAGGAATGTGATAAAGCATTCAAGGAGTTGTAATCAATCATAAGCCTGAAAAAGTGATTTTTGAGAATTGAACATTTGTCAGTTACGAAGTTATAGGAGACTTCTTGAAGGTTTCTAAAGTAGACCACTTTAAGCACTATATCTTGCGAATAAAGTCTGACAGATTTTGAGAAAAGTATTCCCAAAAATCACTTTAGGCCGGTGTGCTCCTATTGAGCACTATCTCTTAACACGGCAAAGAAATTCTTTTTCAATTACTTTTTCGTTTGTTACACGCAACGATCCAAAGTATAAAAATAAATTTTAACTAAAAGGTGTTATTGAGCAAACTATCTCAATTTGACAGTTACTAGTTCATCGATGAACATACGAACAGAAATGCAACAAAGGTTTTTGTTTCACTTTTGGTTTTTCGAATCTCCCAGCGCGCGAAACAAGTTTCCAGATAACTCCAGCGTTTCGTGCGAAGGTGAAACCTGCCCATGCAGATCCACATTTGCATAAACACCATGCATACCCGCATTGTAAATCATAAAGGTAAAAAATCCACGGTCCGACGACTCGTCGATTCCTCGTTTTCTGGAAAAGACAATGGATCGCATTGATGCCGCTTTATCGGCAAGATCGTCGAAGGATTAATGCGTGATCCGCGGTTAGAGGTAAATGGAAGTCGGTCATGAAGACGAGCGAGCTCCTCTGTCTTCCTCATTACCTCGACCTTAATAACGAACATCGGTTCCCCTACTTTCTTCCGCCACGATCTCACGGCAACTTTAATTCGCGATGCTCGCGCGGGAGATAAGGAAATCCGCTTTCGATCGTCCGCCTACAGGTGGTAGCAGCGGCTTGAAACACCTCGGCCCCGGCTAAACGACATTTACAGTAGTGCTCGCATCAATTTGCTTTTGCTACATTTAAGGGGATATTCTGGTTTTCGAGACCATTTGTGCATCAATTTTAATTTATTTTAGGAAAACTATCGAATCTTTTGTATTGAAATTTTGCACACATGGTGTTTAAAGTCATGAATTATATATTTCTTTGTACAGTATGTTTTGAAAAACAAAACTGTTGCCATGATTCCGGCCTTTCTACTGGTCGGAAATAAACAATGTCGCGAAAGGTAATCGTTCAATGAAGAAAATTTCAAAATAAGTCATTTTTGTCTTATCTTCTCCAACGCAGTACCAGTAGATTGTTGAAATTGTCCCGATTAAAATGAGTCCAACCACGACGCAAATCGGATAAGTTTTGTAGATATGAAAATAAAAAAAATTAAGGACATGTGTCTATTAAGTCATTGAAGGTGGTCCGATTTACGTCATGTTTGGACTTATTTTAATCGGAAGAATCTTAATAAACCATTGGTACCACATTTAGAAAGATTACACAAAAATTTTCAAATTTTCTTTACTGTGCGTTTCTGGTTATAAGCTCGCTGCATTCTTTGGAAAACTTTGCAAACTTGAGTAAGCACTACCGTACATAGAACAGAGTGGGGCAAGCTTCGAGAAAAAGCTCCGTTTCACACAACCATCGAACTCCTCCGTGGAAAGTGAAAGTTTCGCTGCTCGTATATATTCTAGATACGAGTGCTGTCGTGCTCAGAACTCGCGCGATCAAGGATCGAGCACGACTACGTTAGATCGCAAGAGTGCTAGGCCATTTTGGGTGTTAAGCGGTTTTTCTAGAGTAGACTGCGGATTTTTATGCAAAAGACAAATTTTCTGCATCATTTGCAGGAGATAAAATCCAAAAAAAGTCCTTTTTTCTTTACAAATTTCAAATTACAAATTTCTTTACAAATAGATTGAAATTCGTAAATTTGTTTAATCTTTCTACTATTTTAAATTTTATCCGCACAATTTTGACATAAATAAAAAAATATATGATGCTCAAGAAAGTTGCATACTCAGATAATAATTTCATGATTAATAAATGTATCGTTTCTCTGACAATAATTTTATTTTCGTTGGACTAAACAAAATGTATAATTTGATAATAATATTTAAAGATCGATAACAATAGGATTAGTTTCTGGAGAATGAACTTATTAACTTATTTTTCGCGACTTCGTGTTGATCCATGAAGAGCACTTTTCAATTAAACTTGGAACAAAGTCGCCTAATAGTTTGAAACGATTTAAAGAAAACCTCTATGGGTAAAATAAAACATTTTTTAAAGGCTTAATGAACACTTGTTAACAGTGGCAACCTGTTGACAACTTAGAGAGCTACATAAATCATTGTTAAGAGTATTCATATTAAGCATTAGTACCCTCTGTACAACCATTATCGAATAGAAAATTTACAAATGAACGATATTGACAGCTTCGTAACCAGAAGCTCGTAAATGTCCTCTGAATTGCTTAGATATTTAAATTTCTAAGGTAACAACAAAATTTTCTACGTAGGGGGAAGTACTTGAACAAGAGGTAATGGAGAAAACAATGTTGATTGTAACTTATCATTTACGTCACGAATCTTTTAAATGAATTATTGGAAAATTCGTAAACTGAAAATTTAATCTTTAACTCTAATACTCTGTAAAATTCTAGAGACCTACTATGTTGATTCATAATTCTGCAATTTTGGTCCTTTTTCCTTGAAAATTTCTAATATTTTTGCTCAAGAAGCTTTAAAAATATTGTTCTGTTTCATACATTGTCAATATTCTGTTCACAGAAATTTATTTTTCGAAGGATTTTATGAAACGATTGCTTAGTGTAATTTGAAAATATTTTTATATCAAAATGGTCAAAATTAAAAACTGACAAAATTGGTACAATTAACAAGGCTGCTATAATAACAATGTATAAAACGTAGATCTTTTCTCTGATTCTACATATTATTTTGAAAATTGCTAACAGAGAATATTATTTGTCGACTTGCAGTTCATTTGTGTGTTTAATCGTTAACGTTACCTGCATATAAAAACACTGTTTGTCAATGGTGTATCATTAATATGAATAGTACATCATTATTGCTATTAGTAATATCTTTATTGCAATGAATCGAGTGTCCTTGCACCCCCGATCTATTCGTAGCGAGTCGAATGATCGAAAGTTGTTCATGCTTTATGTATGCCGCGCCTCTGGGGCATATACGATCACATGTATTACCCAATAGAAAGTGAATCGTTCGTACGATTTGCAGCAACTTGTAATCCACAGACATCATTAATGGAGTCATGACCAGACCACACAATGCTCGTCGTCGTTCAGGGGTTTCGATTGTACTGCGTTATTGATCCATTAATTCGTTTCAGAACGCTAATCTTTAAGCTACGAAACAGTAATCTTCGTAAACTTCTCCGTTATTATGAAATTAATAACTTTATAATATTCGATTATACAGTTCGTTATTTTCTACGATGTTCGAGTTGTAACATTCAGTGTTGAGTTTAACCTAGCAAGTACAATAAGTTTTTTAGTACATCGAATTCTTTAATGATGCAGCCATCATCTATTCGATTTGCAGAATATTAATCGACAGCTAAGATTTTCGCAAACTCGGTCGATACCTTTCGTATTTTATCATCGCATGGTGTGACCAGAAATTGGCCGAATGCTTCCGTCGAAAGTCGGAGATTACCATGTCATTTTTTAAATGATTGGTCATTTTTCGGACGTCTATGCAGGAGGCCACTTTCACATGAAGATTGCGACGAAGACGAGCACATGCTTGAACTATGCCTCTGTCAATCTATTTTTTGCCTTGCCGTAAATCTCTCCTTCATTTTGTGACGGTATTTATGCTTTACCTTCCATCATCCATAACTTTGCATGAGCGTCACTTGCAACTATACAGCGCTTCTAGAAATTAAACATTAATTTCAAAGGTCTTCAGAGGAACCATTCCTTTAAAAGTTTCAGTTCTGAAAAGAATAAACATCCCTATTTTTTATTTAATTTGTTAAAAACATGTAAAAACGATGTATGAAAAAAGGGATGAAAAAAGGGTTTGAGATGTCTTCAATAGCTATGTACTAATAACAATTGCAATATCACTTGCATTGGCAGATGAGATTACAGAGTTGATGGGTAAGGGTCAGATTATACTAGGCAGGTCAGACGCTGAGAGTCTATAAACGCTAAATACAAAAACAGAGTAAGCAAATTCTGTCGGCAGAAAGGGAGGTGTAGGACAATAGCCACGCAGACATGACATTTCTACCTCTTGCCGGGTAAAAGGACAGACGATGATTTAGGACAGTTGCCCATGCGTACCAATTTACAGGAAAACCAAAACAATTGATTGCCATAAATTCTAGTCTTACAGCGGTTCCTCTCGGGCCCTTTTTTTCGTCTGACTACCCCATTGTTTTTGTAAGCGTGTTACGACGTATGTAATTTTCGACATGCGTAATGCCCTTCCTAAACTTTTCAGAAAAATTTTGCGGAACATCAGTGTTGTTAGAATCGCGGTAGAGAGAACATCCCTAAACACTTATCAATTTAATGTGTTTTTAATAATCATATTTAAACTAATCAGTAGACTGCGGATTATTATGCAAAATAAAATTTGGCTGCTGTTATTGTAATGGACAGAAGCCAGACAGGTATTGGTTTCTTACTTTGACCATTTTAACAAGTTGGAAATAATAAGTTGGTGTTTTAAATTATTTTAATCTCTCTACTGTTTTAAAGTGCACCTACTCATTTTTACTACAAATGCGTGAAATTCGCAGTTTAGTGATAATATTAACTGATTGATGTGATTTGTGCTTCAATGCAAGTGATGTTACAATTGTTGTGCATAGCTGTGTGTTGTCAAATGTGAACAGTGATAGTGAGCGTGGAAAAATATGCGATTAATTTATCGATCAGAAAGTGAAAGTGGTAGTGGGGATCGTTGACTTGGCCGCACATCCCTTAGGTTGTCGTGTACCTACTATTCACCACCAGGTATACAGTTCGTTGATCTCACCGTACATCCCTTAGTTTTGGGCATTGTCGTATACCTGAAGTCAGCTGTGCTGTTCGTCCCCGAATGGCCCGGTGACACACATTTCGAAGCAGCAAGTGCATTTATGACTGGAAAAGTGAGTTCTAATTATTATAAATCAATTTTGCTGTTTCTCTTCAGTGTATCACCGCGACGCAACACTAACCCTCCTGCTCAGTGGATCTTGCCGCTGGGCCGGACCGATTGGTCCGTATTTTTCATTAATAACTCCTTAAAATGTCGCTTCAAATAACTTCAAGAACGACTCATTCGAATCCCATTATTTGAATCTCGACAATTTGTACACAGCATGCATGAGTTAACAAGAAAATCTTTCTCATATTTGAATATTAATTGTGAACCAACTTATTTCTCAAAATATATATATTTAATTTAAGCATTAAAGTAGTGTATCTCTATGACAAGAGTTTTCAATCATTATAACTGTGCAGCAGATTTGAGAATAAAAGTTTCTTTTATTTTCTTTAAACGAAAGCTTATTATCAATAGATTTTAAGTAGGCGAAATAATAAAAACGGCAGAACTGAAATCAAGGAGAATGAAAAGAATAATAACGCAGTGAAGAATAATTGAAATCGAGCCCGAAAGGATAGTCATAAAGCTCGCACGTCAGCTTAATAGCTCCGAGGCCCGTATCGCTTGCAATTTGACGTGGAACCATAAACGATCTGTCGGAGAAAGATCAATCATTCGGCGATTCCAGGTCACGAGCCTGTCGTTTTTCCGTGGAAACTTGTTGAAGGTGTATTATTGACCTCCGGAGTCCTATCCCGATGCGCCGGCAGAGAAAACAGCGCAGAATAATAACGCGAGTTTCTCGCTACCGATAAAAGTACCGTTGACCCTGCGATCATCTTCATGTCGTACGACGAAGACCGTGGGATAACCGCTCGCGCATCCTAGTGAAAGTGAAGATATGAAGTATTACTTATTCCTGGTTCATAGAAAATTCTAATTAAGCTGGCTCCGCTAATCTCTTGCATGGACTGTGTTTCTTACACTAATGCGTTTTGCTAAGCCATCCATTTATTTCTGATCACATAAAAATTCAATAACGCATCTTGCTGAGCCATCCCTTTATATCTCTAATCACATAAAAATAATGTGCAATTAAAATTAAATAATGAAATAATAATTAAATAATGTAGAATTGTTAGATTGCACGAGATATTTTATAAAAATATATAATAAATCGAATAATCATGGCTGCAAGGAGGAAACAAAGATTATAATAAAAAATCGTGTCGTGTAATCTTAACGGTAAGTAAAGTGAATTAATCTGTGGTAAAAATCTTAATTTTCAACCATTTGTTTGTAAATTTGTTCAGCTGCGTACGCCTATTATAGTAAGAACGGGATTGATATTATCTTAAAATAAATGTGCACGTTTAAAAGATAAGTCCCAGCTGTACAAAATCATATAATAAACAAATTTATTGAAATAAAAATTGTCAGGTTTGATAAGAAAATACGTAACAGTCAAAGTGTGATAAAAAAATTCAGAAACTGTAAATTGTAGCTTTTCTGGCAACGCTATGCCGCCACCGTTCGAGCACGAAGTATTAAAGCAAGTTCCGGGCGTGAATCACAATCGAGTATGTTGAACGAATTAGTTTCGGGGTTCCGTATGAAATGCACACGGTTCGCCGCTGAAAGTTGTCATTACCGTTTATGATCGGGCCAGTTTGACTTTCTTTCGATTTAGGGTTGCAGCTGTCTTCTCCGCATTTTATATTCCAAAGGATAATAGCGTTGGTTACTTTCACTGTGCCTGGAGCGCATACGATTGACAGCGGCGTTTGAATCATTTTGCGAAACAACCGAGAAATGATCATCGTTACTCGTAACCGAGCGCTTCTTTTCGGGAAGAAGAGAAATAAGATTAATTTATTTGCGATCTCTCGTACGTTTTTTTTCTTTTCTCTTTTATGTCGGTGTCCAAACAAAAAAAAATAATTTCGACAGGCGCGGTGAAACGTGACGCGACGTTAACGATTCTTCCCTTTCGGTACGATAGTTTGATCGATTATATTTGACGTAACGATTACGAAACGCGTAATAATCTATTAGCTGGTGAAAGAACGTTTTAATTTCTACTTTCGAGCTATGAAATTAACGGCTCGACTCTTTTTCTTTATTAAACTTAATGACAATTCAAAAAGCGAATGATCTAGAAGTTTATTGAATTCCGTTGAGACCCTTATCTGATTTTATTTCGAACATTTAATGGGCTATTAATCTTTGCAGATACGCCGTCTATTTAATGCAAATTAAATACGAATGCTTTGCGTGCCACGATGAATGAATTTATTTTTTAACGGAAAAAACGGAGTCTGTATTTATTTTAATTAATATTATCATGCACTCGGTATTAGTGCATTTTCACCTCTACTAAACTACTCGTTATTTATATTCGTTTTTACTTTTCAATAACTATTGCGTTATTCGATATCCGCGTTGGTTCACAACGATAATTATTTTCTCTATAATCATTTGAGTTTCTTAAAGGGCCGAACTTCAGCCGGTTGTTTTATCGTGATTTTATAATTCCGAACACATTTCGAAAATGAAGAAGTACTCGCAGCTTGTCGAAAAAGAATTGGTAGAGTGACAAATGGTACCTGAAAATTTATTCTCCGATTAATCACTGTCCTATAGAGACGATTGGACGCCCGTTCAGCACACACTGAACCATTGCTTTTCGTGCGCCATTTGTGAAATTCACTCTTCGCAACAATATAAACGCAAGCGGAACACAGCTTTCCAGCAGAACCAAAAAAGAGAATTTCCTTCGGCGAAAGACTACTGACAAGTTGAAGACACTTGGAAAGTTTGTATAAATACACAAACGGATTGACTCCATTTAAAAATATCTGAAATTATAAATCGTCGAAAAATATTTCGCAAGTTTGTCTTTCAAAATCCAATCAAATCCATTAAATTTGAATTTTTAATAGAATCTCGTAATTTTTTCGCGAACGAAAAGAAAAAAAGGATGAAGAATTCTAAATATTTCCTCTTCTTCGCAGGAGTATTACCATACACATAATATTCGCTTATGGTCGATAAAAAGGCCTTTGATCGACGTCAAGCACCGCTAGAAGCTGCGAATCGAGACGGTCGGAGAAAGTAACTTTTAACTAATCCTATTTTTAATGTCCACGCAACGTCATTTCGACGACAGGACAACATGAAAAAAGTATTTTACATATGACACTATTTTTAGCGTCGTATTCTCCCATGGAAGAAATTCCATACTTTCTATCGACAAATGATTTTGCAAAAATTATGACGGTCCGATTCGCCTTGTTCTGCAATCTAAATTTCCTTCGTCCTGAAATAGACACACGTCTTATGTAACATTTCTTTTAACAATATTAACACTAGGTTTACGGGACCCGTCAAAATAATGGGCTTTAATATTTTTAATTTAAAAATATTAAGATTGTAAGGATGCATAGATGAGAAATTATTTAGCAAATTTATTTCTTTGGGTATATGTTACTTTAAAAATATTGCTAAAATTTTGGGTAGCACGTCCTTGTTATTTTTGTGAAGTGATGCAAAATATTCACGTTTTGTGCTCCGTAAACCTAGTGTTAATGCTCCATTTGATTGTGTGGTCGTTACTGTGCACGCATAAGATCTTCATGGATCCATAGTTTTTATAGTAGTATTCCTAACCAGACTGTGGATTTATGTTTTTATGATAAAAATTGAGTAGATCATATGCAAAACAGTGAAAGCATTTAAATAGTTTAAAACACCATTGGATTATTTTCAATCGATTAAAATTATTATGAAAAGAAATAAATGTCTATGTAACTCCTCTATTTATCTCCTCTATTAATGCAGACAATTTTTTTACGCTTTAAAAATAAGTATAATTAACACATGACTAAAAGTGACTAAAGTCATTTTTCACGTATTATTGATGGATTATTGTTATCGATAGGTTTTTGTGATGTTTTTACAATAAAATCGGATAGACATGCGTTGCAAAAATACAAAACGTGCGTTGCAAGAATGAATGCAAGACGGTAAGACGTTGGCGGCAAAGTGCCCGCGCAAGATGTGTTAATATAGGCACAGTAATTGGTACCCCCTTGGTAATTAGGTCCCTTACTCTACTCTATAAGAATTATGTTTCCGAAGTGATTTTAGTTTACTCAGCCTGTGCGCAGCTTTCGCTTACTCGTTATTTAACTTAAATATTTGGATCAATATTTGAAGAACACAATATGTGACAGCCGAATGATCGTGTATGACTGTCCTGCATGGATCTGCCGTTTCCACGCAGAACAAAGATGGCCATTTCTACCATTCTCCTTTCACCGGTGTGGAATTATTAAATTCCGGTGCATCCGCCGGCGAGGAATTGTTTATCGCGAACGTGCTCGCAGGCGGATTAACAACAGATGCACTTAATGTGGCGAAAGAAGATCCCCGGAACAGTGGCCACCGTGAACCGTTCGCTTTCCTTCCGCGTTCGCCTAACATTAATCGCGTCTGGTAATTCGCGCGACGAGAGAGACGCTAAGATTAATTTACGAGTATTACGAGCACGCTTCCTGCGGCTTGCAAATCAGGTGAGGATTACCGAGTCGTAAAACTCGGTTTCGAGTGCGTGTCCTTCTTGGTTTCAACCATTAACCCGTTCGCCACCACCGTCGCGCATATGCGACATTCACGATCCTGCCAAATTAATTCTTTACACTCTGCTATCTAACGTTATAGTGAACAGAAAATAATATTCAGAGACTCGGTGAGTTTCTTCTGTTAAATTGTTTTAATATTTCGCAAAGGGGTGTTTTACAGCGAAGGTAGACAGCGAAACAAATGATGTTAGCGAACGTGTTAAACCAATGGGATTCATTATCTATTAACACACATTGAAAATGGGAAACAGTTAATGCTTACATACTCTTGTTAATTGTTTGATCTCGTTCCAGATACAGGGCTTAAATCAAGAAGAATAAACAAATGCAAGAAAAAATCAATTGCCCTAATACGTCTTAGACGAACCAATGAAGTTTCTAAAAAGATTAGCCAAATTTAAAAATCGTGTTTATATGTTTTACCATTAGAAAATTTTTATACATTTATATGTGTTATTCCACAAAGGTGCAAACTAGGAAACACATTTATTGAGGCACCGAGCTCTGATTTTATTCTTCGATGCTCTATTTCATTAATTCTTGGCACTCCGAAATTTTATAAACACCTGTTAAATGTCGCCTCAGGCTCGACATAGGAGTGCAAAACGTTAAAGTTACAGGTAACTGTCTGTAGTAATCGTTCAGACAACGCCCGATTCTCCATTTCTTCCTGTAGAATCGACATTGCGTGGTGTTACAAATCCGTAGTGGGCTGATTAATTCGACGTTCTCGTATTTCGCACAACTGTTTCCAATGTTAATTTTCAAGTAGCGAATGAACATATAACTCGAAGAAAATGGTTCCTAATCTAAGCAGGAAGTTAAAACAAGAGGACTCCGACAGATTGGTCGGTTTCGATACGCTATGCATCGGTCGTTTCTGCGGGCGATTCTGCTGGCAGGTTGTGCAACCCGACGACCTGTTGTACACACATGCATGCGCGGTAGTTGGTCGTATTTGTAAAATCGAATGCGAGCCGTTGTCCCGGAATTGTTGATTAGACGAGTCCTCCGACCCGCTTTCTGTCTTAACTCTCTTTCCGCCGAACGGTGCGAGAAGCACGAATTTTCTCACCTATTCTGTCTGCCGCAGACCTGCAAACATTCACCAGACTTCACCCCAACTTTTCGAGAAATTTAACCCTTAGACTGTAAAAGTTTTCAAATTAAAAAAGACGGAAAAATTCATTTGGTACCTTAGTTAAGATTGTCACCATGATTTTGACCAATTATTTGTGTAAATATATCGCTAATGGAATTAAGCACAATACTTTAATTATGCCCCCCTTTATTAGTTTAAGGGGTTAAGATAGCAAAAACTTTAATATTCACTAGTTTTACAGTTACGCGTACAAGGACTATATAAGATTGTATTGAAACATTTATTTAAAGCAGCATTCCATACATCCAAGTGAATTACAATTGCGTGAAAATATAATCTAATTGCACGCAAATTAAAGCATATTAAAGCAAATTAAATGGCTGAAATGTGAACATACTAAGTAAATGGTCTGGCGAACGTAACAATTTAGTCATTTTTTGTGAGGTGTGTTCACACTAGGTTGGGAAGAGAAGGGGAACAGATGACTCTTTAATCGTCTTTGTGGTGTGCTATTAAACGACGTTTAGTCTTCTTGTCCTTAGAATGGCTCGAGAGGAGGCGTTAACATCCGTCGGGTCGGAAACGGCAAAGCGGAAGAGGTGTCACCGCGAATATTGTTGCGCTAACGACCACTTTAAGGATCTCGCTGAAATTAGCGGGTTGGCCATACGTGGCTCATTTTATCGTGCCAGAAATCGCGAAACGAACCTCGGCCCGATGCTACCGGACAATTACGCTTTCATGTAAATGCGCCTCATTAAGATGAACGAGGCGAGATGCCTAATCGCACGCGGTTCCTGCAAATTAATCCCGAACTGACGGGGAACTGTAATCACTTATTCTCGCTTAAATTATCCATTACACGGTTAATTCTGTCTTCCTGGCCATTAAAGTGCCAAACCTCCTTTCTCTAAATTCTTTCTCCAATAAGGTTTGTCGTGCAAAGTTGCAGAATTGACCTGTGATTTCCAAATAAAATCATTTTCAGAAAGCTGTTCATTTTAAAAGATACGAATAAGGTCCGCATATAATGCACGATGTTTAAATGTGATTGACGTAAATTGTTCTGTAAAAATTTGTCTGCTATTTAAATTTTATTTTCACGTAGTTTCACCCTCCGGCTCCTACGAGTTCTAGGCCTATGCCGGAGTCATTTCTGACCCACACCGATATTTCACTATTACAGTTTTATTCCGACAGAAGGCGATAGCTTGGGACCGGTTTTCGTCGTATTTCGGATGAGTACAACTACTGTGCATTGCTTCGAAATAAGGACAACATTCGTTTCGTTCGGATTTGTGCAGCTCTTATTATGAAACTAATAAGGAAGTTCATTAAAAAATTTCTTCTGTTAATGTTTTTATAATTTCGGTAATTACAAAAGAAAAAATCAGAAACAACTTTGACTGCCCCGGTACTTAGTGTTGACGAAACTAATGTTTTCTTAGAAGCCCCTCGTTTCAGATTTTTTAATCCCCCGAATATGCAGATGCGCGTAAACACCTGTAATCCACTCGTAAAAAGCGGTGCGTTTGTCTTTCATCTACACGTAAGAAGAAGCGATAGTACTTTCCGACAAGCAGAATAATAGTGAAACAGAAGTGGGAAAAAATGTTTAAGAAGTTTAATGGAATTTCAAGCTACTTTCTCGTTTCGCAGCGCAAGTGACTCGATCCCTATCGCGTATTGTGTTCGCGCGTAATGCACATTGTATGAATTCTTTTCTCGCTCTTTATTGCATATAAAAGAATAGCGTTAGCGCGGTAATTGCCGCCTCTCGTGGCAAGATTTTACAGCAGAGATTCCGTGTAACGAAGGTGTTAATATTGAAGGCTGTCGATACCATTATAATGGTAAATGGCAATAAATCAAACAGTAAATGGAGTTTTCGAAAATTATTGCGTTAGACCTCGTTATAAAATGAGTTTCGTTAAACGAATGCAGAAGCGTGTATATGGACATCTTATTATTACGAAATATCATTGTAATTATCATTCATATTTGTCCTTCATGTAAGATTCTAAGCATTATGTGTAAATACTTGAGAGGATGGTCGATAACTTATTCAGATCTTTGTACACCTGTGTGATGCCGTGCTATCCGATAAAGCGTTATTATAGTATAGTCTTATTTTACGACAAAATGAATTTCTTTTTAATATTAACCTCATCGTGAAGATAATTTTGTGAAATGTTCATAAATATCCACTGCGTAAGTATAATATTATATCTAAAACCATTCGAAAATGTCGAAGAAGACTTCTCGAATTTCACCAACCACAAAATTTTACGAGTTTTTAATTATTAGGAAGCAAATAAAATTACCATAAGGAAAATTCTATCGATAAAAACGTAAATGCATAGGTTATACCAATATGGATGCCATGACATAATGAAGAGGAAGAATTACTGATTGATTTAAGAGGTAAATGAATGGTTACCGAAACGCGATGGTGAAATGATAAAAAAGGCAAACATATAAGGAGCAGAACTCTCTTAAAAAATGATTTACCGAGCGAAGAAAATTTATAAAGGAGAAATGTGAATTTGTGGAAAGATCCGACGATTACAAAATATTTTATTACTTTCTACTGCTCTCCTTTTTCGGAGACCACACCCAAAAATCGATTACGTCTGTTATGCTACACCCTGTGCAAGCTTTTGTTTCTACGGAAGGCGTGTCCGTTGGATCACGCGGTGCTAAACGGTCCCGCGCCATTCGTCGGCCGGAATAAACAAACGAGTCATTAAAATTCGCCGAAAATACACGGGCGATCCTGTTCCGAGTTTTCGAGGATTAAGTCGAACTGTTGACACAGCCGGTTTAT
Organism: Halictus ligatus; assembly: GCA_028454255.1. Taxonomy (NCBI): domain Eukaryota; kingdom Metazoa; phylum Arthropoda; class Insecta; order Hymenoptera; family Halictidae; genus Halictus; species Halictus ligatus. The sequence goes on from CM052137.1 coordinate 11,305,755, forward strand.
AAGTTTACTGGAAACCGTTGCGACTCTCGATGCCCACGACTATTTTTAATCCCGTCGTGCGGCAAAACAACCGGCGAGAAGTGAACACGATCGATGCCCGCCGATCCCGCGATCCATTTCCGATGTTTCGCCGGGATGTTATATAATTATTGCAAATCCGTAGAAACGTGTTAGAAATGTAGACGGGCGCTGTTTTGCACGCAAAGTCGCGCGGCTCGCGATGTACGCAAACGGCGCGCACCATGATTTCAAATTCGAACGGACACACGTAAGCGATTCGCGTGACCGGAATCAAAACTCAACCATAGTTGCGACAGTTTTGGTCTCTACCCCCGGGATTTATAGGTTTTGCTCAAAATTCAAGGGAACCGCTCACTTTTCATTTATTATTTTCGTAAAAAAGCCGAATTCTTTCGCTCTGTGTTTCACAAACAAATTTTTAAATAAATTTTATTACTTCTTATGCACCTTCTTGAAGTTAATTCATTGAATTTATTATAAAAATTCTTTGTTCACATACTGTAAGATTGAAAATAGGTGAAATATTGTCCTAGGCTCGTGTGCAACTATTTCTGAGGATCATACGACGGTTAAATGAAACATGTTTTTATTTGTTTTAAAATTCCCTAAATCAATCTCTAGTCTAGGCAAGCGTTTCGATTTTTAATAGTGAATTGAACAGTTTTATGTTAGAGTATGGAAAAAATGAAAAGAAAATGTACAGGACGGGGGAAGTTCATTTCGACTGCGAAAGAAATCATCCAAGTATCAGCAAATATTGTAACACATTCGGCAATAGAGGGGGAACAAATGTTTGATCGACACAGTTGCGTAGAATACAGGAAAAACATATAGTGCGTTACGCAAGGTAACGCAAGTGGAATACATTTTCGAAAGTGTGTAATGAAGAATCCGTGTACCGCTGCATTTCAAAATCGTGTAGAAAATGCTAAAGTTCAAGTATACAGGAGTCGCTGTCGGAATGTAGACCCGACATTTTTGTTAATGTTGCTTCGCGTGCATCGGTGAATTTCGAATCGACGGTAAACATTGTACCACTTTTCTCGACCGAAAAAAATTCTGAGAGGGTCCACGGAAGCGTTTTCACCGAAACACGATGATTTCGCAATTGTACATTAACATTTACCCGGCAATTTTCAGTTTTATTGAAAGTTTGGTGCTATTCTTAACACATTGCCGCACACTTTTTTGCTAGATCCTCGGGAACATTCTTTCCTTTAAAAAATTAGAAATTAGATAAAGGGGCAATCAAACGAGACAACTAGCAAAATAATACTGTTCTAAAAATACAAAAGAAAATTCACTATCATTTTAACTGAGGAAGAGAGTTATCAATTTTTAAAGCCCAATAATTAGTTTAACCCTCCATGAGCACTCTTATCTTTCCATATTTTATTTATCCATATATTTATTTTTGTTACTGTTTTCACTGTTTCACACTTATTTTTCCATATATTTATTTTTGTTGCTGTTTTCGTCTTTCAAAAAGTCGGAAAGAATTCTTGTTATTCAAGTCTCAACAATAATACTGCTATCAGTCAAAAATGAAAATTTTACGCGTTAAATTCGGAAAAATGATGCCCCTCCCCCCTCCTTTCTCTTTGAAAGGATTCGAAAGTGAAATTTTTCCCTACACAGACGCGACCCAATGAGCCCACGGAGGGTTAATTTGCTCCAAGTTAAATGGAGAGCATTTTATTGGCGTGTTCATAGGTTTACTATATATGGCATTGTGGTTATAGACACCGAACTTTTAATAACTTTAATTCACCTTGATCGCGCGACTGCGATTAATTTCATTGAGAATATGCATACAATATCGCCCTTGCTCTCACCCTTAATTCGATTCTGAAAGCATCGACATTTACGCATGACGGTCGCATCCAGGAACACGCAGAATTCCATCTCACGATCCTCGAGATCGCGACTCGTCCCTCATTATCATCCGGCACCTGTTATCTCGATCGTCGCATCCTGCCAACCATTATTCCCCATTATCTCTGCTTACTTGGACTCATCCGAACGGAACGCTCAAGCTTTGATCGATCTTTCTAATTACCGCCGCCGATATCGAATCGATCTCGCCGATGACTCTGTGTTATCATTGTGCCTGGTCACCTTGCAGACTCTCTCGAGAGGCGACTCGAGTGAGAACACTTAAAAAAAATCGAGTTTTTTTCACTATTTTCGCAAAGAAGTTTTAAAAACACATGCGCGAATTCTTGTGGCTGAACTCGCATAATTAACGAAGTTGTGAAGGATACCGAGATAATATAACAGTATTCGCAAATTCTTCTCACGAATTTATTGTTTTCGAAAAAGTTAAAAATCAATTTTCAATTCGGTGTAGCTTCGCATTGAATATGTCTGGCGTGTCTGATCATTGTATACTGTTTCTACTTACAACGGATACGCCCGAATACGTACAAAAACATATTCAAAGTCTGCATTCTCTTCCGAGGAAAAAGTGTTGCTTTAAATTTTTTATTTTTGCGCATATGTGGTGGTCGTTCCAAAATGCTTTTCACCTTTTTTTTTTAGAAAGTTCCAAGATAAGCATTATCGAACGATGTGTGACCAAACGTTATTTAATGTGATTCATTAGCATGACCTTCAAAGTGATCCTACTTTTTCAAAAGACATTTTTATCAATTCCATGAACTTGTACAGAGTTGACCAAAAGCCATATTTTCAATTCCAGAATATCGCACATCTTCAATCAGTCCAGAATATTTATATTAAACGCCCGCACAGCCAAAATAATATAATTTGAAACGTTTTTAAATGAAGCATGAGGTTTTTTCTGAGATCATGACTAGTCCTAAGAAAACATTCGCAGGCGCATGTATCGTCCAGACACGTGTTAACACTCATAGAGATTGTTGAAGATTGAGAACAATAGAATGAATGAAAATGGAAGCCGTTCAAGTTCTGTAGGAACGAGTCGCACATGTGTCAGGGTAACCATTAAATTCAGCACCAAACACAATCGAACAGCAGTCGTGGTCAAAGGCTCACATTGTTATCCACTTTACGTTCCTAGAATAGCTTCTATCAAAAGAAACATAAACGCCTCACTTTAAATACAGGTGTCAAAATCTCTAGCACATATAAGTATTGAACAATTTCGAAAAATAGAGCAGAAAAGTGTAGCAATACATCGCCATTATCGTGACACTCATTTTCATTAAATATTTAAAATAGGTCATCAGAATCATCACTGATCATTGATACTGATAAATATTCTCCTACGTTCTCCCTGCCCTATTAAAAGTGTCAGTGGCATTCTCATGACACTCATTTTCATCAAACAATTATTAATAGGTCATCCGAGTCATCACTGATCACTGGGACTGCGGATTTTTAAGTATTTATGAAGAAATTGGCTGGGTGATATGTAAAACAGTAAAAGATTAGAAAAATTTCAGAATATTGTAATGTTGTTTTCAATGCAACAATATCACTAAGGGATGAAAACAATTTTTATTTTACTCGTGCTTCCCACAAAAAAATGCAGAACATTTTTATTTTGCATAATGATCCGCAGTCTACGAGATCGTTAATTCTGATTAATGTTCTCCTACGATCTCCTCACCCTATTAATATTTTTAATATTTTACAAATCGAACTCTAGTCTTCCTTGTTCTAATTTTTCGGATTCCTACAAAAAAAATGTTAGATCACGGTAATCATTTGGCATATTTCCATATTCATTATGCAATGAATGCTCACGTGACTTTTATCGATTTCTAAATTGCAATGATTATATTCTTCCGTGTACGCTCGGTGGTTATCTAATTAACCTGCTAAAAGCAGTGAATTGTAAATTGCGTCAATTAAACGGCAACACAATCACATTTTTTCACGGTGGTACGACCGTTTGAGATGGTTCTATTATACGCATCTCCTACACATGTACGATGATCATTGAGAAACATTTTTCTTTTTTTTTAACGCCACCTCATCGACGAATGCTCAACCGATGACGCTGTCACTTTCTCCTTCGTAACTATTTTTTTTTCACTTTCAACGTACGTACGCGTTCGACGCGCAAAGGAGAGCATTTCGCCGCCGTTAATTATTAATTTGTACGATTTAACACAAAGCGATCGGCTACCGGAGATTATCGTGTCGATCACGATCGTCGCGATGACTCTAATTAAAGAGAGAATTATGAACGCGGCCTTGTCCGATGAGAAAAATTAATCAGCCACTTGAACGTGTATTATTTTACTACACAGGAATCGAGCACCGATTATTATCGGGACGATGACTTTTGCGAACCCGAGTGAGTTTATCTTCTCACCCGTTCAGATTACAGAGAAACTACTGCAATAAGGATGCACGTAACGGTAATGACTTTCATTTACTTTTATATAATTTTAGATATTCTTCTTATTCTTATAATACTGGGATAATCTATCTAGGATACTGTCCGATTATTTCTCGTTTTTAAACAAAATTCAAGGATTCATTCATTCACATTCAATTCCTTCAAAGGAGTTCTCATGAAACAGATGTTTCAGAATCTATATAATAAAAGCTGCACGAATTATTAAGAGAAATGCAAACAAGCCTTGAATTGTTACATATAAATAACATTTGATATTTTTAATATATTTTAAATGACATATTAACACTAAACCTACCACGGTCGAAATGACCGGTTTTATATTCTACAACTATTGAAACTACAAAAATTCATTTATGGAAAATAGTGGAATAAATTTCCTTGTCCAATCATTTATTATATTGAAAATTACGCACAATCTCAATAAGGGTTGCCATTTTTATAAGGCAATATTTACTAGATACTTTTAATGTTTGCTAGGTTTAGTGTTAAGAAAGAAATATATTATATGAATATTTGAAATGATATTTTTAATATCAATAAATAAGGTATCTGTTATTGCCAAACAACTATTAATTTGATTTAAACACGCAACATTTATATTTCCTAGTTAATACTTTATGCACAGCAAACGGAGTTCTAATGGCAGACAAAATCGTAACGATTAGAGTCGATCGTCCGCAACTAATAGTGAAAACAGTTTTCATTATTTAAAAGTAGAGCAAGAGATAACGAGTTTCCACTTACAGGTCCATTCTCTAGCCATTGAGGACCGACCACTGACGGTCGACGTGTTACGCCTGGTAATAAAATGACTATTGGAAAACACATTCAGTAATTTCTCTTTCGAATTCTGTGTTATTAGATTTTAGGCGGCCGGAGACGACGGCTTTCACTTTCCTTTGTCAGCACGCGGCGACCGAAGGACAGTCTCAGAAGGTGAATGGCGATGGCGTCGCGTCGTTAGAAAAAAATGTCTGAAACCATGAAATATGCCATTTCGAATCTGTCGAGATGATTGCACGGTTCAGGTGAATTGCCACACTACGTAGGAAGGAAGGATTGCATTCCGTGGCAGCGGGACAGAAGGATGTTCGTGACTTGGATTCCTACGACGACGACCGTGCCTCATTTCTTTCGATTTCGTAACACGCGATTGTGTAACTTATTACCAGGCGTCGTCTATATTGTGGACGGGCGGCAACGGGTCTCAGATTGTTCCAATAGAAACGCGAATAGATGGACAGAATCTGTTATCGAAAGAACGCGGCGAGTGTTTGCCTCTCAGATTTCCCCTGTTCGAAACAGAAGAAACAGTCGACGGCGCAGAATTTCGCGAAATTTTCTGCAATCGACCCCTGACCTTTCTTTGCGTGGGAATTCGTTCCTGTAGCCTCTGCAGATTGGGAACACGAGAACAAAAAAATTGGTAGCAGAGTACGGTAGCTGATTGAATTGTTGGAGCCACATAGATTAGTGATTTGAAACAGTCAGTTATTAAATTTGAAAACCTTACTGCATTAACGCTAGGTTTGCGGGACCCGTCAAAATGACGGCTTCTAATTTTTTTAATTTAAAATTATTAAGATTCTAAGGATGCATATATCAGAAATTATTTAGCAAATATATTTCTTTGGGTATATATTATTTTTAAAATATTGCTAAAAATATGGGTAGCACATTCTTGCTATTTTTGTAAAGTAATGCAAAATAGTCATTTTTAGTGCTCCGTAAACCTAGTGTTAACATTAGTAAGCATATGGGCACGTTGCTTTCAAATAATTGAGATTGGTAGCCAAAGAAATAAATTCCTATTGAACCCTCGGACTCCTGCATACCTAGCATACGGATTAAAGTTATATTATTCGTACGCGTAGCTTTAAAGAGACGATTTTAGCAGAGTTTTGCCAATATTCTACATAAACTTATTATAAAATCAAAAAACGTAGATCTTTTGAAAGTGGCGTAACCTCAGCGATATCAGATCTCTGCCACGACTGGAATCTAAACCGTATTAAATTGGTTTCCGTAGAGACACGTCACGGAGCGTTCCATTTCCCTGCGACAAGGTGAAGAACAGGAAACGAGATTTCACTGAAGTCATCGCAGACGCGTTAATTAGTGCGTTTGTCTCGGTCACTTTCGCAGTGGCCGGTGCTCCCACCTTGGGAAGTTTCGGGACGGGAAAGATCGTCGAGATAGCGATAAAGTGAAAACGCATCTTTCACAATTATCCCCGAAATGCCTTTTTCTCCGTTCGCATTTGCATACTGTAACGCACGGACAAATCGGCCGAAACTCGATCATCCTCCGTATATGCAAATTACCACGAAAATAACGGTCAAAACGGATTTTTTCGTATACGAGGGAAGCAAAATCTAGGGGCGGCAAATTTGTGGAAAAATACCAAATACACAAATCACAAAAGTAAAAACAAATAAATTAAAATGTTAACCTATTTAAAAATAAAAATGTGTCGGATATACATTGTTTTATAACAATTACAAGACTGAACTTATTTAGATTTTTCACAATTTTTATGGTAACACGTGCTTGAATAAAGAAATGTGTTGGATAATTTCTAATGGAAGCATCTTTATAAATTCAATAATTATAAAATAAAAAATGTGAAATCGGTCATTTGACTGGTCGTGGTACGGTTATTGTTACGGAGAGCTGAGGTGTAAAAATAAACTCTATACAAAGAAAGCAGTTTCGGAATGTCACGTGACCACTTGTACCTAATTTTCATCGAATGACGCCGTTGGATCGGTGTCAAGATTCTGAGAACAATTCAATCAGAATGATATCGTGGAACATAATCGAATTTACGATCTTACACTAGATAGAGTACCGAATTACGAAATGCTTCATTGTGAAATCTTCCTGAGCACGAATTTTCGTGTAACCATAAAGAACACGCAGCTACATAAATTCCTTTCATTACTTCGACTTGTAGAATTTTTTCCTAATCCATATTTTATCGTTTTAAGAAGCTCTGTATATACAGAGTGCCCCAAAAATGTTGTACTTCCTTGAAAGGGGTGATTCCTGAGGTCAGTTTAAGTAATTTTTTCCTTTGCAAAAATGTTCTCCGCCGTTTTGTTTAGGAGTTATTAACGAAAAACACGAACCAATAAGAGCGTGGCTATAACAACTGACTGATGTTAATAACTCCTTAACGAAGTCGCGGGGAACATTTTCGTAAAGGAAAAAGTTCTTTCAAATGACCTCAGGAATCGCTCTTTTGAAAGAAGTACAACATTTTTGGGACACCCTGTATTAAATGATTGAAATAAGTTGATTGTTTAACAAGATAATCGCAGTTCGATGTCTGAAAATTCTAGAGATAAACAATGCACACTATCACTGTCTGATGAGCGATAAGCAACTTTCTCGGAATGTGTTGAATTACCAATATTATTTGTCTCGTTTACAGAAATGTAGCTCCTGATAACAGCGTCGAACAGTCTCTCCAGATTGATTATGAATTTCCGTGCTCGCGATAGTAAGTTAATTACGCGGCTGATAGGAATCGAAAAGAATCTATTGATAAATTGGTTATTCTAAATCATCAGACAATCTGAACAAACATAAGAACTTGTTCAGCATGTCGAGCTTGTATTATTAAATATAATCTCGTTGAAAATTACTTGCAGTACTTCGAGATTAAGACGTGATTCTACACGATACTTGATTAAATTTTAATCTTTATCAATAAATAAAGATTAAATTTTTCAGTTACACAAGTTACTCTGCAAACATTGCAGAAGTTTATTTGCACGATCCATACAAATATTAAATGAAACTTCATCGTTAAAAAAAATTTTTTTAAATAATCTGAAATATTGAGAATTATACGTATCATAAAATTGTATGAAGTATGTGATGCTTCTTACAAGTCGAATTACGTTGTTCTAATTTGCACAGGTGGTACATTACATTTCAGATTCGTGATGAAGAAATCATAATAGAAAAATTCTCGATAAGCACATTTTTTCGAAATCTTTTGATTGCGTTAACATCATCTACGACGAGAAAAAAGTTGTCTCAGAACTTGCCGCAAACCTGACCTTCCCGCCAGAAGATTTCACGATCTTGTGCAAGGCCGATTTGTCAATCGAGACGATCGATCATCCCTCGCGACAACGCTAGTTCACATGAACGACCAGGAAACCGGTAATTTGTCATTCACGATTTACAGATCCGATTGAATTACGATCACGAGCAGAAACTAACGGCCGAAGATGTCCACGCAGTCGGCGATCGTACTTAAATCGAAGAAAAATGATCGCACGCGGCTTTTCACTCGTGAAAGTCTCTTTCTCTTTTTCTTCGGTTTTAAATGTTTTCGAAAGCATCGAAATCAGAGAATAATCTCTGCCTGAAAAATCTATGCGACACGACCAACAGAGATTAAATTTCATCGCTTATACAGTGTCGCATATTTATATTTTTGCCAAGTTTTGTACACTGGGCGCTATGATGATTGCATGTGGCGACAAGTACGCGACGATGAAGCGACGCTCCGTAGACGGAGGTGCTAAGAGTTTCAATTAAGAGTTTGTTTATTAAAAGTTTGTTTAAGTTTGTTTGTTTAACCATTCAGTTTACGTTTGCAACCTCGTTGAATTGGGGAAGTAACCTTCATTGCAGACAAGCGCATCCGTATACCGCTGATAAACTCTCATTTATTCTTATCTCGTTTAATTACTTCCTCTTCTAACAATCTAATTGCTTGTTTTTTTAACAACAAACCACTAAAATTGACCGGTTTGCGACGTCGTATAAAAATACAAGAGAAGCACATTTATTCGAATTTGGCGTAGTTGTCATTATACATTTTAATAATTATGAAATAAAAGATATGAAACCAGTCATTTTGATCCATGCGGTAATTCGAGTGATAATGTTTATTAGCAGGTTTAACACGCAAAACACGAAAAGCTTTCTCATCATTTCACCAACTCTTCACAGAAAAGGAGAATGAAAGACAACATGGTCTATTGTTCCACGGCTATAGATCTACATAATGTCCCTTCGGCTACTCTCTTCAACTTCAATCGCACGAAAGCTCGAGCGTCCATTTGTATTTTTCTCGGCGGGAGACTAGGAGATAGCGTACACAGAAAAGAAGGATTGCGATGTCAAAATACACGAGAGAGGTCTTTAATCATCTTCTAATGTCTTCCGATTGAAAAGTAATTAACAAGGAATAATCGTATCCGTCTTTCGATTGCGGCAACGCGATTGCCACAGGCACCGAAAAATTGAGAAATCCCGATTGAAAGAATTCAATCGGCACTTGTATACGGTGAGTCATAAGTTTTTCCGTATATTATTTCCTACTAATTTCTCAACTAAATAATTATTCTATTTGTCTGCATGAAGCATTCATTACTATCGTGTGTTACTAATAGTCGATTGTTTAGTCAAAATTGTGGAAAGTTTGTAATTCATTTCTATTATTTTTAAGTCCTACTTCCCGCTTCGATGATTCCTTTTAAACAAATTGCAAGATACTGATTGATCAGTTAAAATTGATATTCTCGAAGGGAGTGCATTTACTCGCCTCAAAAATTGCACAAAAAAATACCAGGGTAAGGGACCCAATTATTGTGGGAATGTCAATTACCGTGCCTATATTAATTATACTTATTTTCGAAGCATAATGAATATTAAAAAAGAGATATTACATTCTTTCTCTAAAATGTAAATATATCTTTTTTTTTTAATATTCACTATGCTTTAAAAATAAGTATAATTAATATAGGCACAGCAATTGGCAGCTCCGCGGTAACTGGGTCTTTTACCCCATACATATATGGAACACGTGACTCGCCGTAACATTATTATATGTATCTAATCATTCGCTCTTTACCAACAGATAAGACGCTGCCCAGAGTGACAGCACAAACGTTTAGTCTTCGAGTACCTCTGATTCCGTTGACAATGACGGGTTTCTCGGTGTTCCTCCTCTTGGCGATTTGCCTCGCGTCTGGGGCCCATGGTAAGCACAATTACATTTCTAAAGAACGTTTCGGAAATTGCGAAACGCGATTTGTTGCAAAAGCGGGTCGAATTTTATGGCAGACACAAGTAAATAATAGCAGGTACGAAATACACAACGCCAACCGAAAGGGAAAACCAAATGACAGCTTCATAGTCGGTAATCAAAATCTCGGACCATTGAGTTTGACCACAAAAAAGAAAGGAAAGATCTGTTTCGTTAAAACTTATACTTTACGTGTTAATCAGTTGAATTAATTTATTATATATTCAATACAGAAAGAAGAAACAAATTTTTATTTAGTTATACTACCTTACAATTGACGCATTTTATTTTGCATGAAGTATTAATATTATGATACGGTAGCAGAAATTAGTTGCCGAAATGCTTGATAGCGTTTTACAACAGATGTGAATGATACGGTGATGAAGAAGCGATAATAAATAACACAGAACTCTGTAGGGTACAAAATGGTAGAGACTCGTGTGTGAGAAATAAATATTGACAGTACCATTTCCGGGTTTTGGTTGAATAATAGTGGTTGAAAATAATACGCCAGCGGGACTAGAAACCCAGCGTTATAAATCTTTCGATTTTAATGGTATTTGCACGCAAGAAAGTTCAATTACGAAGACACAGGGTCGTTCCATTTCAGAACCATTGCCGTAGAAATTTTGCAAACAAAGCTCGTGCAAGTATAATCCATACGTTATCCGTCGTTGTACACCGAAGAATTTCTCGATTCCCGTTTACCTTGTTACCTTATCTTTAAAACTCGTCAAATATACTTAGACGTCCAAGCTGAAACACGTTTTGTTTAAGCTACTTGTCTTTACTGTGCTAACTTTCGTTTGGACATCGATCAGAAACTATTCGCAGAAAATATCTCATTTAACGATGGAACTAATACTTCTGCAAATACTGGGAATTAATGACATTCCACGATTTTAAATATACGTGATCTCTGATACAACTTTTTAATAATAATTATAATAATTAATATAATAAGTAATATACGCTTCATAATAATTAATCTCCATGAAGAACTACTAGAAATTTTGTAGTTTTAGATCTGTTTAATCCCTACTGGAAGTAATTATAGCTTTTCGTACCTAGTCAGAATTAAAAATCCTGTTTACAATTTCATAGTAATTACTAGGCTGCAGATTTTCATGCAGATTAAAAATTGTCTGCATCAACTACTAAGAATAGAAGCCATTTAAGAATTTCTATCTTCCTTTAATAAAATTTTCAATTCTTTAAATTTTTCTAATGTTTTAAATTGCAGCTACTTGTCACAAATTCACAAAATCTGCAGTCTATACTCTCAGTGACATTAATATTCTGTATAATATAGCAACATGAAAAGGCAATAAGTCCTGAGGGCAATAAGTCCTTTTCGTTTTCATTGCCTTGCTTCCCTTGTACTCCTGATCACACTTATTGTTAGTTAATTTGACCCTTGTCTGTTCTCATTTGGACCTTAAACATTTCCATTTCAACATTTTCTCTGTCCACGCCCCTACACGCGTAATCTAGGCGTTTCGGTGTTTGCACTTTCTTTTAACACATGCTGCATTTTGAAGACTTACTGGTTACTTGAATGCCACTTTTACTTAACAGCGAAAAAAGGATTTGGTCCTGGCGAGCAAGAATGGGGCTATGTGAAAGTACGACCGAACGCGAACATGTTCTGGTGGCTTTACTATACGACGGCGAATGTTTCCTCGTATTATGATAAGCCGTTAGTGATCTGGCTGCAAGGTGGACCGGGTGCATCGTCCACTTCCTTCGGAAACTTCGAAGAGCTCGGACCCCTTGATTTGGACTTGAAACCGAGGAATTACACCTGGGTACGGAAGCGATCCAACACATACCGAAAAAACACTCGTTACAACTGTGAAGCAACGGTGTCGAACAGTTGATCTAGATAACAAAACAAAAAACATGTAAAAAATAATAATTCACCCTTATACGGCGGGTCTTAAGTCCGTTTTAACTTCGGATTGCAAATGGAGGGCTTAAAAGCCAATCAGTGTGAATCCCTGAAAATTGAGATAATAGAGTCTTTTAACATTTAGCTGTAAAAAATACAATTCATAGATTGGTTCAAACGAACGTATTCGTAAGCAGATGACGTACAAATATAATAGTGTCCTGGAGTCTCTCATGACCCCAGTAAAATGTACTGTACACTGATTTTCTCTTCACTGATCTTTTCTGTAACTTCTTTCGAACATTTGGGTTTTTTAATATAAAACGCCCACAAGTATTTTAATAAGTTTTAATTGAATGTTCTTAGTCCGAAGAAACAGTATACCGCTTCAGGGTTAAGCACAAGAGAATGAACGGCTATGATTCAAATAAACTGAGATTATCGAATTTACTTTGATTGGTTTCTGCAGCCAGAACGATAACATTTTGTCGAACAGGAAGCATCTTAAATCGCTTGAGGAATAGAAATCGATTGTAAAAAATGAACGACTGATAAGCTTCGAGGTGTTTGCTTTCTTTATCAGCTATTGATTGGCACTTCTACAGGTGAAAGACTACAATGTCCTCTTCATCGACAATCCAGTCGGCACAGGCTTCAGTTACACCACATCGCCGAGTGGCTACGCAACAACGAACGCACAGATCGCCAGCGATCTCGTAGAATGTATGAGGGGTTTCTTGAAAGAACTGCCAAAATTCGCGAATGTCTCCACTTACATCACGACCGAGTCTTATGGCGGGAAGATGGGCGCGGAGTTCGCTCTTGCTTGGTACAAGGTGAGAGCCCCGAATCGAACTCGAAACTATGAAAACAATTTGACTAGCTGCGAACACAGGAATTAAGGCATAAATTAATATTTATCGTGACTTCAGCACGACACTTACGTGCAACAATACACAGTGAATTCTCGATATATGTCAACAACGCGGGTCTTGCCAGCGTCGAGTATCGTCCAGTAGTCATACCCGAGCCCTGTTATGTTTACACTCCTCGGCGTTCGAGGCCTCTTGAGCTTCGTGGCCGGCCCCTCACGGGGCATACCCCGCGGTAGTGGGGATAATTCCGCGACGTTTGTTATGAGGCCTCGGCGACATATATAGAGAAATCACTGTAAATACAACCATAGGAAAATTTGAAATTACTAGATTGCGGGTTCTATACGTTCATAACAAAAGTTATTAAGTACGATAGAAACCCGCAGAAGAAGGTACCGAGGCGATTAAAAGTAGAAATTCTATTTGACTCCTGTTACTTGGAATTGACGAAGAAAATGTTTGCGAAAAAGGAATAGGCAGTTCACCGTTCCAAACACTAATATTTTATCATGTTTGTTGAAAATGCAGGCACAAAAGTCAGGGAGCATTAGAAGCAATTTGCAGGGAGTCGCCCTCGGCGACGCCTGGATCTCCCCCGTTGATTCCGTGATGACTTGGGCACCTTTCTTACTCGAGACGGTAATATTTTCAACATTCAACATTCAAACCCTTTCATCGCATTAAAACCGTCGATATTCCAATAATATGCATAAGATTTTTGTGAGGTACACTATTAACTGTATGGACAGAAAAATGTGCAATAGATAGGGTAGACAATTACGATAGAGGACATGTGCGAAGAGGCATGAGTGGAAACGGGTAAATGAGCATGATGCGTGGATTAAATTAATTTTATTGTAGAACCAAGTCCGATTCTTTTTTTTTTTCTAGACGCGAGACTGAATAAGTAAAGTAATGTAAACCATTTTTAACTTTATATTTCAAAAGCTAGAGAGTTGCAATCGGTAAAAATTCGTAGCTTCTGAAAATGAAGAGTCTGTCCGGAAATCATAAAGCTTAGAACCCCTGGTTCTTAATGGTAATAGGCGTTTAAGAGCGTTCGCGGTCGAGCTTGATAATTTTAGATTAAGAACTGTGCTTTCGTTGAAGGAAAAAATGATTTCGTAGGGAATGGTAGACACGGCCGGTTACAATGAGATCAACAAAGCGGCGCAGGAGACGAAGAGAGCCGTGGATACCGGAAGGTGGACGACTGCCACCTCCCTCTGGAGTAGCACCGAGGGCGTGATTATAAGAACCACCAGTAACATCGACTTTTACAATATCCTGACGAAGACGAATCCCATCTACAGAAAAGACTCTACTGCAGTGAGGCTTCTGTCGGAGCCAACTCTTAGCAGGGGTAACAGAATACGTTATAACTAGAATGAATAGGGTAAAGGACCCAGTTAGTGCGGGGGTTTCAACTACTGTACCTATATTAATTATATTTATTTTTAAAGCATAATGAATATTAAAAAAGAGTCTATGTGTATCTTTTTTTTTAAATATTCATTATGCTTTAAAAATAAGTATACCGGTACAGTAATTGGCACTCCAATTGGCTTAATATGGGCATAGTAATTGATACCCCCACAGTAATTGGGTCCCCTAGCCTAGGTGAAACGTGACACAGTAGAAACATTAAAGGAATTTAAGAACGTCAATATATTATTTTCACCGTGGTATTAATGAAAGAAAAAAGTCTTGATTTAGCTTCTGTATCTTTCAAACTGCTATTGAGCAGTTCGATTTTAAAAACAACATTGATTGAAATGTTTTAGGAGACGCATTGAGCACCTACGACCTTAATCTAAAAAATTTAATGAATGGTCCAGTGAAACGTGCACTTAATTTGACGATGTCTCATGACACTCAGTCTGGAGTGGTGTTTAACAGACTGCAAGGGGACTTCATGAAACCTGTTATCGACAAAGGTATTGTCCAGCAGAATAAGATTCGATTCGAGTTTTGCTTGACAAGGTGAGAGGAAAGAATGCAAATAACTAGTGTGTAAATTTCTCCGCAGTGGAGCTTTTGCTGAATCAAACAGACTTGAAGGTGGTAGTGCTTACTGGACAGCTGGACCTCATCGTGGACACTCCGGGTATGTTCACCTAATTTTTATCCTTTAGAAATAGCTAATTTTGCATTCCTCTTCAAAGCTGTACGCGTAAATTACAGTAACTACAATATTTTATATTTTCTATTATTCTGAAATTCGATTTTAAATATCAGTTAATTTAATTATTATTGGTAGAGTAATTTAGTGTAAAAAAAGGAAACCTCCAAAAGTACAGCTGCTGTTCCGTTGCTCTTTCATTTTCTATTTTGCAAATATACGACAACAGTTTGCAATAGCGATTGTTTTCTACCACTTTCGAGTGCCGATTGTTTTCTATTGATACAACGCTTCAGGTACGCTTCTCTGGGTTGAAAAGATGAACTGGAAAGACTCCACCTTGTGGATGAAAACTAAGAGACAGCCTTTGACCTCACAAGGAGTGATTGAGGGATACGTGAAATCTTACAAAAACTTCGCCTTCTATTGGGTGAATCGGGCTGGACACATGGTAGTGATATTTTTCATTAATTTATGTCGATTAAACTGAGAGGCAAGAGTAGAGTATTGCTTGTCCTTCTTCTTGTTTTCTTAGGGTTTCATTGATTCTCTTATTTTCCAGGTTCCGAAGGATAATCCGGCTGCAATGGCACAAATCTTAAAGAACTTTGCTAAGTAATAGTCGCGGTGGAGACCAGACTAAAATAGAGATTAATCCAAAATTGTATTCACAAGTTTCTTGTTAAACTACGTAACTAAAAGGTATATGGATTCGTAGACTTCTAATTTTGGACTAATTTTCTTCTTCTGAAACCTCCCCAAACGTAATCCCGTCACATAAACTGAAAATTGCAATTGGATTCCAATAATTCCAATTTTACATTTTCAAAAAATAAAAAGAAAATGATTTGCACACTACTCGAGAAATCTAAAAATCGCAGTTGCCGGCCCGAATGTTGCGAAAATCTCTCATTTTCACCGTTTTTAATCGTTGGAAGCTCGTAACAACAATAATCTGTAAATCTGGCATGAATCTGTCAAAAAATTTTTAAATGTTCATTACATATCATCTAGTAAACAGATCCCTCGAGCTTCGCAAAAAAGAAAGAAACTGAAGTCGTTTGGTTCACTTTTAAGAAAGTTAGTCCGATTTAAAGTGTGTTTGAACATTTACGTTATGGGCTGAATCTCGCAGCTACTTACCCACAAAGAAATGGGATCGTGCAAGCTAATCATGCTCCCTGTTAACGTCGCAGGTCGTGGTAGAACAGCGCGGTCCTCGTTGTTTCCGAGAAACATGCGGTTTTACGAGGACCGTCGGTTTATTTTGCGCGATGTAGTCGATCCGCGGGCATCAATGGCGGCGGAACGGTTTACCGTATGGGTGTCGGTGGTCTGCGGCAGCCAGTGAATTTTCCCACACTCGTAAAACGGCCGTAGAAGCAACAATCCGAAAAACCGTGGCCCGCAGACGGCCGCCGATTTTGTCAATAAGGAACGATTGTTTAGATTCGGCCGGATACGAGGCAGTAAAACGGAACGATCCGCAAACAAGACCGCCTGCGCTGACGAGGCATTTCGCTCGCGAAGAGCCAAAAGGCTTCTGCGGTTCCACGGGCTCGTAAATAAAACTAGCGAGAAACTTTCTTCGCAGCTATGGAAAAAAACGGTTTTCCAATTGTTCACATGTTTTCGACTCTCTTGCCATTCGAATGGCACAGTAGAATCTTGTTTATTCAAACTCGTCGGGGTGTAAGGTCGTTCGGATAACAGAGGCTCGCTGGAACTCTAAAGGGAGGTCATTTGTGTCCGAAAGATTTCGAACAATTTGTAAAATTCACGTATTTTGCTTCATACTATTAACAATATCAAATATTTCCACAAATTATTTGTCAAAATCATTGTAGTAATCTCAGTTTAGGATATCCGAAGGTACTCTATGGATTTTTCAGGTTTTTTAAAAGAACTATTTCCCCTTTTTAATGGAGGAAAATGTTATTCTGAGGAACTTGTTCAAAAAGCGTTCTAAGAGAACAGATATTTTAGAAGCTGTATAGAAATCAGTAAAAAGTGTTTAGTACCCGAATATCGAAAGCGCTACGAGAGAGGGGGCTGACTTTTAAAAGAAAATTATTTTTACCATCTGCTGGAACTTCTGTAAATGTTTTTCTTCGTTGTACCAGACGAAATGATTTAAGGAACGCGAAACAGGAGCGCAGGATCCGAGACTCGTGTTTTCGAAGAACATTCCGAGGACGTTCCATCCGGAGCTAAGTGCCGCCGTCTAAATACTCGGACGGCGACTAATCCGCTGGTTCCTTCCACCGCAAATCCACCATGATTTGTTCCTTATTATTTCAAGATGACGTCCGACTATGAACCACAGCGGCAGAAACGGCGCGCAAACAAATAACGCTCCTTCCCTTAATCTTTCTTCTGTTCAAAACATCAAAAGCCTCGAATCCTGTTCACGTTCAAAGACTGAACAAAAATTTACCAGCAAAAGACAAGATTTTTAAATGAGCCTGACTCGTACCGGAGAATATCATTGTTATCGTATCTAGCTTGTGTTATAACTAGGAAGTTTATGCACGATAAATATGTAACATGCATATGACATTCATGTACAAAAAATATGCAAAGTACATAGGCATATATAATTTAATAAGAAAAATTGTCTAGGTGGAGACAGCAATATATTTTTAAAAAATTATACAGTGGTCAAATATATTTCCATACTTTTGGTAGGTTTATTATCTATCCGATTTTCAGAGACATCCAATCATGCGAGAGATATTTATGTTAGTATTCGGATGGAGAGGCACGCTATTCATTTTTTAAATTCTCGAAATTTTTTTGAGACATTCTAGACTACGTACAAGCCAGGTAATTAATCGTTGAGTAGTAAGAGTAATCAGAATAATGGGAATTGTCTTTAACTTACTAGGAATCAAATACCCCATGCGAGTTTTGCAAGGTTAAATGATTAAAGGAAGCAAAGTTCCACTTATTAAACCATTTATTGCCAGAATATTTATTTTATAACTTAACTAACCGTTGAAACGATCTTCAAAATGTACTCCAAAAATGTAATGATCCAATAACATTACATTTAATATTCGTCTCTATCGAAATGGTAAATAAAACGTAGTGAGATAGTAAAATTTCTTGTAAATCCACAAATAGTTATCTTATTAATAGTTACACGATAAATAATTATTAGGATAAAGAGTGGGGCCCCAATAATCCACTTGAGGGCTAATATGAACCGGAAAACACCTTCAACGATTTCTCTAATAGTATATCCGACTTTTTACTGTACATATCCGGCAGTGAAATTTCGAAAAATAATTCTGTACTTCTGTGGGGTAGTTCGATATTTCTTGAAAGTGACGGGGTGTGGTGGCAGACGAAGGGTAAGGCGGACCGAAGAGGAAGACAAGAGCGGTTCCGAGAAGCGGCACGGTTTCGGTATAATTACCGCAACTTTGTTTACGTATCGGCTCGTTTACTGCCGGCGTGGGTGTTAGAACAGCATATGTGTAAACAGCAATAAAACACGCACCACCGGCTCCCGGCTATAGGTAACCGCCTCCCTCGCGTGGTACCACGCAAACGGGAGTTCTCCGGGAAGCCAGGATGGGCGGAGCTCTGGACCATCCTCCGGATCGTCCGTGTCAAATTAAACACCCTTCGTTAAAGAATTGCTCCTACTAGCCGCAAATCGTACTGAGAAATCAGTTCTCCGCGCTACCGAACGCGAACTAGTCCGAGGAAGTTTTAGTCTCGCCAACGAGAACGATCTTCGAGCATCATCGACGATGGCCACGACTTCCCTCCGAACGATCTAAGGGTTTCGTTCTGGCATTTAAATCTCGTTGAACCTTTGTCTCAACACGTGTCTGTTCGCAATGAAGTGATAGCTCTGTCTGCAATTGCGAATCTTACGTTCGCTCGAAACGAAGCGAACGATTAACCGTCCAACCCTTGTTTCGTAAAACTGTGCTCGATGGCCGATGAATTTGCTGTTAGTTCTACCACAACCAAATGTACAGTGTGATATAGTGTTCCAAATTTTAGAAATGGATGAGAGCAAAATAAGAATCTCTCGAGGAATCGTAAGGCACTGGTGATCCTTGAAGCAACTCAAACTGATTCGCAAAAGGAAGAAGATTTTCGAGGATAGAAGAAAAATACAGCGGAAGTGATGTCGCTTGCAAGATTGTGCAAATAACGCTTGTCAACGTTTTCTTTCTTGACAGGGGGTCACAACTGGTTAACGTTTATTTGGTCAGCAACTCTATAGGACTGGACTTCTCAGCCACACGGACAGATACCGATAACAGAGCGACGAAGTACACAGAGCATCGAGTTCGCAACCGCATGCTCTAAGCACCTTCCAATGGAGCCAAGTAGCAGCTGCCAAGACTATCCTTGCAACATCTCCAAGGTCTACGGTTGCGATCTGCGAAGAACTTACGAACTATGGAGCCCAGAAGAGATCTTCCCGGCCATGTGCCCGCTGCCGAGTTACTACAGTCTGGTACCGGACATGATCAGCTCGAGGACACTGCCATTTTCTTGGAACCTCCCTCTGATACGATACAAGCCTCAGCCTCGATACGAGAAGCCGCCGTATTCTTACATCGCTCTGATCGCCATGGCTATCAATTCCTCGCCTAAGCAGAGACTCACTCTTTCCGGGATTTACAGATTCATCATGGACAGATTCCCCTACTACAGGGAGAACCGGCAAGGCTGGCAGAACAGCATCAGGCACAACCTTAGCTTGAACGATTGCTTCGTAAAGATACCGAGAGATAAGGTCGTCGGGGAGGACAACGAGGAGGATCAGGCTGGGAAGGGTAGCTACTGGACCCTGGATCCATCAGCCAGCGAAATGTTCGAGCACGGGAATTATAGGAGAAGGAGAATGAGGAAACAGAGAGCATTCCCGCAGGATAAGCAAGAACGGAATCATCCGATCGTTCCGGTAAACGAAGACGATAGTTCTATGAACGTGTACCTAATAACAGAAATGAAGCTTGTATTTAAAAAGTTTAAAACGTAGAAAGTAGAAACAATATCTTACAAGGGGTGATATATGAACGACTCCCTCAGATTTTAATGATATTTACTTATAATAAAAGAAAAATCAATCAACATGTAGGGTAATTACTGTGGGGCCATATTTAATTATACTTACTTTTAAAGCATAATGAATATTTAAAGAGAGATATTAAAATTTTTTATTAAAATCAGTTAATATATATGTTATATATCTCATTATGCTTTAAATCTAAATGTAATTAATATAGGCATCTCCTGAAAAGTGCTACCTTTTGATTTTGTAAGTAAATAATATAAATATAGCTTGGAAATAATTATTAATTCGATAAATTTAGATAAGCATTGTTTAACTATAACTATGTCTTGTTTCATCAGGTTTCGCCAGAACAACTTCCTAATTTGAAAAGACGGGAAAGGAAGAGTGAATGTAAAATAGTCAGGGCGAAGAACGACGAAGAAGAAGCACAGACCACGAAAGTGAAATACGCGGAAACCCAAGGACACTGTGTGAAATCAATGATGTTCACTATCGAAAATATCCTACGGAAATCTACGCACGAATCTACCGCTTACAATTAGTTATTCGCATTCAACGATTCGCGTTATTAATTTTCACTTTCTGAGAAATCACAAAAATTTGTTGTTCTCTGACATCACTCACGGAATTCGTAATACATAGGGTGTCTCGTGTAAGTTTCTCTTATGTAAATTAATAAAGAATAAAGTTTATTTAAAATCTAGTATAAGCGAATATTTTTTTCTACTATTAATAATTTGAAAGATACAAAAATCAAGGTTTATTTCGTAAATGAAACTTTATATTTTTATAAAAATCACTTGATTAATAAAAACGAATTCAACCATTGTTTAAATGTACACTTTATTTTTTAAGTAACATCAAAAAAATCTTATTAACATCAGACACCCTGCAAATTAATACTTCGACAATGCACTTAACTGAAATAAAATAAAAATCTTCCGGTGGTAATAAAACCTAAAAGAAGCGTAAAGTAATAATAATTATCTTTATAATGTCCCCATTATTTATTACAAAAATGTTTGCATTTTATACATTGAACGTCGGTGTATAAAGTTCAAAATTCTATTTAACCATTACTCCGAAATATTGTACAAAATTATGAATTAACTAACGCACATAGAAGGAAGACATTTGTACATATTTATGAATTATTGTAATAATCTTGTGCTGTTTGTCCAAAAATAAAAATGGTCAAACGTAGATCAGTTATGTCTAAAAATTTAATTTAATCAATTCCTTCTTAATTAAAAACGTTTTCTTTTAATCTTAATTCGCGAGTTCCTTAAAATCTGTAATTAATAATATTAACAAAATAACAATAAATGGAGAATTATTATTTCACTATATATATTAATACATAACAGTATATATATTAATATATATATATATATATATCGATATACACATATTATTTGATAAAGAGAAATTACAGTAAATGTTTAATACAAACTACATACAATATTATTAAGGTTGATACGAATGTCATATTCCGGATCAAGTGCTATACAAAGCTATTTTTTTTTAGCACCTTAATCATTTACTTAAAGAATTTATCTATCCCTGATCTCGGAAAAATGTAGTTTTGCAAAATTACATACGGATCTGTTTTAATGTCGTAAGTATACTTAAAATAGGTATACTATCGTCTCATAGAGACATAGAATGTATTTTAAGAAATGCATTGAGTTTCTTTAAAAATAAGGAATAATATTAAGCGGTCGGATCCCTTCTCATTAATTCTAAATCGGCATCCATCATATCTTTTACAAGCTCCTAAAATGAAAACGTTTAATAGCAAATTGACAACTCGTAATCGTAAAGATATAAGATAAGTACCATAAATGTAACTGTAGGCTTCCAGCCTAATTTTTCTTTCGCTTTGGTAGCATCGCCCAATAAAACGTCCTAGACAAATAAAGAAGATAATTGTTAATTATGTAAGAATATATAACACGTAATTACATTCTATAAAACAAGATTAACGCGTACTACTTCTGTTGGACGGAAATACTTGGGATTTATTTTAACTAATACTTCTCCCGTTTGTGCATCCTGTCCTGTCTCATTTACACCTTCACCTTCCCATTTAATTGTGCGGCCTACATATTGGAAAGATGCTTCCACAAATTCCCTAACACTATGTGTTTCTCCCATTGCTACCACGTAATCATCTGGAACTGGCTGTTGCAACATCATCCACATCGCCTAGAGAAATGTTCAATGCACTGATATAAAATCTTGTAATGTTTCTTACAAAACCACTGGTTTATATACCTATACTCTTTACCTCAACATAATCTCTTGCATGGCCCCAGTCCCTTTTAGCATCTAAATTTCCCAGTTCGAGAAAATCAAGTAAGCCCAATTGTATTTTTGCTACTGACCTAGTCACTTTTCTAGTAACAAAATTCTCTCCTCTACGAGGACTTTCATGATTAAATAATATTCCATTACATGCAAACATGTTGTATGCTTCCCTATAATTTACAACAATCCAGAAGCTATACAATTTTGCACAGGCTGAAATGCAAAAAATATAAATGACTCTACTTCAGAAGTAATGTACTTAACATACAAAATAATAGTTGATTAAATAATTACCATAAGGGGAACGAGGATAGAATGGTGTTTTCTCATTCTGAGGTACCTCCACTACTCTGCCATAAAGCTCAGATGTTGACGCGTGATAAAATTTCACAGTTTTTTCTAAACCACAGGTACGTATTGCATCCAACAATCGAACTGTTCCAACTGCATCTACTTCGGCAGTATATTCGCTTACCTCGAAACTTACCTATAAGAATATATTATGACAATGGAAAACAGTGATTAATTGTTTTATAGTTCAAAATTAGAAAATGTTATGCTTACCATAACATGACTTTGAGCAGCTAGATTATAGATTTCCGTTGGCTGTACAGAACTAATTACTTTAACTAAGCTACTAGAATCTGTCATATCACCATAATGTAACTTCAGTTTATCCTGGCGATGGCTTTTTGCATCCGCATAGAGATGGTAGATACGAGCTGTATTAAAAGAACTGGCTCGTCTAATAATTCCATGTACCTCATACCCTTTTCCTATTAAAAATTCTGCTAAATAAGAACCATCCTAAAAAATACATAAAACAATTCATTTCATTCATATTTAATGTGTACGTCATCACGTCTATTGAACAATTTTATCGACGTGGCAAAAATTATTTAACGTTTTAAAACACTACTGAAGTACATAAAAAAAAGTATGAACTGTCAACCTTACCTGCCCGGTAATTCCCGTAATTAATGCAACACGCCTCTCGTCGCCGGTTGCCATTTCAAGGAATACTCGAAAAGAAATGGTGTTTCTCCTTTATATTCTCTTGAAAATTGTCAGAGTTTACTAACGTGTAACACCTGATAAGGCAACACCTTTTTCGGTTAATTTGTTTACCATACATTCGGGCGTTATCTTGTAACTTCGCACAAACATCTGCCGAAGGAAGTGCTATAACTACAACAAATTTTAAGAAACTTCATTTTGAATTACGAATACGCGCAGAATAACGAAAAGAACTATAACATTCGATTTAAATATTTGAAATGAATTAATTGCGTACTACTATTGTTCTAATGATACTTAATCATTATTTATTTATATTATTAATGAAACTATGTACAGTGACTGTTTATCACTTGTTTAGTATATAATAAAAATAATTTAAAAATATTTCAATCTATTATACTAACTTAAAATTTAGAAAGACACTTACTCCTATTGCCACGTTCTTGTCCAAACAAATGTAAACTAACCAATCATTTATGTTGGTAGGAAGTCGTATGTATTTACATGTGTGTGTGTGTCTGTGTGCGTGTGTATGTAATAAGAGTTATTTTGCATTGCATGCCATCGCCATCGTCCCCGCAAAGTGTAGTGTCATTCACAGTGAGAAGTTTCGAGTTCGTAGTTTTTAAAGATAAATTTGATAATCATGGCTCTTTCGAGCGAAAATCCAAACCGGTCTTTGCCTGATTATGAGACACAAGCTGCTAAAATGAGGAGTTTCAGTCCATATGCAGACAACGGAGGGTAAATTTCAAATATAACCTAAAACCCTTAACGATAATGTTTAAAAACAAAGAAATCTAAGTATTTCGCTGTTGTAAGCACATTATTCTAATTTTAATCATTTTTATTAAAAGCAACATTATTTCTTAAATATTGTTAAATGGTTATTCTCCGTTTTGATTGCAGGAGTGTCATAGCCCTTGCTGGAGATGATTTCTGTGTAATAGCAGCAGACACGCGTCTTAGTACAGGATTTTCTATTTACACTCGAGAACAACAGAAATTATTTCCTCTGTCGAAGACGACTGTCTTAGGGTGTTCTGGCTGTTGGTGCGACACACTCACTCTGACTCGTCTTTTGTCTGCTCGTATGCAGGTAAACTTTCTAAATGCATCTAATTTTCAAACTGATTATTTATCCAATTTTCTTGTAAATAATAGTAAGATATACAAAGGCAACATATGGAAAAATAATGTTTTCAACATTATATTATTTATATACACTTATTATATTCAAACGTTATGGAACTATTCATTACTATTCTCATTTCTCCGGACATAGATGTACAAACATGAACACCAGAAGGAAATGACAACACCAGCAGTAGCACAAATGTTATCAACAATGTTATATTACAAACGCTTCTTTCCATATTACATTAGTAATATTATTGGTGGAATAGACCATGAAGGTAAAGGTTGTGTGTACTGTTATGATCCCATTGGACATTGTGAGGTAACAAAGTATAGAGCAGGTGGTTCTGCTGGTGCACTTTTACAACCTCTTCTTGACAATCAGGTATAATAAATATATTATAAAAGTGTATATTTCATTGACCATATTTCAGTCAATTAATTGCATTGTATTTCTTGCAGGTTGGATTTAAAAATCAAGAAGGTATTGAACATGTTCCCTTAACTGAGGAAAGAGCAGTTTCAATAATAAAAGATGTCTTTATTTCTGCTGCCGAAAGAGATATTTATACAGGTGATTCTATAAGTATCAAAATTGTAACAAAGGATGGTATAAAAGAGTCAAGCTTTGCATTGCGAAGAGATTAATTAATTAAGATAAAAGTAATGTATTACCAGGTTTCTGTACGAATAAAAATAACACTGAACAGTGTAATTAATATTTATTTAGTCATTTCTTTTATATACAAGCTACTGTATGATGTATGATGAAATATTGCTACATTATAAATTAATATTTTATTCTCTATATGCAAATATACTGAGATACGATGCTTATGAATGCATATGTCTATATATAAATTCTATTTTTTAACCATTATAAAATTGATCATTGATCTATACGTATATACATAGCAACAACCTCATTACGTTATTTGCATTAATACAATGTTGTTTAGCCTACCTGAATCGACATTCAAGAAGATGAAATAATAAATCTGTTTTATAATAGAATCAATGGCGTGTATTTAAAAATATAACAAAATGGCATATAAAGATAAATTAACAGTTTTGTCGACAGTTCAGTATTAGGTGCTTGTAATTTTCACACAATAGAAATCCTACAATATTTTTTACAGTTCTGTTTAGGGAACAATGCATAAGGATATAAAGTTAAAATTTGTTTCGCCCCCCCGAGATTTACTTTTTTGTCCCGGGGGTTGTTACTGGTTTTCCACGATCTTTCCCACGCAACTTTATTCCTAATACTCGCTCAATTTTACCAATTACCATTTGATTGGGTATACCCCGGCCTGCTTCGTAGTCATTGATGACTTGTGCCTTTTCATTTACTTTCTATATAACAATAATAAAAGGAGTATATATGTCCACGAATAGAAATATGGAAACATTCTAATATATGTAAATAATTAAAAATACTTACTGTTGCAAGATCTTTTTGGGACATTCCTTTATTCTGCCGTCCCTGCTGAATTAATTTACCAAGATCCAGTGGAATTTTGTCATGTTTCAATTCCTCAGTCTCTCTGTCTAATTTTGCAGTGTTTTTAGTTGTTACATGTTGCCTGTTTGCTCCTCCACCCCCTATAAGAAGTATAAAATATATTTTTAGTTTATTTATCACAGAAAACAGCACAAAAATTCACTTCTTTATATTTTTATTGTTGCATATTGCGTCGTATTATCTTTGTATACACACTGTTGCATTAGTTGTCATTGCCATCTTTATAGTGTTTTATGTACGAATAAAGCCATTGCAAACCAAATAGCACTTTGTATTACAGTTTTTTATTTCTTAAAGGTCCTTCAAAGAAACTGTACTCACACTTTGCTTGTGTTTCAACCGCGAATCCTTGACGACGTGCAGCATTCACCGCCTGTAAATAAACACAATTACACAATCATGTGGTTACTGTATGTTTCGAACGAAATACGCCGAAATTTCAGTTAAATAATGTTACCTGTTCCGATTTAAGTACCGATGCCTTTGGAGGACGTTTACGAAGAGTAATAGGAGCCGTGTCCCAGTCTGACATGCTGCACAAGTCTGTTATAATAGCAACACTCAAGAATTATATTATCGATGTCGCATGTAATGCATGTAACTACTGTGCGGTATATTATACTTGCTATGAATCTTCCAGTAAGTTCTCTCTACGTTCCAAAAAGCACGATCTAATGTGCGACCTAAAATCGACCCGCACCAAAATTGTCCAATTTTCCGCGAACACTCTTGAAGGTGTCTCTCAAATTTGTCATTCAATGCCACACTCGTAAATGTTCCTTCGATGCTGTTAAATGTCAGTTTTCATAATACTTTCTAATTTTTTTCTCATACAAAACAATTTATTGAATGCTAATTGCGATCCAGTTTTTACCATTTTATCAATCCAAGTCATGTGACCGCGACATTTGAAAAGTGTAAAAATATATTATTTCGAATTTACATTTAAATTTTTTGTAAATAACGAATCATGTTTGAAATATTTTTTTGTCATACGTCAATCGTTAGGTCGCTTTTATTGATATGGATTGTTCGACACGAACATTGAAAACATGCAAGAGACACAAAAAACATGTAACAAATATATATATTTAGATTTAGATGAAAACTGTATATACGATTTTGTCAGACTATAAGATTCTATTCGCATATTTTGTGTACAATTGTGGTGCGGTATAGGAAATATTTATTGGAAGTATAATCGTCATACATATTTAATATTTGCAAAATTTATTTAATTTTAGTGTAATTAATTTCATAATGATCTCCGGCAATGATGTTTTCACATTTGAATAGAATTGACTTTAATTGTGACCAAAGGTTAATCAGACCTTTTTCCTTTAACCTATTTTACTGATATTTAGCGACTACATACGTCGCTAATGTTATTACACAGTTTGTTTTCTCTTGTCATGCAAGCATGGTGATCGGTTAAGTCGCTCTTACATTACATCGTATTTTACATAGGTAATCCAAAACACAGACTTCTGTGAAGAATTTTAAACCAATGCGAGATGTCTTTCATTAGTACACTTTGGAAATGTACATTTGGTCCTCGGCTTTTTAAAGTTTATGAAATAACGTGGATCGGTCGTTTGGTCGACGTAAGTATAAATAGTTATGTGTGATTCGTCATAGTTGTTGTATGTAGGTTATGGATCTTTAATTGATTTCAGAAGTCATATGAGCCAAAGAGCATAGAACGATGGAGCGATCACATTGTAATTTGTGTAAGTATTTTCAAAGAATAACAATATTTCGATTAACTTAAATATTGCTTAATGCTACATCAGTTAAATCATGAGATTACAAATGACAGTTGTAATGTACAAATCTGTTTTTAATTTCATTTATTTGGAAATAATAATGGCACGTGTTAATCTTATTGAATTTATTTGTTTTCAGTTTGCTGCAATTTGGTCCATAAGTCTATACACAATACCATTAGTTGCCACCTTTTTTTACCAACGCAATAATCCTTTAATAGACAATGTGTACCTACTATGTAAATTTATAGCTGGGGCTGGTATAATGTTAATTGCATCTTTGGCAGCACGTGGCTGCTCCAGAGCAAACAATCCAACATACTTAAAATTTCTAAAAACATTGAGTGATGCAAATGCCCGATATAACACAGAAAATAAACAGGAACTTCAAAAATATGAATTTGAGTTTTGGGCATGGCCTGTAGATTTCAACATTGCAGAGGTAGAAAGGTAAAGTATTTGATTTACTATAATAATAATTCGATAATGTTCTTTTGTAATTCTAAACATTTTTCAGGGAGAAGCCACGTGAGAAACTAACATTAGAAAAAATTGCAGTATCTAGTGGTCGTATAAAGAGACAAACTAACAAAGAATTTGTATTTACATTGCCTTGTAAATTATTATCATATATTGTAGCTCATACTTTTGCTATTAAGATGATATATCCTGGAAGTATATCATTTATTAACTGGGCATTTCGTAAGTTACCCAATACAGTATGACATCTATTTTGCCATTACATTACCATTCTATAACAATGTTCATTACTATCATAGGTTCTACACATTTAAAAGGACGGATAGATTTAATAAAGCAAGGCGGGGAAAGATACAAACTGTTATCAGCAGATAATAATGTAATTGACACTATGCTGGTTGATAGACGAAACAAGTAATATAAACACCAATAACTTCTTTCCTAATATCTCATTTCACGAAAGAATATTTTGAAATAATTAATTTTTGTATCTACAGAACAACAGAAGGAAATATATTGGTAATTACGTGTGAGGGAAATTGCAGCTTTTATGAGACTGGTATTATATCGACTCCATTAAAGAAAGGATATTCTGTATTAGGATGGAATCATCCAGGCTTTGGTAACAGTTCTGTAAGTGTTGTTTTTGCAAATCAATATTTTGCATTTCATTTATGGTAATACTCCGATGAGAAGAATTGCTGTTACTCTTATACACCAATATTGCAAAGGTGAAATTTTGGCAATTGTTGCAGTTAATATCAATGATATATGATATATGATATATTAACTATAATTGAAGTAATGGCAAGACTTCTTCTTCGGTTAAACTATGATTATAAAATTGTAACAGTAAGACATGAAAATGACTACAAAGGGTGCCCCGTATCCTCTGCAAGAAGAGAATGCTATCGATTGTGTAATGCGTTTTGCAATCGAACACTTAAGGTTTCCTGAGGAACGAATAATTCTTTATGGCTGGAGTATCGGTGGTTATACTGCCACATGGGCTGCAATGAACTATCCTTCTATTAAATCTCTAGTAAGATCATATATATATTTTTCTTATTATTGTTTAAATACCTTACAGATTAATTTAATCGTAAAAAATATGAAATATTTCGAAAATAATTGTGTTAAAATGCAACAA
Source organism: Halictus ligatus (assembly GCA_028454255.1). Lineage (NCBI taxonomy): Eukaryota > Metazoa > Arthropoda > Insecta > Hymenoptera > Halictidae > Halictus > Halictus ligatus. The sequence continues at coordinate 11,335,505 of CM052137.1, forward strand.
CGCATGTTCCAGGTATTAGACGCGACATTCGACGATGTACTTCCGCTAGCCATTATGACAATGTCCTCATCGTTAGAGGGTTTAGTACGGAACATTATCAGGGATTATTTTAATCTGAATATAGCGGAACAATTAACTAGGTACATACATCACAGCATTCCACGAAAATATTTTTTTTAGTAATAACATTTGGTAATATTAATAATATACTGTAAAATCATTCTGTTTCTTTGCAGATACAAAGGTCCTGTATTGCTCATACGAAGAACAGAAGATGAAGTAGTATGCACACCTAGCGATACGTTAGCGGGAAATCGTGGTAACATGTTGCTTACAAAACTATTCATAACACGCTATCCATATCTTTTCTCAAATAAATCGCCGTGTGGAGAACTTTTAACACGATTTTTGTCCGTCAATCCGTCTTCAAGAAGTAAGAATATTAACATGCTTATAACTCAAATTGCTATTTATGTAGGAACATTTAAAGTGATACATTTGAATTTGTTTCAGAATCAATAATTGATACGGTAGAGATTGACGAAAAGAAATGCTTAGAATTAATCGCGGAAGATATACAAAGAGCTGGCGGTATTGTAAATTATCCTTCTACTCTTGGGCAAGACTGTCCTTGTAACATAAAACAACAACTTACACTTTTTCTTGTATGTATAAAAATAAATTTAATATTTTATTCGATGTACATTATTTTATATATTTGATATTTTAGGCAATGATGTACATGAAAGACCAACCAACGACACATTGTTCACCATTAGCCGTGGATTTATTTCATCCAGGATGGGATCCAACATCTACAACACCCATGAAATAGTGAAATAAAGTTCCGTGATATTATAATTATCTAATTATTAGGAGCTTTGTTCAAAGTTCTAATTTTTACACTACATGACATTTTCAAGAGTTACAATAATGTACGGTTCAAGGTTTTAAATTAAGTACGAAATGAGTTTATTTACACTATTTCTTTAAGCACGTAATAAATATTCACGGAACTCACAGAACTATTAATGCATTTGATCTTGTTTTTACTGTTAAACGTTATTTATTATGTATGAATTCCAAACTATGTTTCGTATTCCAAGTTTATAAGTGTAATTTTTATATTTACTTTGAACATTCTAGTCTAATTTTCATACACGTTAAATAATTACAAGAAAGGTTTAAAAATTTAGATATCTACAATGACAAAAAAAATTTAACTATGTGTATCATTAAACCAGATAGTTACGTTATAAAATTTTGTTTCCATTATTCATTAGAATGTGACATTTAGCGGTACGTCAATAAAGCATTTTTATTTCCCAAACATTTGTAATTAATTTGAATCTATTGATGTGAACATTATGTGAATAATTGAATGATGTGTTATGTGAAAATTGTTATAAAATACAAATTTCGCATGCAACACTTAACCATTAATCATCTGTATGTGTTGCATGACATATAGCCATTTCTTTTTATAAGGCTGTATAAAACCACGTATGTTTTACAACTTTTAAAATATGTAACAATAAATAGATATACCTTATATCAATGTTTTGCAAACCAATGTATCTTAACATTTATTATGTATTCGTGACACCATTTAAAGCACGCAGAAGCGAATCTTTCGCTTCCTGACACGAATCTACAACTTTCTTTTTATTTTGTATTGGTTTATCCAGAAACAGTTTTAACGTGTTTCGGGTATCATCCAAAAAGTAATCCTTATAAATAATCGTCTCCAATGCTTTAAAACAACCTTCTAAGTCCCAATCAATTTTTCCATTTTGTTTGTTTTCACTCTGAAATGATTATGTATTTGAATTTGACAATTTGTATTAAAAACAAGTATAGAAATGAATGGTACATCCATTCTGTAAAGATACTTACTTTAATTAATCCTAAGTTGACTAATAAAGCATTATTCAAAATTGACGTCTGATCGTTTTCTTTTGCAAAGGAAAATAACTTTGAATACAAAGAATTTGTTATGACTAGAGCTTTCATTCTAACATCAACATAGCCAGACGAACATAAAGATGATACTTTCATAATTGTACTTGTAAATTCGTCTATGAACATTAGCTCAGAAGATGTATCAGCATTTTCCGATACTTTCTAAAATATATAAATATTTTTAAAAGTCGATAAAATGTTATCAAATAATTCGAATGTTATAGCTGCTTACTTTGGCCTGATCTATAAAATGTTGCACAATTTCTTCTTTTGATAATAATAATAATTTGTCATATGTTGGTGATTTTAAAAACTGTGTAACAGTTACTGTTGATGCTGTAACATTGCTTGGTATTGTATTGCCATTTTCAACTGCATCTTCTTCTTCCTCTTCTTCGTTATCTTCATTTTCTTCACTGGCACTGTCGGTATTCTCTTCTTGGTCTTCATTGTCTTCGTCTTCCTCGTCATCTGTTTCATCCTCATCAAATGAGCCCAATGAATTAATTCTTTTAGAAATAGTAAGCAATTCTCTCAGTATAGTTCGTCCTTCATTTCCAAACAAATTGCCATCTAATTGTAGACTTGTTAGACACTCTTTATCAGCCATAGCAACAGCTATTGGATTAGCACCCTCTGTGCGAATTTCATTAGAAGTGAAATTGATTTCCTTCAGTAAAGGATGATTACCCTCGATTCCCAATGCCTCCGCAAGAATTAAGCATCCTTGCGTTTTAATCAAACAGTCTCCTAAATTAAGCTGTTCCAAATTTTTAAAGTTTGGTAATGCTTTAGCTAGAGCTCGAGCTCCTTTCACACCAACAGTATTATCATTTAAATTTAAAATCTTCAATCCTGGATTGGTTGATAATCCAGTTGCAAGTGCTGCTATACCTGCATGATAAATACCATTTTGGGGCATTACAACTTCCTCTAAACTGGTCAATTTCTGAAAGACTAGTGCCAATGCTTTTGCACCCTCGTTTTCTAATCTATTTCTACCTGCTACAAATACCTTCAATGCTAGAGGTACTCCTATACATGAAAATAGTAAATTATTAATCGATTAACATTTTATAAAACTATTTTGTCATTAAAATAGCTTACCTGTTTTACAGCTATTTTCATAACAATCAGACAATGCTTTCGCCAACATATTACCACCTGATATTCCAAGCCCATTGTTATTCAGCCTTAATTCACGAAGAGTGTAACATGTATTGGAAGTCAAAAATGAGGCTAATCCTTGTACACCAATTGGTCCAAAAGCATTATCGCTCAAGTCTAATTCAACTAGACGAGTACCGGCACTGCATAGACTAGAACCAAGGTATTCAATGGCCTTTGGTATTTCAGACTTTAAACGACCAGTGAACATATCCTTCCAAAGTGCATGTTTTAGGCAAGAACCTTTTTCCTCCAATATCTTAGCCACTGCTTTGGCAGCAAGTGGCCCCAAAGTGTTACCTTCTAAATCCAAAAACTCTAATTTGGGGCATTCTCGTATTGCATTCACAACATCCACCGCTGTAAGATAATAAAACAATTAACGCTCAACTCGTATAACCTAATATAGACATGAACAATCGTAATTTTGTATCGTACAACTTTCGAAACATATAAAGAAATGAAACATAAAAAAAATCAAAACCCTTTAAATTCCTTACCATCTGCTTCAGAATCAAGCTTGAGTGACTTCTTTGCGAAGGACACACCGGTGCCGGTAGAATTTGTATTAACATTTTCCAGTTGACTTTCAAGCTCACTTAAATTAAACGGAGTCATATTTCAATTTGATGATACTTAACCGAACTACGTAATAATGAATTGTTCCGTCGTACTCCTTGGCTGCTTTGGAATAAACAGTACTATAAATATTAATTTGTTTCTAGCGGGAGATAAAAGCCATCATCGAGAATCATTTGTAATGTTGATGCAATGGGACGCGTCACGCACGCGGTAACGAATACCCGTGGCGGGACGAGTTTTTCGCGCAAGCGCGCCGAAAATGGCCATTCGCAGTGATGTATCTATGTTGCTAATCTTGATCTATATGTATATCTACAGTGGCTCGCGAAAGTATTCGAACGCTTGCTATGTATATTAGAACGTAGAACTAAGAAAATATGCACGTTAGATTTAAGGTTTAAAAATAATATTATATTTAGTACAAAATATAATTTGGAACGAATTCGAGAACATTTGTAAAAGTTGTGAAATATTTATTGCAATGATGTATGTGATATGGTGTATAAGTATGTGAGATATATACATATTATCATAATCATAATAATTTTTTCAAAATTATGCATGGTGATCAAGGTACCCCATTCTATCCAAACATTTACTTTACTGATGCTAAATTAGCCGCGCATGTGCGAAAAAATCCATCCCATATCTCATTACTGTAACCGCTGCAACGTACGCGGGAAAAAGTCTACCAACTGTTCACGACAAAATATTATCTATCGTTCTTCGCATTCGTAGCTTACATTATTTTACGACTAAAAAATATGTACTGTATGTATTGGCACATATATTGGTCATATACATATAATCATTTCTTTATTTTTGTCCCTTACAAAGTATGCGTCATGTTATGCACCGTTACTGCGATTTAAGCATTTCATATGAAATTGCTATTAAGTTTTTGTCTACTACGGAGCAAAGAGCATTTTCATAGTATCTATTGTGAATTCTCTGTTTACAAATTATCCGCTGCTGGAAAGAAATCTCGCGGGGAGGTATAGGCTGGAGCAAAAGGAGGTGCTGCCTGTTGATAATCTAATTCGTGGACATTGTCACTTTGACCAATAGCAAAATGATATATGCCTAACAATCAGAATTGCATTTTTTCAAGCCGTGCAAAGTACGCATTTAACCCATTCTGTTTGACTCCATCTGTTACATGATCCGATTCTTAGCCACAAACATTACTGCGGTCAATATCGTAGATAAGTATGTCCAATAACCGATCGAATCAATATTCCTTTTTCCAGCTATCTGCCTAATTCCGTATACTACTGAAAATATCACTGCGAAATACGTAATACATTAAAAATATCATTCGTATTAATTATCGGTTATTCGAATAAAATTTGATCCACTGTTGCACAACCGATTGAACAAGTCTTATCAAAAAGCATCATCGACGCATCTAGGTGCTGAGTGTTCATAGGTTTACGCCCGCAGTTGCAGTCCGCTGCTGAACAGTCCGCACCCGTGCGTTCGTGTAGTGCGTTTCAGAAAACTCTCCTTATCCGAATACCGAGGTATGTACACACACGTACACGCGTAAGTCGAAATCGAATTTCAAAAGCGGTGAAAAAGGGGTTCGGCAGTGGTGAACAACGTACTTTCGACGGGGAAAGGTATCGCTGTCGAATTAGCGTTAATGTGGCCAACGTATGAAACAACGGAACAGTTTATCGGTGACGAAGCTGGTGGTTGTTTTGAGGCTGGAGTGTTACCCGATTAGAATGGTTGCAAGTGTCGCGCGCACATCGCTGCCAGGCCGTAGTGTTGTGCCAAAATAAATCAGAGTTAGTTTGTTCCTCGCTGGGAACTGCTAGTGGACGAATGTGCCTCACCGTTTGGATCCGTTTCGAAACGGCGGGCCGAGCTATGCGGAGTCGCGATTACCCGCTCTTTTGTTTCGAGGACTACGATGGGTGTCACAGCCACCCGCTGATGTGCATTCCGGTATTTTAAAAGCGATCGGCCTCGCCAAGCGGAAGTGTTTTTCGCTTGGCCATCACCATTTTACCTGCCTCACCGTGGATTTCGATCTCCTGGCCTGACTGAATTACACACCTGAATAAAGGGGGCTGGCAACGCGCGATTCTAACTCGGTGTTTTCCAACAACCTTATCCGCCCTGACGTGATTCGCCCGGTTTGCCCGCCACAGGACGGGTTATGTTTCCCACTTTCATCGGGATCCTAGGTGAGTTTTGCATTCCTGGCGATACGATCGCCGATCAGTCGCGATGGATCATTTATTTTCATTTCTACTCTAGTTTCCTCTTTTTTTCCGTCTTTAACCGAGTTATATCATGTTGATTATCTCCCGAAGAAAATCGATGCCCACAATTGAGAGGCCTTGTCAATGACCCCAAGTTTAGCAACAGAATTAATTTCATTGTCTTCTTTTCTTCTTCGTCTTCTTTCTCTATGTCTCTCTCTCTCTCTCTCTCTCTCTCTCTCTCTCTCTCTCTCTCTCGCGCGCGCACTCTTTCTCTCTTTTTCTTTCTCGTTCTATGTTTTGTTTCTCTTTTGTTTTACTATTGCGTTACATTATACACAAGAGTATATCGATGCACGATCGCATTATATTCGTATCTGTGATTGATATTTATTTATCGAATGAGTGTTTCGCTTGATTATTTGAATACGTAGCTTCTTATATATGAACATTAACGTTCTTTTTTATTGTTACTTTCGTCTTCCTTGTTGAGTTTACGGTAGGTTCGATACTTTGTAGTGAATGATATAAAATATTTTCTTGTTTTATTGGACAGTAGGCACCCGTAATTAGTATTGTTGGGTAAACAGTAAAATTACTGATGAGACAAATTATCAAGTCAAGCAGCTGTTTCATATGTTTTTCGAATTTATGTAAATAAAGTTGTAAATAAAAATTTCAGACATTTCATATGAAAAACATTCAGAACTCAAAGTTCATTCTCCGAGTTATATGGACTACAAGTTATTCAGATCACGAGAAATGTAAAAAATAGTGACTTTTGGGAAGTACACTTCGTTAATTATAACTTGAAAAAGAATTAACTGTGCTGTATAAATTTAATTTAATTTCACGTTCATGCTATTTTATTGGTAATTACATAATTAATACGAATAATTTCACATAGGAAATACATAAAAAGTATTTGAATATACTATATTAGAATTACTCAGAATAAGATATGTTCTAGGGAAAAAGAGACAACATTTTTTTAGTACTATTCTTAAAAATCCTATTGTATAGTTGAAGCAATAGTAGACTATTATACATACAGTACTTGTTTGTTTCTATATAATTCTATTAACTATATTAAACATTCTTTGCAAACATACTTGTAGCGAATGCTATAATGTCAACGTTAAACATAGTAAGCCAAATTTTGTAAGTATTCTTACAATGCTTGTAATGTGTGATTTTCATTACAACATTGTACAAATAGAAAATACACTTATACTACGATAAGACGCGATAAGTGTTTTCTTGGAATTATTAACAGATCAGTATAAAATGAATGATTGTTATAAAAAAGGGATGCATATCATCATTCAGTGGGCAGTTTTGTGAAAAAGGACTTGCTGCAAAATTTATAAGAATCTAAGAGATAATTATAATATAATACATTGGTATATCATAACATTTATTATGATACGAAATATAAGTATAATGTATACACTTTGTGACTCTCTGTTATTTACATGGTATTGACTATTGTACTATGTATATATTTTTCCACTTTATTATTTATTGTATCAGTTTTAGAGTATGTCATTATATTCTGTTGTAAAATCTTATATAATTCATAAATGTACACTAGTATAAAATGATACTAATAAGATAAACATATGTATTGGGCAATGTTAATGAAATTACTAGTGACACTGTTTAATTTTTTTATGAATATTATGCCATGATGTTGTGAGTACTTTTTATTCTACCATATTTCCATTGCTTTTAAACTATTAGCAGTTCATTGAGTAGAATTCACAATGTTCAAAAAGATGGAACTTTAATGTTCAGTATTATAAATAAGTTTGTGGAAAAGCTTTCTTCACAAAAGTCAACTGACTTAGGGGTGTAGACTCTCCTTCTAAAGCCATGATCGCTAAGTCTTTTAAACCTTATTCAAAGTGGGACTTTCCAGAGAGCAAAGAAATATAACATCAAGGAACTTTCAATTGTTCCTTTATTTTTTTTTAGATATTCAATCGTGGTGGGAGGTGCCAAGTATAGCACACTTCTGCTCATTATTTAGGGCTGCCTTCAATCTTCTGGACTTTGATATTGAGGTACATACCTGAATGCTGTCTCGTATGAGTAGGCATTGTACAAAAGATTTGTTAGTACTGCTTTCAGCTTCCCGGATATTAACTAGATGATCTAGTCTAGATCATGCTTTGGCTTTATTATGTTACTAATGGCTTATGCATTATCATTTGGTTACTGCATTGATTAATGTTTCGAGCAGTGTGTGTGCCTATACGTGTACTTGTGTATTAATTTTCTACATTATTCTAGGACTTAGAGGAAGCTTTGTTAACGGATGGTGGAACAGAGGGACATTTAGTGCAAGAACTAATAGTCAGATTACTTGAAGGTTGTTTACCCAATGACACTCGCAATGACATCTCCACCTTTAATTACCAGATGTTTCTTCGCAGACTGTTTCGTAAGAAATGTCAGGTAAAATAAATCTTGTATAATTTGCTGTTAAAAAGAGACACATGTTCGCACTATCACTAGAAATAATCAATATGTTCCTTTTCTTTTTGAAGGAATACAAATGCGAGAATCCTTTTAATACAGATGTAGATTTTGAGTTATTGCCTCTTCGTCAAAAAGTAGAAATACTGAGAGCCCTCTGCGACTTCAGGCTTGACGCTGAAGACGTGGTATGTATTCCAAATAAACTAATTTTGTTTATTTTTCATTTTAACTTGATGTATTTAATTGTTCAATTGTTTTCTTTTTTTATACTTGTTCACAGGAGCATTCATTAAGTAATTTGGACTCGGATAGTCTGCGAGTCGAACCTTTAGGACATGATCGTAAGAATTCTGCCTATTGGTACTTTTACGGCACTCGATTATATAGGGAGGACTACATTGACACTTCTAACAGCATCTCATACAAACAGAAAAGTAAACCTAGGGATAAAAAGCGTAAAAGACGACGAAGCAGAGTGGCGAAGGAGGAAGAGGAAGAGGAGGAGAAGAAGGAAGACTGTTTAATACACGAGGAAGGGAAGGAAAGTGTCTGGCAAGTTGTCTGCTTTACTCAGCAGGATTGGAGTCGTTTAGTTGAGAAATTTCGCGATTCGGTAATTGTCTCATTGAACGAGTGTTAATAGCTTTCTCCTTTAGATCTGTTTAATAATGTTATTATACTACTTAGGAGTACGATACCGAACGTAAACTCTACCGTACTCTATCCAAGGATTTCATGCCCGAAATCCCCAAGCTTTTTGACTTAAAGGAGAAGCAACAAAGACGCAAATTATTGCAGCGCAATAGTTCGCGAGTTCTTCGTAGTCACGAACCTGCAACACAGATGGAAACAGTCATGGTCAGATCGAAGATCAAAACTAAAACAAATAAAGGGAGCAAAAAGGGGACACAGAACTCGAAGAATGTTTACGTTAAAGAAGAAACACCGCCGCCGTTGTCTTCGCCGCCCGTTCAGAAGAAAGGACGGCAAACTAATAACTCTTTAGCGTCGGCTGTTGGTCAAATTGTGATCCACACCCGAGATGAAGTGGAAGGATTAGAGAAAAAGAAAGGGGTTGGAAGTAAGAGTGATGGAAATTATGTATCTTCCAACTATGGGTATAAATATGGATATTCTTTTGGAATCGAGGAAGAAGAACGCCGAGTTGGGATGCATAAGGTTCTTGAGAGTCTCAAGGATCATGCGGATGCGTGGCCGTTCATTGATCCGGTGGACGAAGAATACGCGCCACGGTATAATATAATTATGGAGTTTACAGTAATGTTTCCCTGTTAGTATGTCTGTCGGTCTTCTCTCTACTAGATTATCAATTTTCCTACTTTTTCTGGACACACCTTCAAAAGTGGCGATTACGATTGAGGGGAATAAAGGGATGCACAGAATAAGCTATCTATACATGAAAAGTGATACCGTCGAAGTTTGTTAATGGTTCCGAGTAGCGAGCTACTAGAGACACATTACTGTACAGTCAAATCTATTTTAAAACTTGGTATTAACATGACACCGACATTATTTTTCTCATATAGATACTACAGTGTCGTACGGAAACCTATGGATCTCAGTACAATGGAGGAAAAACTTGATGGTGGTTTGTACAAGAGTTTAAATGAATTTAAACGGGACTTTCGTCTCATAGTGGACAACTGTAGGCAATATAATGGTTCTGATAATGGTTAGTATTATTTGAATTTCTATTTATACACATGATGAGTCACAAGAAATTAAAAAAATCTTTTTTTAAATATATATATAAAGATACTAAGATATTGTATATTTTTTCTTTTTTTTTTTAATTCATGGCGTTGCTGCTAATGCCTAGACAATATGTAATGAGTTGGAATATTATAACCTTGAAGTGACTTTGGACTCATATAGTGTTCAATTTCTCATGATTCATCTTATACATATATTATTTTAGTTTATATTAATATTTACAATTACAACATTGTGTTCTTTTGTGTAGTTAGATTAAGGTGACCTGTTTTAGAATTAAGGAAAGCCATATTACATACCTTCTCATTGTATTTCTTATATTTACCCCGATAGAAATATACTTACATATAGTATTTTCATGTAGTCATACTTGAACCTTAACGTGATTTAACTTCTTTCCAGAGTATACTGAAATGGCTTTCAATCTTAAAGATGCGTTTGATAAAGCTGTAAATCGGTATTTAGAATCTGAAACATCCAGCGACGAGGACCTGTCGTCGCCAAAGACATTTCTCGCAACGCCTGCATCACCGTCGTGTCCTTCTCGAGTATCCTCTCCGCATCAAAATCGCAAACGATCGAAAAAGTCCACGAAAAAATCGAAATCGTACAAATCTGAAGGCAAAGGAAAGTCCAAAGTGAACGAGAAGAATGACGAGGAGGAAAAGCGGGGGAAAAATTATAAGCTTCCAAAGAAAAAGAGGGGGAAGAAAAAGAGTAAGAAAGCTAAAGACGAGGAATCCGCGAATGAGGAGGAACAAGAAGATCAGGAGAGCGAGGATGCTATGTCCGAGTCGAGTATCGTAACGTCGAAAAGAAGGAAACACATAGAAGCAAACAATTTATTGTTGAAAACCAAAAAGCTGTCGTCCAAAGAGTCGGAAGAGTTAAAGAAAATGAATAAGAAAATTAGCAAGGAACGCCATCAGCAGAAAAAGGAAGCGGAAAGTGTGCGTCCGATCAAAGAAGCAAAAGAGAATAAGAAACGGAAGGAGGACTTTGAGGAGGATTACGAATCCCTAGTCATTGCGAAAAGTAAAAGTGGAAAGATCGAGAAACAGGAAATCGAGGAGACCGAAATACTTACAGAGAATGCGAAAAAGAGCAAGGCAAAGAAAGTAGAGCCTCCTCCAGTAGACGAAGAGATATCTGAGAACAAGGACAAGACACAGCATATCAAAACGAAGAAAAATCGGAAGAAGGAAAAGACAGCGTTGAAAGTGTTGAAGCCCGAGGAGAAATCCGAGAAGAGTCGCGGGAAGGACAAAGAAAAGAAATCAAAACAAAAAAACGATGACGCGAAAAACGGAGAAATATCCAGCGAAATAGATTCCAAAGATTTAGATCTAGAAAGCGATGTAGATTCAAAGGACACCCCTACGTCTAAGAAGATTACTGCATTTATAGGTGATAAGGACATAGAATCGTTGGACGGTTTAAAGGATAAGCTAAACGAGCGACGGCGGGAGGAGAAGCTGAAGGGCGAGAAAGAGAAACCGAAGAAAACAGGGAAAAGCGACTTTCACACCGTGTATTCAAAAAAAGTGCCTTCAAACGGTAGTACCTTTAATGACAGCGATAAAGCCAGCGTCAAACGACCAAAGTTAAAAAAGGGAATGAAAGAAGAAAAAGTTCCTACCACGGAGGATCCTGTGAAAACACAAGACCAAGAGACAAGCGAAATTAAAAAAGCGAAATCGACAAGCAAGCATACCAAAGGATTCGGAAAGGAGGAAAGCTCAATGCAAGCATTGAATCAGGCAACAGAGCAAACACTCCATGTAAGAATATATTCTATTTCACGTTTAGATAATTTGTTCGATAATATTGCGACACATTGTTTTATTGTTTTTTTCTTTCTGCTTTTGAATAGGACATCAACAAATGGTTAGACGACGCACCAAGGCTCTCCGAATTTTCCTCCGGGAGCGATTCTCCGATATTTCATTCTTCTGTTGAATCTGCTCGATCTGGACCAAAGGTAGAAGCGCCGAAAAAACGACCAAGTTCGATTAAGATCTTTGGTCCTCATGGACCCAGTAGACCAAAAAAGATACAACGCACGATAGACCGTTTGCAGCCTGGGAAAAGTAAGGGAAATTTGCTGTTAAAGAAACCGCTTAATTTACCTAGCGCGAGCGTCAACGAAACGGTAGACCGTCCGTTGGCCAGCGACAACGATCAGGCGAACAAGAACGCCGACGAGGAACCAAAACTTAGTCTAGGAACAGTCCTGAAGAACGTGGACTCTATTCAGTTAATTTGTAAAAGTTTAGTATCCTCGCCCAATCCTAATTTGTCGAATGACGACGAAGAAGAAGACCATAGTGTTACTCCGATAGCTCCAGTACCTACGTCTAAGGAGGAGAAGTCCTCTATTGGGAAACCGGTTGCGCAAACACCCGTAGAGGTGGAAGAATCAAAAGATAGTCAATCTAACGCGAAGGAGGTGCAGAAACCTAAAACAGCAATGCCAAATTTGAGTGCCTGGTTTAAGGCGTTCGGTGCGCCTAAATCAAAGAAGAAGGACGATGAATCGGAAGATGGTGCAACGAAGAAAGATGGCGAGCTGCAGGAAGTGTTCTGTGGGAGGCAGAGAAGAATGAGTACTGGCGGTAGTAGTGTGAGTGAATCAGTTTCCAGTTTTTCTCAAGAATCACCGCCAGGACGATCGGGTCGCTCTCCGCAAGCGCAACCCATTATAGCTTCTGTGGAACCACAAATAAGGGGAGCAGGATTCTATCAAGATGCTCTGTCGACGGGAAGTAGTCCTTACAACAGCCCTTATTACGCTACTCCACCAAGGTACAGCGCTCAATTACCACCCACTCCATCACCTCAAAATCATCCTCTTTCTCCAGCTTACCCATCGTCGTCTTATGAGCAAGCACCTCTCTACTCCCAGGTACCGCCTCAGGTACCCCCTCAACAATCTCATCAATCATTTCAGAAGTCACCCCAGGAAAATTCCGGGGAAGTGTATCATCAATTGTCGCCTACGTTTCCACAGCGTTCTCCGCAAGCTAACTTTCCTCAAAGTTCAGCACAGAGCGAATCATTTAATCAACAACAAATACCACCAGCTAATCAAAATCCGTCTCCGGTCTACTCGCAACACTCCCCTCAACCGATACAGCAGGTGTTTTCACAACCTTCTCCTCAACCACTGCCATCGAATTACTCTCAACCATCTCCTCAACAATCGCCTACCCCTAAATACCAACAACCGTCCCCCCAACAGACCACCACGAATTACTCTCAGCCTTCGCCTCAAGCATCTAAATATTCTCAAGCTTCGCCTCAGCAACCCCGTTCTCCCTACTCTCAGCCTTCGCCTCAAGCACCACCGCCCAATTATTCACAGCCGTCTCCCCAACAGCAGCATTCTCCTTATGCGCAGTCCCCACAGCAGTCGTCCGGATATTCTCAACTTTCCCCCCAGCCACCATCAAACTACTCTCAGCCTTCTCCTCAACCTCCTCCCGTTTATCCGCAACAATCAGAATCTTCAAATTTTTCACATCCATGTCCTCAAACTCGCCCTGCTGGTTACTCGCAGCCGTCACCCCAGCCTCTTACAGGATACTCACAACCGTCTCCGCAACCACGAAATTATTCCCAGCCGTCGCCTCAGCAAATTCAAACCTTCCCGCAACCCTCGCCGCAGGCAGCACCCACGTATTCTCAAACTTCTCCACAAAACACGTCCTATTCACAGCCGTCCCCGCAACAATCGGTTAAATATTCTCAACCCTCTCCTCAACAGTCCGCAAACTACTCACACCCTATACACTCACCACAGACCCCACAGAATTATTCGCAACTGTCGCCTCAACAAGCGCCACCGAACAATTACTCCCAACCATCACCTTCGCCTCAGCAGTCCCGCAACTACTCGCAACCGTCGCCATCACCGCAACAATCCCGCAGCTATTCGCAACCATCACCGTCACCTCAACAGTCCCGGAACTATATGCAACCGTCGCCGTCGCCTCAACAGTCCCGCAATTATTCCCAGCCGTCACCGCAACAGAAGTCCACCTGCACGCCGCAACCCTCGCAACAAGCTCCCAGTTACTCACAGCAATCGCCCCAACAGAATACAAACTACACGTCCCAACCACAGACCTCTAAAAGCTCGGAGGAATGTTCACCGAGTACAGCGACACCGTCAACTTATTCTCGAGGATTCAAACACAATCACGGTTATATACCATCACCGGCGCCATCATCGATCAGCGAAACGGAGCACCGATCAGAGTATCTTAAGTCATCCAGCAACGTCGAGAAGTCTTCGAGCAGCGAACAACAGAGAAATTTTACTGTTCCGACGGAAGCGTCGCTGAGCCTGAATACAAACCATCAGATTTATCAGTCGCCAAATCAGTATCCACCAACGTTCGGGAACAATTACCCAAATCTAGATCTACAGAGACCGAGCCGGGAACAGTCGCAGCAACAGCAACAAACATCCCAAGAGCGCCCCAATTTCACCGATCTCAGTGAATCTCTGAACGCACAGAAGTACGTTCAACAGCGTTCGTTCCTTAGTAAAACGTCGGCTGCCAGTGATCAGTTATCGACACAGGAACAGCAATCTCAACTACTAGCGTTCCAACAGAACCTGACGACGCACGAATCTCTTTACCCGAGTGGTTTTCAATCGTCCGGGTATGCAATGCCAAACTCGAGACCGGTTTACCCCAGCCCACACTATTTTGATGCTAGCTCGAAGACTGCCGCCGGTGGACCTGTAAATAGCACGGCCAGCAACCTTCCGCCCGTAAAGAAACGTATATACAGTGAATCATCCAGCGATGCAACTCGCAGCCTAACACAGGAGGCTGCGGCGAGATCTAGCCAGGAACAGTTCGCCTTCGACCCAATAATGGCATTGCCGCAACCGGAAGCGATGTCAGCTAGTCAATTCGATGCCTCGTTCGTTGGGAACCTGGCTGATTCGGTGGCCACGAATCCAGCATACGCTCGCCTAGGTTTAGGTTTAGTGGGCCGTACAAGTAAAGAACAGCAGCAATTGTTAACAATCCCTCGACCACCGCCGACGAAACCCGAGCACCTTGCGTACGCTCGTAGTCCAGCCACTGGAGCCGCGGAATTGGATCTTCTTCAGAGTCTGCAAACAGCAGCGGCGAAGAATACCCAGGGCATACTGTCTATGACGCGTAGAGGTGGAGAAGGTTCGGCCACGGGCACCACGTCTGCGCCAACAAAAACGAAAAAGAGTAGAAAGAGCAAACAGCAACAACAACAACAACAACAGCAAGAGCAACAGAACGTCGTGAACGTTTCGTCTGCGGTAAGCACGGAGCCACAACCGGCACCCGGTATACCTGGTTTTTCACAGTACACCGGTACACCAGCAGATTCTATCGGTTTGAAAAACAGCGGTATGGTTCCGCCAGCTGGCAGTGCCTTCAATTTCGCCGCGTCGACAAGCACCACTACCAGTTCACCTTTCTACGATAAAGACGCAGCGGCAGCGTTTGTCCTTTTGGACGAGTTTCGAAATCCAAACAGTTATTACAGTATGGCGCTCAGGCAACAGCAACAACAACAACAGCCACAGGTGCCGCCAGTCACGGACGCTACCCAGCAGGCCTGCAACAAACTCAGCAATCAACCGCCGAGAAATTATCCGCCTCATCCTTTTCTTCATTCCGCGCAGAGATCAGCAGCGTATGGACCACCAGTCTCGGCTTATGTCACGCCTCATGGGCCAAACTTAACAGTGGACCCAACCGCATACCAACAGTACATTCATTCCCTCTATGCACTTCAACCGCCGCCGCCGCATCATCACCGACCGTCCTGGCTTTAGCTGTTAAAATCTGTGTAATGGGCATCTAAATATTTCTACTAGCGCTGTAAAAATCGAAACGTTCGAACTATTCGGACTACAGTTTTTCCTCCATAACGTCGCGCGACTTTGGAGATAGACGCTCCTACATTTGGGAGCAGTCAAATTTTATCTTCACCCTAATCGACTGGCAATTTGTTGTTGGATGGTTGCGCCGCGAAATGACAGGTGTACAGATGCGACGCTTCGAAGGAAGAACTACTTGAAGTTCGAACTACTCAAACTTCGAATTATAGTAAATATTTCTAACTATTGAAATATCAATCGTATCAATTCTTATCAATCAACTTATTAGTGTGTCCATTTGTCCAAGGTATATTATGCGATTATATATACCCAAGCATCTTAATTCCTCTTCGGTGCAACACTAAGGGAACTTCCAGAACTTCAAGTTTTTGTAAGTAAAAAATTTGATAAATTTTGTGAAAATTGAAATTCAAACAAGCACTTTAAACCAATCCATGGGAAATGACTACTTGATAGGAATGATATTCAAATGGTTAGAAATACTTGAAACAATTTATAGTCGAGACTAGAGCTGTTATTTATGAGATACTCGGGTAAACAAAAATTACCCGAGTATACTCCACATTTTCCTCGATTGTTCTATTCGTGCTACCTGGTTATTTACAATAATTTAGGTAATTTATATTTTTGTGTGGAATAACACGAGTAAAACAATTATTATTATTATACATTATATATAATATTATATTATCTAAAGTTTAAACATTTTTATTTTTATATAAAAGAACTGTGTTCACAATTAACGATGTTCTTTGCTGCAGAGAATACGCGTTCTGAGCTCGTAGAAGTCACGGAAATACATAAATATATTCTCGCAAGTTTTGCTTATCTAGGGTATCTTTTATCATTTTTTTCCACGAAATGTATTTGTGTGTATCTGCGACGACGTCTGCGAGTTGTGTACTCAAAACGTGTAATTCCTAGGGCGAGAAATCGTAAACGTTATTTCTAAACATAGTCCTCAGTCTGGAAATACTGATTTATCAGTATTTTTCCACAAAAATAAAATTATTAGCAGAATTAGCAGAATACTCGAGTAAAGGTACTTGCTCTAGTTGAGACGTTCGAATAGTTCAAACTTTATTTACAGCTACAGCCCTAACTTGTACGACACTTCGGTGGATATGCCGTCCCTCGTTGAGCAGAAGGAACAGCGTTTAAAACGGCCAAATACCTCTGACACAAAAAGTATTCAGAGGAACAAATTGATATATACTGCAGACATACATTACTTCCCTTAATCACGCTGTTTTTCAATCGAATATTTTTTAGTAGTTGTATTACTTTATATAAGGAACTTTTTCTTTTTAATGTATAGTTTTTGCTATTGATAACAGAGGTGACAGACATGGTATAGGATAGATAGTATCTGATATATTTTTGTGCTCCAATGTAAAAAAAATTCTATAATTTCCTAATTCTTGTCAACTTGAAACAAGATAATAGCAATATTAATGATGTAAGAATTTCTGTTATACCTAGCAGAAGTAACGTGCTAATTTTGTTAAAGTACAGTGCAATTATATTTTTATCATTTTTAGTTTAATGTGTATCTATTCGAAAAATAATTGTATATAGATAAGTTTTTATCTACTAACTTTAGCACTAAAGTTCTATTTAGTTCTCGACATTGCCGCCCACAATTGAAAAGAGTCTCCTCATAATGTTAACATAAATCTTTATAAAACATTGAATCTATCCTATATCTTGCCTATGCTAACATCAAAACTTATTGCTGAACATGATTACAAAATTTTTACTTTAATGTCGTGTTCAAATTCTTTTTCTAAACGCTGTTTCTTTCAATATTGTTTGTCACCGAATTCGCTGTCAGAATTTTTTGCTCTCCCATCACAATACCAGAGTTTCCCTTGTTCAGTTTTGTTTGATTATGGACGGTCACAGCATAATATTAACTCAAATCTTTTCAATTTTGGGGGAGAGCAGACAAACAATTTATTTATTTTGTCGATTTTTGAGTATTTGCTCACCATCTTTTTGTCATCAATTTAATAATTTCTCCAAGAAGAACTTCGGTACTGACATTGTAAGACAGACAGAAATTCTAATCAGTATGTTCTTCGTGAACATAGAAAGAAACGCCGTGAACTCGTGAATGTCAAGCAGTAAAAAAATCGCGCAATCGTGGTCGCTCGTTTCTTTTCTTTTTTTTTTATTTATATATGTGCATTTTTTACTGATTGACGAGAGAATAACGGATTTTTAAAGCTTTCCAGAATTCGGGTGCCGGATTTTCCACCGGGCTGTCCTCCACCCTCTTTTCGCATTTGTTTCCCGTTTTTTACCGAAAGCGATTCAAACTTTGACATTTTTACACGATTTATCAGGAAAACAGAAAAGAAAAAGATGTTTAGCTTTTATCGGATAATCTACTTATGTAGTCATATGTACATAAAGAGTAAGCCTACATCACGTGGGAATTTTTGATAGTTCTTTTTCTAATGAACTAGTCGACAACTTAGACGCGTGAAGTTCAGTCGCTAGTGACCGGAAGTAACCTTCTATCAAAAGTTCCTCTATCTACTAACGCTCTTACAGCGCTACTATCTATTTCTCTTTCTCGATGTATCGGGGATATGAATTATGCAATATTCAATTTTCTAGCGAAAGAAGCAAGTTTATTACGACAGCGCTCGTAACACATCCAGCCTGTTGTAAATATTTCGCCTTTTCCCGAATTTATGTTCGAAAAAACAAAATAAAGTGAAAAGAGAATGGCTAGATAAAATGTAGGGGTATACGTGATTTCTAAGTTCGAAGAATTTCTGTATGATATCGAGCGCACTGTTGCCGGTGTATCTTATGTAGAGTATATAGATTCAATAGTATGTAAGCTAGAATTCGTTTCTTTGTATATAAAATACATATCCTTCATAGACGATGTGCTCGATGTAAAGAAAGATCTGCAAAGTCAAAGACCTTGTAGAGTCGTCCGCGGTAGGTTACGAATGGAAAAATGTAGGGAACTAGATGTGTGTGGAAGATGAATATGTGCATGCGTGAGTGCGAGTTGAGTGCACACGTAAGTATAAATGCGAGAAACCAGTACGTGTGTCTACTTCTGTATTCGTGTGAATATGGACGAAATTGTAATACGCCGCAATCATACATTAACCCACCTTATTGCTAAAAGAAACTGATGGAAGCGGTATATTAAAACTTATAAATATATACATATATATTGTAAATGTATATTGTAAATGTATCGATGACAGATTAAAGCACAGTTTGTTACAAAATCCTCTGTAATAATTATTGATTCATTGTTTAATTTTATTGTCTGATTATAATGACGCGTTTAACGTTTTATGTATATATACTTATAACCATTATTTCAAACATTTCTATCAATAATTTTAGTGATCCCATAAAATACAAATTGTTGATGTAAAATATGTTATTCGATACGAGTGGGCGGTTATAGTATAGTTTTATATTTTCTTATAGTCTCCTACTGGTTTTGTAAGCCATCATAAAGCATTGCCGCAAAAAATCCCTTAAAAGGATCCAATAACGTCACGCTGCCGATAATTGTCCCATCAATGTACCAATAGTGGTGGTACTTAGTGGCATCATGATCCGTACCGTAGGATCGTATTATGTCCCCACCCTCAGCACAAATTGTAACGTCACTATCTGAGTTAGACTACATCATAGCTTTGTGATGTCACTCAGATTCTCACTATAGTATTTCCCCCACTATTTATCCCAGAAATCTCTCGATCTGGTAACGCTGAAATATGACATTAATCAATTCAATTGATCGTGGAGAAATGTTTTATAGATTTTATTGAACCAATTGATTTTTATTCGAACAGAACGGCGAACATAGATCAGTACAAGTATTCAGGACCATTTCATTTCGTTAATATCTATACATGCGGTAAGGTTTCTAACAAAAATCATTTCATAAACAATTCGAAAAAGTACCGTGTGAATTTCAATTTTATTAAAAACTTAATTCTTTTGAGGAGGTGTGTATGATAAAACGAAACATGATATAGTATGCATGGAATGTGAACACGATAACTAGAACGAGTTCCGTATCATTTCTGGGTTTCAGCTAAAGCAACGAAAATTGCAGATGCAGCAAAGAGAATTTATAACTAACTCAAAGATAGTGAATTGTAGAATTCCGAGGAAGTTACACATGCGAAACTAAACCGTAGGCCATCTGCGAAATATGGTTTGACATTTTTTATTTTACGACCGAAATACAAAATTGGCAACGTCCACGTGAAACGTATGTTTACAACAACATTATTTTATTTATGTCAATGTATTGAAATCAATTGTGTCATTTTACGGATAAGTACGATTGATAAGATTTTCTCAGTCCAGTAACGGTATGTTTTTTTGTTTCATTTTACTTCAAGTCGAGACAAAATGTTTCTGTATTTGATCACTTTATGGCATATATAGATAAACGTATCATGTGTAAATGATCTGCAATCACAATTGCACTTATTCAGCGATGCTTTTCATTTGTAGATAACAGTTTGTGCCTTTAACCTAGTGTGCAATTTCTACACATTCACAAAATGCTTGAAAATATAAACACGGAATTACTACCGATAAAAGCCCATTATTTTTTATTCAATGCTGGTAAGTAAACTACTTTGAAATTTGAAGAAATATCTAACGAGCTATTTAAAAATGATATTATTTGGTTTCAGCCACCGGACCAATAGTGCCATTTCTACCAACAATTGCAAAACAATTAGGATTTTCTGGCTTTTTAGTAGGCACAATATACACAATATTGCCTATTTCGGGTTTGGTAGCTAAACCATTGTTTGGTGGTTTGGCTGACAAATATAAGATTCATAAAACATTGTTTTTATTATTTCAAGTAGTAGTTGCTATAGCTATGTTCACAATTCACTTCATTCCTGAAATAGACAAAGGTGTAAATGCTACGTTTAATTGTAAAGAGATAGCATCTGTACAAATTTGTTCAAGGAATGGATTTTCAAATGATGTTGTACAAAGTGTAGTCGAAAAACATAAGAATGTATCATGTCAGGTATATGTTTCATGATATACTCTAAACTGTAATAGGTAATTGTATTTTGACTTATTATAGTGTCTTATCCTTTCAGCTATCCTGTAAAGCAACACCAGATATTTATACTGAAATATGTAATAGCTGGAAAGCAAAACAATTTTGTAATAAAGTGAACTCAAGTATTTCAGATACTGAAACAGTGAATTTTTCTATAGGATTTGATGAATTTTATGACCTTCCAGTAAGTCTCTTACACATTAATTTTCTTAATTGTGTATCTGATTAATGTATAATAGAAAAATTTTAAAAACTTTTAATTTTCAGATAAAAACATGTATAGACATCCGTATTCGTACTGCTACATTTTCAGATGGTATTGTACACGCATCATTGTGCGAGAAGTACATCAGAACCTCATGCATAATTACATGTCATGATAATCCAGTTTTTCATCGACTTTTGGAACAGGCTGATACTTCTCAAAATACTGCTCAAACCTCAGGGTATCAATTTCATTCATTTCTATGGGCAACCATAATTAGTTGGATTGGAATGGCAGTTGTAGTCAGTGTAGCAGATGCTATTTGTTTCAATCTTCTCGGTTAGTATATTGTGTTGGTTAATTAAATATTTTATAATTCTTACGGTTTTGCATTACAGGAACTGAAAAAAGAAAAGAGTATGGAAAACAAAAAATGTGGGGCAGTATAGGATTTGGTATTTTTGGAATTAGTGCAGGGTATTTAGTAGATACATTCAGTGAAGGAAAAATTTACAAAGACTATACTTGTATATTTTATATTATGCTGGTCATTATGATTCTAGATATTATAGTATCAACAACTATAAAAAAGGTACATTTCCTTCTTTTTTAAGCACACATTGTTGTATTCGATAGATCAAAATAGATAGTACAGAAGTTGCATACTTCTTACTTATCAAGAGAATGAAAAAATTGCCAGGTAATGGGAGAAAGCAGTATCATTACAGAAAAATCAAGATAGATCTGAGGATGAAGCATCAATATTAGGGGAACTATTAACCCTTTGTAAAGAGGGTCACATATTGTCATTTGGATGGTGGTGCATAGGTGCTGGAATGTGTACAGGGGTTGTATGGAATTTCTTATTTTGGTACACTGAGGAGATAGCAACAAGTTCCCAAATACCATGGCTCAAAACTTTACAAGGCCTTTTTACTGGCATACAGTGTTTCTTAGGAGAGCTACCTTTCAATTTTATCTCTGGAAGTGTATTACGAAAACTGGGCCATGTAAATGTTATGAGTTTAGTTTTATTAACCTATGCAATTAGGCAAGCAGTTTATATTATATCATTATGTAAACACATCATATTATTTTATTTATTATTACTTACCCTATATTTTTGTTTTACAGATTTATGGCATACAGTACAGTAACAAACCTCTGGTGGTTCTTAATTATTGAAATGCTACATGGACCATCGTTTGGTCTTTGTTGGCCCACTATGGTATCGTATGGTGATAAAGTAACACCACCTGGTACTAAAGCTACCATACAAGGGTTTATCGGTGCTATATTTGAAGGAATAGGTTGGACGAAATAAATTAGTAGTATAATTTTGACTTACTTCAATCATCTGTTACATATACAATATTTATACTTTCAGGTGTATCAAGTGGTAGTTTAATATGTGGATGGTTAATAGACACATATGGTGGTGTTATAACATTTAGAGCTTTTTCAATAGGTGCGTTAGTGTGGTTAACTATTTTTGGTCTGCATCAATTTTATCTTCGAAGACTTAAACCGTCGTCCAATTACATGGGACATAATCGTGAGTAACGATTATGAGATTACAGAAATAACCATAAGCGTATTAGTGTACTTAAAAAGGACATATTACAGTTGAAGCAAAATATTCTTTTATTTGTTGATCTTTTCCAGATTTGGCAAATTATGCAAATCCGGATGATGCAATTCTCATGACAATGAGTCGTGAACTGCAAACTTATTAGTAAAAGACAATAAATTTTATACATATACTTAGCTCATTTACTTTGCAATGGCTGTTTTAGCAGTACATAGCAGCATTTCCTACGATTATAGGTCAATTGTTTATATATTCGTGATTTATGTTTTTGACGTATTGTAAATAAAGTATTAATTGTTCAGTATTATGTATTCTCGTTGTGATCGTGTTCGTGAATGTATTCATCTTTTTTTTTTTACAATAAAATCATTGTGTTTTGTCTTTCATTCAACAATCAATTCCTGCCATGTAAAACGATATTTTAAATATGTCGACAATTAAAACATACAGATAAGTCGAAAGGAAGCAGTGCGAGGATGTGATTTCAGTCGAAACTTAGAAAATTGCTCACAAAATATCTCAACCATTTATTCATCGTGAATTCATTTTTTTTCTTTTCTTTTTACGAGTGAAATTATATCATGCTAGTAATTCCATTAATTACCAGTGTGTAGTTTCAATTATTTATCGAAATCACGCGATAATAATATTCTTTTATGTATTCCGCATAATATGTCGATAAAAAGCTACAAATAACTTTCTTCTGATTTAATACCACGGCAGTGGATAACAGTTGCTCACGCGCGAAACAGAATAGCTGCATGCGAAAGGATTCGATGGTCATTTTTGTGTAGCATCAGTCATCCATAGAATTTCGCTTCTGTTAGCTTTTTCGAGATGGTGACATAGCCTGGTTCGGTACAGGCTCGACAATAGCCTGGAGATTAGGAATTTCGCCTGCGGTATCACAGCAGTCGTTCATTATAATTCCAGTACCTGAATGAATAAAGGCAAGACTTCCTTCGCTGGAGGAAGCTAAACTAGCTGACAGTGGAGGTGATCTTTCTTTAGGCGATGCTGAAGAAGCTAGATTGTTCATGGTAGTGGTACTAGATGTTGCTGGTTCTAATGTACCATGAAGTTCAAGTATACGACTTTCAAGAAGAAGATTGATCTCGGCTTGTGCTTTATACTTCGATTCAACAGCTTCCAGCTCGGCCTCGTGTTGATCCTTTGTTTCTTGTAGAAGTCGTTGTAACTCTACAAGGTGTGCTTCCTTTCGTGCATCCTTACTTTCCATTTCGCCCAGGCGTACTTTTAAGGCTTCTCCAAGGGATGTTCGTGCCTCCAATTGTCGCCGTAAATCTTTAAATATTAAGACGTTCACTTTTAATACTCTAATTTTTATGAACACATTGTGCAGAATCATCGGTCACCACAGAACAATCTAGACTTAATAAATACATCTGACATACTTACTAGTTAATTCTTCCGAATATGACCGCTGTATTTGTGTTGCTTCTTGTTTGCTCAATGGTGACAAACCTCCTGTGGTTTCTTGCAGTTTTGCTTGCGCCTGTATATTGAATGAAATTTTATAGATTCAAGCCGATACGAAATTTTAAATTATTTATTCAAATATTACCTCTCCAAGCAGAAGGTATTTCTTTTGCACAGTGTCAAGAGTACGTTCTAATTCATTGCTGCGGTCTGCAGCTTTTAAGGCGACTCGTAGACGATGCCCTGCATCGAAAAGAGACGCATCCGTGGAACGAATTCGTTGTTCACATTCCGCTACCTTTTTCTGTTCGTCCTTTAGTTCAACTTCTATAGATTCAAGACGATCCTTCAAAGTTTGATTTTGTCGTTCTTCCTCCACACACTACATCATTGTTAATTACATTAGTTGTTTCAGTTTTAATTGTCACTAATCATACTGACCAACAGTTTAAACTTTCTTTATTTGTTCCAACCTTCAATAGGTCATTCTTGTAGACTTTTATTTGCTGAATAGATTTCCTCCATCACACTCAGCTTTTTCTAAAAACTGTCGACATTGAGAATTTGTGACGATACCTGTTGTTCGTGTTACAGCTTTCTTTATATGAAGAAAGTCTCTTTTTATCGTGCGACATCGTTAAATTCTATCTCAGAATCCTATTTCTTAAATTAATCGGTAGCCTCGTTAGCCTTAAACAGTGTTTAAACATCTTCAAATGTTTCTAACATTATTAAAATATATCATTTGATATCATTTTCTCTGGGAATCATTTCTATAATTTTTACAATTAAAACACAAAAAATCTTTAAAATTGAAAACTTTAATGAAAAATAAAATAAAAAAATTTTTTTTTAGAATCAATCTCTCAAAAAATGAGGATGATGGAGTACAATATTTAATAACTTTGTAATCAGCGCATAAATATCTATAAGCATCACGTATTGGTTATTGCAACATAAAGTATCTATTAAAGAGTGTTAATAGAATTTTTGTTTGTATCACCTTCGTTTGCCAGTGATGCAATGCTTCTTTATACCGTTCCTCAGCCTGTATAGCTGCCCGTTTGTTACTCTCTAATTCTGCTTTCAACCCTTCCACTTCTTTTTTCACTAATTTCAATCGATCAGTCTGCTTAACAAACAGTTTATATGTAACGATAATCGAAATAACAAACCAAATTTATATCTATGATAATACCAACTAACCAAAGCATAATTATGCTCTTCCAACGCGCGCGAATCTCTCAATTTACCAAGAAGTCTTCGATTACGTTCGGCATGGACCTCTCTACGCTGCCTCTCGAACTGCAATTGAATTTGCATTAGCTGTAGCAATTGACTTGTACATTCAGCATCCAAGCCGTCTTCATCCCCAACTTCATCTTCTCCGTCGTTTTCCTTTCTTTGTCTTTGCTTAATGGCGACAGTTCCTTTAAAAAATTATTTCATTAGAACTTTATTAATAATTGGAATTTATTGTGTTTTGTTACATTCCTATACTGACTTATTTTATCACCAGAAATATTATTAGCACGCGTACATGCTTCAACGTATCTATCAAGCATCGCCGTTGGCGACAATCTATTTTCAGTATTTTGTTGATTACGTTTTTGTATGTTCATTTGATTCTTTTGATCCAAAATTCCTAGTAACAAGTATTCATATGAAAGTAAATCGAACTGGGTCTGGGTTCCAGTTTCTTCCATTCTTTTTGCCATCATCGGTTTCAGTTTATCTATGTTTGGACAAGATTTGCTTTTCCGAACCTGTGCGAAATTTATTTTGTCAACACACAATTTTTCTATATAAGTCTATTAAAAATATCTTACTTTGCAAATAGAATTAGTGCTTGAGTATTGAGCCGGAATTTGATATTGAGAATATAGACGCAGTTGGTAAATCCTTTCTGTTAAGTCGACTACCAAAGTATTTTCAATTTTTTCATTGTGATGCTGTTGCCGATCAACGTATTTCGAACATTCTAGCTTTCCAGCAGCCTGAGAGCTTACAATCTCTAAAACCTGCACCATATCTACCGTTATTAATATGCAATAACCTTATATACAGATATATAGAAAATACGAAACCTCTTGATCTTCTTGCCACGAATCGTTTTTCTCGTTCTGGTTTGTATCTATCTCCGCGAATCTTCCATCCTCTTCCACGTTAACAGATGGTTTTTGCTGTTCCTTGACGGCCTGTCTATCCGCGATAATTTTACTTATCTTGTGCGAAATGAATCCGTGTGTATTGTTACCATCTCCACTCCCAATCGTAGAACCGGAAGTTGGTGTCGATGGTCGAGAATTTATTCCCACAGTGCCATTGCCAAACGTGGTTAAAGCACGGACCGCAGCGGACCCGACAGGTACTTGCCTCGTTGATAATTTCCGTACATCCTGCGTAAAATTAAAAATATTATTCTAATCTTCGCACTTAATCCTTGTAAAACATACCTTAACAGGAGTTGTCTCAGGTGTGGCTTCGACTGCAGCTTCTGGTGGAGATGTACCGCTTCTATTATTATTGGGCGTTGAAGGAGCGGATCGCTGTTCGTGAGACGTAGCTGGAAACGGAGGGCTTTGAGGTGGTACTGTCATACTTGGTGACCAGAAAGTCTCATCTTCACCATTAGTAATTTCTAATGGTGGTAATCCTCCGCTAGTATTTATTGGAGTACATGTTGAAGAGTGATCTGGAAAACATATTATAATGATCAGAGATTTGCGAGAATCCGATGGTTGGGACAGGTCGAGAATTTTATTCGGGATTGGGACGGATGCTCGGGTAATTCCGATATATTCGAGAACTTGAAATTTTGAAGAATCTGTCCTAATCCCGAATAAAATTCTCAATCTGTCCTGATCCGACCTAAAGGAACCTACCTAAAGGTGGGGTAGAACGTGAATTTACAGTATTGAATACTTCTTCCCGACACTTGTCTAACGTGAAACGACCACATTCTGCCATAATATCATGATGTTCCATTTTTTTCCATCTGAAACACAATTGAACAAATTGACAGAGTATTGTTAAGTATAAAGTGTGTTCTAAATTAAAATCGCAAGAATATTTCATTTTTAAATGTCATTGATAACAATTGTTGTATATCTTCCAATGATTTACAAGATGTTTCTGTGTATTTAGTTTATAAGAATACACTGTATATAATATAAATGAATTTTAGTTTGCACAGTGTGCAAACACTACCTTGCAGCAGAAATCTCTGTATCTTTGGATGCGGTAACAAGTAATGGATGCATGCGCACCGAATCCAGCATTGGTCTAATTGTATGAGTAAAAGTAGTGAATTGATCTCGTTGAATGTATTGTTGTTTCAAATATGAAATAAAGTTGCACGGATACATAGCATACAGTCTGTGAAACAAACTATATAGGCCCACCTGTAACAAGACATTAACATTGATGATTTGCTTAATAATTTACTTCAACAGCACAACTCACTTGTAGATGTAATAAATATAAATGATTTTTATCAATAGTTCCTGCTGCTGTAGAGGTAAAATGCATGGGAGATGAGAACAGGGACAATGACTCATCATGATAGTAAGATGCTAGCCGGCCAAAAACCTCAAAAATTTCTGAGAGATATGGCCCTAAAGCAGCTGGTAACATTGGTAACAACATTACCAAGAGAAGAAGTGCACTCATGAGAGACAGTGTATCTGCTTCCATCTGAAAACATATTAATTAAAAAATCACAAATATTTGGTAGTTTTGTCTGTAGCAGATGTTTGACTAATAATGTGACTTACTTTAAGTAACTTAAGTAAATCTCGAAATAAAGCATGACTGGCAAGCTTATACAACCATGTAGGTTGTCGACGAGCAATATGACCTAACAAAGTAAGAGTCTGAATTCTTTGGCTATTTCCTTGTTTAGAAAGAGCATCTGATAAACGATCTAAAAGATGTTTGTCATGTGGATCTCGAACACTGGCTAATACCTCAACAGCCCTTAAGGAATTTGTGGACAAGTAATAGTCAAAAAGTCCATTTACCAACCAATTGTCTTTTGCTAAAAACATGTATTGATAGAAATATGTATTGAAAAAAAAGAACGATTCAGATTTCAATCAAAACATCAAATTTATGTTACTTACTACTCAGGAAAAGTTCGTGGAATTCCTTTTTTATTTTTTCTACCTCCCCTAGTTTATTAGATTCCAATAGACAGAAGAGATCAGTAATGCTTATTGTGTTGATGTTCATCTTGACAACAATAAGTGTTCCAGCATAGACAAATGAAACTTAGCTTGATCATCCGATCATGAAATGGAATTAGAAGTGAATTTATAAGGCTTAGCTTCATCCATTTGTCATTTGTGATGTAGTGCAGACTTCATAAGAAGCACAGGGATCCTTGGAACACCTGGAACGTGACAGGAAATTCAGCAGAAGTAATTTGAAAGAAGTACATTTTTTTTTAAATTTCATGCTCTAAGAACTGTCAATTCGTACAAATCGGCATATGAATTTCGATATTATAAATCTATACGAAACAGCGTGAAATGACAGGACTCTAAGGCTATAGAAATGGAAACTTTATATAAAATATTGCTAAATTGACATTAAATATTTTACTCTAAATGTATAAAAAAAATTTGTCGGTACGGCTCTGTGGTATTCGTAAAAAGGTCATTCAGTACGATATTCGCGAAAGACTTCCGATGAATATGATTTAAGTTTCTAAATGGAATGTCAAACCCTAAGTTTAACTAGAAATGTATTAGTTGAAATTAACAAATTAACTTACCCAAAGTTCATCGAGTACTTCGACGAATCTCCGCAAGTTCTATGGCGAATGGTATACCATTGTAGATATACTGTAGACCAGCAGACTGGTGCGCATTGATGTTGTTACAGCACAGAGTATATCTACAGCATGAAACTTTTGTCATAGACGTCATAGAGTATTCTTACAGAAGCGAAACTTCTGTCGAAATCTTTGATATCCATAATCACAAATTGAGTAACCTTGATATACCGCTTGTAAGCGGTAGACTGCGTTGCCATTTCTTTAGACGGATATTTCTATCATGTTTTCTGAACCATTGGGCGAAAGAGTTATATGAAAAGTTGAAAGCTTTGCAAAGCGCGGTGATATTTAAAACTTAATATAAAGTAGATAGTGATAGTTTGTAAATATACATAAACGATTCGGAAGAATGTGATAAGTAGTAAAAAATATAAGATATAAGTATAGTATGTAGTTTTGAAGTTTTGTATTGAGTAAATTCACAGAGTTTTGGGACGATTTTCATAATAGACATATTTAGGGACGCATGCGCACTGAAAATTGGTTCTTATGGAACATCAGAGTTTCGTCTCTGTATAAGCATCTAGATCACTGATTTATCAGTGATCTACATACTCTGGACCGGAGATAAAACAGAAAGTTTATCTTTGTTCTGATTCGTTGACTATTCGCTATGGCGACAGTGCTGCTTCATAACCGGAGGACAATGAGATACATATTTACATACATATATAATACACCCAGCCCGATAATTCACATGCTTTGGTTCTAGTATGTATTTCTTCGCCTATTGCTTGCTTTCTTTTTCAAAAGTTTGTGTACTGTTTCATGGGCAATGGGACAGTGGGGGTAGAGAATGGAAAGAAATCGTTAAGCGTGTCGGTGCGGTTGCAATAAGTACTGTGCAGTTTTCCTGCATGGTTTCGTATAATTCGAGGAACACAATTCAACGCTATCAAGATATGACACTATACTTGGTGCCATGTAAGAAGGAACCTGAAGAAGGACGAATTTAAGATTTTACTGCGCATATGACACCAACGGGACTCGTTCATTGGCTAATTCCCTACTCGCGCTCCTACGACTGCGTATCCCTACTGCGCCAAAATGCTAGTTGTTGATAATACCTCGTGTTCGTAGCGTTCAGAAAGATATGGTTTGAGGGGTTAAGACGAGACAAATAACAAATTACTTGTCTCCCGGTATATGAATATTCATGACGTAGTCGGTGATCGAGTGGGGGAACTAATACTTTATAACAAGGCTAATCCACAACGACATGCGCGAAATAGGTTCCTTCTTACGTGGCACCAAGTATAACAGTGGCAGTTTCGATGGCTACGATTTCTTGATCTACGTCACCTCAAGCCCGTACCACATGAACTTCGTATAGCCTATTAGGACTACTCTTGTATCGATAGATTTCCACATCACCCATGAGTAGAAAAATCAAACTTTGTATTGGGATATGATATCGAAGGAGGTGGCATGAAATTCAGTAGTACAGGTCAATGACAAGTCAGACCGTCAACATTTTTCGAAAATTGATCTTTGAATTAGTGTTATCGCACATGGTAACGTCCGATAATTTAAGTTATTCTCTGTACAAGCACAGACGAAGTATAGGAGTTGAACAGACTGGCACTATCTTTATTAAAAAATATTTTACTCGAAATATTGCTATATAATGTACAAAATTATTTTATGCAACTGATGTTATATGTTATATTTCACGATTCGTTGGGTTTTGATTTTTTCGTCTTGTACTTAGGTGCGAATTTTTTCGGCCTCTTCTCGCCAACTTTTCTTTGAAAAAGATCTATGAAATAAAGTTTACCAATTAGTACGTTTTGTCGTCTCAATTAATTGAAGATTACAAAATTGGATAATTACCTTTGTCAGGTTCCTCTCCTACTTCATCGCGATAATATTGTGCATCATCGTCGTCTTCCACTGTGTTCTCCTCAACCGATTCCTTTGCGATCTTTTGCAATATCGTTTCGCTTTCCTTCTTCTTTTTCTGCATTCCCTTTAGCGATTTCTCTTTGTGTTCCTGCTTTTCCTCTTCTTTTCGTCTTTTGTTTTGTTCTTGAATCTTTTTCCTTTTCTCTTTCAACTTCTTCTTTTCTTCTCGTTTCTTTTTTATCAGCAATTTCTCTTCTTCCGATTTTTGAACATATTCGTGGAAAAGTACTTCGCCATCCAGAAGTCCGTCTTCGATTTTAATTAACTAAAACCAATTTTATAAAAAGTACTGCCTACCGATCGTTAGAATCGTCAACGAAAAGAGATCGCCTACCTCCAATGTTAATCTGGGTCCTAATTCTGACAATCTAATTGCACTCGTGTTATCCGCACGATTACCACGCGAAGACAATGTTTGCGGCAGCGTGACTTGGCTTGCAGGATCGTCTTCAGCTTCACTCTCGGAAACAGTTCCTGTTGTCAGAAACTCCGAAAAGTCACCGCATTTAGACAAGTTTGGTATCTTGGCTTGTACTATCTTCTTAACACCTTTCGATAAACCAACAGGTACTACTCTAATAGCATAATGTCTGAGATCAATTGTTTTCGAGGTTGGATTGTAATTTAAGCACAAACACCTACGAATTGTACTTAAATTTACCTAAAACATTCCAAAAGAAACATTTCTTTGTAATGCTAGATATCATGTACAATGTACGAAGTTTACATCAATGTTTAAACTTACTGTAGTTAAATTTATGGTAGGAAACATATTTTGAAACATAGAAGCGATAAGCTTCAGTTGCATACCTTCTCCGCTAAAATTGTTTAATACTACCAGCGGAGAATTTTTGAAAAGTTCTTCGAACACCATTTGTTTTTTTAACATAGATACCACATCGCGAGCTAATGAGAAGCTGTGTACTTTAAAGGAAAGCGTTGGTCCTCTTGGCAACCTGCAACATATTCCTGTTTTAATCATGCTACAGTGTTTCATACAAACAATAGAATATATTAATTGTTTTTATACCTGCATAGTTTAAAATACATTCCTTGATCTGTCTTCGTGAAAATGCACATGTGCGTAACGTGAAGCACGCTCGCGACAGATAAAAAATCTTTGATCGTGTTCCGTTTTCTCTCCTTCAAGGATGCAGCTGTGAATGGCTCCATAATTTTACGGAAATCTCGGGTGAGCTCCACTATGTGTTCTCCAGGTAAACCGCGATGTATGACAAACGAATGGGGTGCCTTTACCAAATCTAGATTTTCTTCCAGATTAATTTGTTTATTCTTTTTTACACAACGTCCCTGTATAACGTTAGTTCGTATTAATTACTTTTGTATACCACCGTTTTAAATTTAATCTGACAATGCAGCCGTATTCCGAACAAAAAATGTTTGAAAGACTGAAAGTTATTTAAACTTAAGGAAAATACAAACCTTTTTATGGCGCCCCATAGTGATTCTTTAAAAATCGAGGTTAGGTTGTCTATCACATGTACACAACAGACTGCTCTGTGAAGTTGCAGCTATTATGAATGCAGGTTAACCACATACCTTCATGATGTTTAAAATCACTATTATGTGTTTTTCTCAATTTGGTAACTTTCTTTAGTAATTACAGAGAGGAAATGAGAGTGCTCACGCCTGGGATTTTAGTGTCCCCGGTATAGTGCTGCCTCCTAGTCTAATTTTTAGGCTGGACCAGAACCTTCATCATCTTATCTGCATCATTAGCAGCGGATTCCAAATAATGCCAGAGTAGCTGCTACTTCTATGTTAAAAGAGAAAAAGATGATGCAGGTTCTGGTCCAGGCTAAAAAGATGATGCAGGTTCTGTTCCAGGCTAAAAAGATGATGCAGGTTCTGTTCCAGGCTAAAAAGATGATGCAGAAAAGTGGGGACACTAAAACCTCGAGCGTGAGCACTCTCATTTCCTGTCTGGTAATTAGTTTAATTGACCCAAGCAGAGAGTATATGAGAATGCTCACGACCAGAGTTTTTCTGCCTCCACTTTTGTTAGTATTAAAGTTTATACTACCACAAGTAAAGGTAAAAAAAAACCCCAGTCGCGAATACTTTCATTGGCAGAGAAGTTCGATCCCCCGTGGCACGTCGTCCCGCGACGTCCCATCAGTGCTCTCATATTCTCTCTGGTAGAGCTATTATAACGCATGCGCACTGGTAAAAGTGCTGGAATTTCACCGTTGCGAGAGCCCTCTATATCGCTTTCTAAAATCGATAGGAGTGTCTACTATTATCGACGAGTTTATCGACAGTGTTGGTTGTGTTTCCAGCAGATGTCGCTGCTAGAACACCACATTCCCGCTCAGCGCTCGCTCGGATCACACATACCACTGAGATTTCAGTGTGATGCCGGTTCTGTGGACGGTGGGGGTGATTTGCACGGTCCCCGGAGGGCTGTATGTACCACGGTCGTGCATGGCGTGCACGGTGCTTCTCTGAAGCGCGCGCTCCTTCCTCGCGATCGCACGGCAGGGACAACGCAGGAAAAATACGATCGGTAAAACGATGCTCCGGTCGCGGGATAGCGTTCACGGACCACTGGAACTGTAGAAACAAGAAGGATCTCTCCGTGGAACACCAAAGGAAAGGAACATGGTGTGCTCGTGGTGCCGCGGTTGCTCGCTGTTAAAAAACAATACGCGAAGTTAGTGTTGCACGGTTCGGAGGGACCAGTGGAATCAACACAAGGCACTTAGCATCCCTTCTGCATTGGTAGCCTCGCGCGTGTTTGGCATCAAGGGACTATATCGTCATTCCCTTTCTCCGCGCGCGGCTAGAACTGGAAGAGACCAACGGAGCCGGTCGCACGTATGCTCGCTGAGATCAAGTGGTCGGGTGCTGTCGAATAATCTCGGGACGTAAAGGTGCCTCCTGCGGGACGTCTGGTGGGTTACGGTGACCGAGTCACTCTGTCATCTGCTTCCGAGAAGGGGAGAGAAAGAGAGAGAGAGAGTGGGAGAGTGAGATAGAAAGAGAAAGAGAGAGGTCGCCGGGCTACGTGTGTAGAGAGTGTATAGGATCGCGCTATGGCGCGTCAGTGTGGTTGGTCCTTCACCAACGGCGGAACCTGAATGTGTGCATATTTCTCCTGGCTGACTGGCCTGCCTTCCACCGTTAAGCTGCGTTCACAAAGGGAGCCGATTTTCGGGCAAGGACCGCGGCTTAGTCGCTGTTGCCAGGAACACGAATCGAACCGGTTAATGAGGACCGTTCGGCTTCGATCGTCCAATCGGCTTGAAGGTGAGATTTCTTATTGACCAATGATCGCATTTGCGAGATGTCCTCCGAACCTCACCTTCGCTACCAAATTTCGAAGAAAAATGCTATACATAGAGCCACTCACAGTATTATTCGGACACTGTTAAAAAGATGACAACTTTCATGATATCGGACCAAAGGGATTGGGTTTTTGTCGAGACGTTAGAACAATTAGTTTACTGTATATGAAGTGAACAAAATTTTGAAAAATCTGAAATTGGTCAGAGTCGTGGAGAAAATTGTAAAATTTGCTTTTTACATTTTTATCTGAATCTGTATCGAAAATTTAAGAACTGCATTTTGTGAATAAGTGTCAGTTATTGTATATTCTGAAAATTTCATTGAAATCTGAATGGAAAAACTGCGATTTTCACTATTTTTAACCGTCTGTAGCTTATTGTAACATCGACCGATATTGACAATAGTAGCATCCTTCGATATTATTATGTCTTGCAGAATTTTTGCTTCACTTCCTCGTATCCAATGACTAATTGTCTTAACTTGCAGCATTTTTGTAGTAAACGGCTCATATAAACATATCAAATTTATGAAAAGCTTACAAAAATTTTTAATTAAAATAATAGCTAAAAACCGTTCATATATATTATGAAATTTTACGTAATATTACTGCATTAGTCCATAACATAAATTCGTTCGGTTGCAAATGCAGATAATTAGGGTAAGGAACCCAATAGTAATGGGGGGTGGGGGTACCAATTAATATACTTATATAACATATATATATATAAAATGCTTTAACAATAAGTATAATTAATATAGGCACAGTAATTGGATTCCTTACCCTACGATTAAATAAAAATTATTCACCGTCAACGATTCTACAATTAATCCAGCGGTACCCATCAGACCAGCAATAACAACGATAGTTAATGCGTCAATTGGGTAATCGTTCAAACGATGAAAACGACCCGATTCACCGATTTTTTACGACAAATATAAAGTCGTAGCTTTAGAGAACATGTGACGATATAAAAACGTCACGTTCTATTTAAAAACAAAAAAAAGTGTCTATGTCAACCTTGA
The DNA here is from genome assembly GCA_028454255.1 of Halictus ligatus. NCBI lineage: Eukaryota > Metazoa > Arthropoda > Insecta > Hymenoptera > Halictidae > Halictus > Halictus ligatus. The sequence goes on from CM052137.1 coordinate 11,370,951, forward strand.
CACTCCAAATGTTACATATTTCAAAGAATTTCTAATACCTGGCGCAATATATCTTTCTCAACGAAGTACAATCGCGCGCGTGTCCCTGATTGTTTGCAACAATATTGGTTTATTTAATTTTAAGGGTAACACTTTCTTTTCAAGTTGGACCGTTTATTTCAAAATGAGCGGTACACGCCATTTATTAGTCCTCGTGTAGTCGGCTGTAGATTTTTCATTTTTCAGACCCGTCACTAAAAAGCAAACCAAGATGAAAAATTTAACTGCAAAATGTGCTCACAATTGCGTATAACATATAGCAAAATAGAAAATTGTGTTCTCAGCGAAGAATATATTCAATATTTCAAACTAATGGACAAATTGTATATTTGTATAATAACAAGTCGGTTTTAGGCAATTTTCCAATTTTTTAAAACCAAAGATCAACGGTTCAGAATTTCTCAATAAATTTCATTCATAATTCAATGGATTTTTAGAATTAATGCGATGTTACGACTACATCCGAATTTATTATTTTTAAAGAAAATTATTGAACTTGTTTCACATACAGCTCAGCCATTACAAAACCTATTAATAGGTAATTAAAAAGTAAAGTGTGAATACGCGGAGGCTTAAAAGAAATATAATAATAATTTATAGAATTGCATTCGTAGTTCTGATTCACTCTGGTCCACAAATGGCAAAGTGACTGTAAAAATGCCAATTATCATAATAGGTATCTGTATTTTTCTTTATTGAACAGAATCTCGTCTATTATTGAGGAAATCGGTTGTCCAAGTTCATTTCGCACGGTCGGATCGTTTGGCTCTGAATAATTTAGGGCGAGCTGAGGAAGTGGCCTATGATTTCCCGTTGCCATAGGTGATGGAAGCCTCGACGACTTCACCTAGAAACATTTCCCGCTCGTTTTCCACGCAACGACTCACGTGTGCGTCGTGGCTCTCGTTTTCTTCCTGTCGGTTTTCTTTTCGACGGCCTGTTGCTCGTTTTACCCTTGCACCGGTGCAGCGTGAATCATAAATACCCGATAGATTTCGCACCGGAATTAACGACTCGTGCGAAAGTAGCGAGACACATGCTCACAGCCCGTAAAACGCGTTCGATAGCACGTGGGGCGCTAAACGAGGTCCTTCACTTTGACTCAGTTTCCGATGGGTCTCCCCGTCGCGTCGCGTCGGACCGAGAGACCGGCCATATTTATAAACGGCTCGCCATCGACCGTAAAATATGTGTTTCAAAAATTTACCAACTCCGCGGTTCGCAATGATTCCACAGGAATTATCACCTTTCCACTTTATAAATTCCTTTCACAACCTTCCCGAAATTAATAGCGTTCATTGTGCGTCCAGGGAAATTTTCGTTGTACACATTCACACTCGATAATTAAAATAATCCTTGTTACGGATTCACCTAGCATAGCCTCTTTGTATTGTAATCCTGAATGTGTGGGGCGCGATACAATCTAGACTGTTATTGTTTAATAACGCCGTAAAACTTTCAATCCCCGGTCTTGTATTACCATAATCTCAATCCAACTGAATGTTTTATGGCGACTGCACGAGTCCCAATAAATTAGATACACAACACGGTTTAATCAAACTGGTACTTTAGCACCAAACCGAACAAAATCCTTAACGCTCGTGACTTCTAATTGCTTGCGGGTACACAGTAATTAACATTGAGATCTTTAAAGGATTAATGTGGTTAATTTAGTTAGCCTTCCTGAACATAAATTGCAATAAAGATGTGCTAACAAAATATTGTACATTCGTGCGAGTATAATGATGATTCTATCAAATCATTTAGAAAACAGCAGGTTAACTTTTAATGACTCGCATGTAGTACTTACAATCTCAAAATGTTATATGTAGTGGTTCAAGCACAAACAAAGCTGTCGACTACACTGGCAAATATTTATTTTGCATTAGTCATTTTATTGAATAAAAATTTATTTATGTTCAAGTCGTGTAAAGTTATGCGAACAGGTATGTAGAACTGGATGTTAATAACAACACTACTGGAATAATTACCCATATTTCAGTTTAATCCCCATTTGTGTAGTCATTTGAAAAACAAATCAGACTTCATGTCCGTGGAGGTTTCGTCACGCGAGTAATATATTTTTCGTTGTTAATGCGGTCGCAGGAGGTCGACGCATTGAAATACGGTGTTATGCGAGCGCCGTTCGCCATTTTGGAAATCTAATTCGAATTGTACTGAATCGGATAGTCCGCGTCTGAAAAAAGGGACTCGGTATTATACGGGAGATCGCGTTTAAAGCACGTTCTTTCACCGGGGTTCTATTCACGATGGACGTCGCATTGCAAACGGATCAGACGGACGTCGGGAATAAGTATGCGGCTCGCGTTCATCGGCTCCTATGGTTGTTGCCGCGATAGCTGGTCGCGGTTGTCGCTGCAGCTAGAGGCCACGGTCCCCCTTTGTTCGGTCCACGCGCGCCCGTGTGAACGCCGCTTGATTCAGGTGTGCCTGCACAAAGATGCATCCTCTGGCGGTACTTGAACCCTGCGTGTACCCGACGCAGCCACGCGAGACTGTCTCCTTAACAATTAGCTTTTACAAAGATCCTCAACCCTCCATCATCACGCCCTGCAACTTTGAACTCTCGTTATTCGCTTTCTCTCGATCCTAATTCCTTCTACCGACACGATTCGCTGTAACATATTCTTGCCAAACTGCGGATTTTTATGGAAATCAATCGAGCTGATCGATGCAAAAGCAGTCGTAACTCTAAACGGTTGTCATCCTTAACACTAGAATTACCGAACCAGTCAAACTGACTGATTTCTAATCATTTCTTTCACAATTACTCAAATTATAAAAATGTTTTCATTAAAGATTTTTTAATGAACTTCTTTATTGAAGCACGTGTTAGAATAAAAATAGTATGAGGTTTGACCAGATGTTTGTCTTGTCATTATTACAAAGCAATATACATCAGTTGTATTTATTACTCGGTAGTTTTTTTTATTATGCATTTGAAACCCTTCTGGGTTTATTTCGCTTTACAGGAATAATATAAGTGGAATATAAGTACAATGATATAGAATACAGAAATACAAGAAGAATACAATAATAATACAAGTGAATACAATAACAATGTCCGTTAACGCTAAATATGCAGATTGCAATCTAAATATGCAGATTGCAATACTAAGACAAGCTTCAATATTTGGCATCTCTATGAGTGTGTCTACATTAAAAGGTAGTTGAAGGCCCATACTAAGTAGGGCATTTGTTAGCTTGCGTCTTTGTGGATTATACAATTCGCATTGCCATATGATCAAGGGTTTTCGCAGTCCCGATTGCATTTCCACTGGCTGTCATTGATAATACCTACCCGCGCTAGTGAACCAGCCAGGTTATAGTGATCGGAGCGCATTCTGTTAACTGTAACAATAAAGTTTTTCCCTAGTTTTAAATGGGCGAACCAGAGAACAGAGCTTAGATTAAAAAATTTTTTACTCGGTGGTTCCAGTGTCAATAAAAGAAACAAAAACAATAATTTAGTAGTATTTAGAAAGTAAAATGTTAAAGAATATGAAAAAGGTCAATTCATATAGAATGTTCAAATTTAAAACTTCAGAATTCTTTGCAAAATACCATTTTTCCATCGGTCATCGTTGAAAGGAAGGGCGGGTAATAAATATCATTGTTTGCGTTCGAGATGAAATTTTCCAAGGTTCATTTTCCAATGGCCACGTGCATTTTATGGTGATAGTAAATTACGTTCTCGGAGATCGATTCCTTGAATAGCGGATGGGAATAAGACGTATGGCTGAATAGATACGTTAACGCGAACAGTATCGATAAGCCTCGAACAATGCTTTTTTTAGGAAACGGCTTAGTCACGTTTTCTTCCACGAAATATGACTTTCTATTCGCGGATACTGCCAGAAACTGTTACGAACCTTTTTCCTCGCATCGACAAGCCTGCGGCGATCTCGTACCGTTAAAACGGATGTAATAAAACTTCTTCCTATTCCGACAACGCTTACGTTCGCGTTCCGATCCTGCAATTGACGAACCAGTGTCATTTACCCTCTCCGCTATTTTTTTTATATTCTTCGTCGAACCGCCAGGGAATTACGACGGGATTTACGTCGTCGTGTCTGTTCGACTTGAATTCGAGCCGTCGAATTCGAAGAAAAAGAACAAATCTGTTACGAGCTGATGATTCGCGTTAAAAGTGTCTTATTTGAGGATCAAACATACTTTCGAGATAACTGGAAAGCATTTCTGAAATTTTTAACTCTATATTCTACTTTCGTGAAAGTAGTCGGCCTTCGTGTAAAATTTTCTGCGCCAATTTCAAGGAATACAATTTTCCCTTAATCCCTTCAATAAATTGAAAATAATATATTCCATAAAATCCGTAGTTCACTCGTACAAATTTAATGTTGCAAATTAACTTGTTCGAAAGGTTATTTGATAAGCGTCCTTTTCTTTGAGCTAGATGTTAATTCTCCAGAACGGAACGTAATGTAAATGAGGTGTAATTCGCACCGCCTTTTCACAGATGCAAATCCTATTCATTGCAGCGAAATGCAATTGGAGCGCCAACACAATTTTCTGATCGTGCTGGACAGAACGCTAAAAAATTCGCGCAGTATAGCAACGAAGGAGCACACGCTGTTCCGCGTGACCTAACCGACAGAGGATCAAGAGATTAACTCTTCGATTCGTAGTCGTTTCTACACCATTCGCTACCAACGCGTCGTATTAATGCAATAAAACAGCGTCATCGCTTAGCTCCTTCACGGGCCGCGAATCCAGTCCGGCGGCAGTAATAAACGTAAATCCCGATCCCGTGTTCACCGAACGACCACGAAAAAGATAGGCGGATAAGGTGGCAGCTGCGCGGGGAACATAATCGCCTGGATGGTTTTAAGGTGGGCCCAGGACAATATTACAATATGGTGACCTGTTCGAAGATAACAGAACTTCCCTGGTCGGAGCCGTAGCCTGATTCAAGTATTTTGCATGGTCAAGGTCAACGGCCCTGCTTGAACTGTCCAGTTTCGAGTCACCAGACTCTGGACATTATCTAGAGAGAAATTAGGCAAGATTTAGGGTCGTGTTACTCCTGTGTTTCTAGGTCATCGCTCCCTTTCAGATTTTTCAGAGTAGGTGAAATTGTCAATTTAAATTCGTAGTTAGCTGCAGCATCTTGGAATTGGTATAGAAAATTTGTATTCTACAGAATGATTTGCACTTCACATATTTAATCGTATGTTTGTTTGAGAATTAATTGGTACACGGACGGTACTGATTTGTCTCTTCGTAACAAATGTTTCGACCACCGGATTTTCATCACAGTGATTCAGTATGAAACTCTATACGGTTGCATATCCGGTTACGGATCCATAAATACGTGAACAAAGTGTCCGTTTTCACGATCACTAGTCAAATGAGACTAAGTGTTCGAAAAATGCTGTATCTCCCGGAAATTTGTTTCTTAGAATTTTTATCCTGCTATTGATTCGAGCACATAGTATTTTCTAGGAATGAAGACGTTGCAACAAGTGTGAATTCACCTTTAACCGGCCCACGAATTCGTTTACGATCGGACGCAGTGATCCGAGCATGCTGAATAGTAGTTCGAAGATCAAATCCGAGCGTAGACTGTCTCGACCACCGGGTTTTATGGTTGCCTCTATACCCTTTTTTCCCCCAGGTTTTCTACCCTCGACCCTGAATCATCTTTCCTCTTTTCCGTCGCATCATTGAGCCTTCCGGTTTCTATTCACATGCCACGTGTACCTGACAAAAGGTGCGTTGGGTGCCATGATCGATGTCGAAAGATCGCGGTCGGAAATTCCATTTTGTGGAACAAGATCAAACGAGCTCACGAGAAGATTGAATCTTCAAGGTTACTGGCCTCAACCTTCGTCCGAACGTGCTCGCGTTTTACCGTATACGTGTACCTTTTTGCGCAATTTATCGATCGCCCTCTTTGTTTAGTACCTTTTTGTATGCTCACAACGAGAATTCTATTTTCGAAAAAAATATACGACCGTGAAGTATTTACGAAGCCATTAGCTATCAATTTTTCGATACGAGAGATTTCCGCTTTAAATAGACCGTCGACCTTGATACGCGACGTACAAGTATCTATCGAGACCTTGTATCAATTTTCAATTACCCTTCGGATCCAACTATAATCGTTGTAGAAACGACCAGCATAGGGACATGATGTTTTATTGTAATTATTGGATTATGAAATTTTGTGGATTTGTAGTTAGCTTGGTGTTCAGAAAACTATGGCACATAAGATTTAGATTGCGACGGTTGATAGGGCGGCGCTTCTATTTGTAAAAAACGCTTAAAATCGCTCAACTTTACATACGTATAAGTTTTGAATCAGTGAATCCCTCGCATTAAAACTTCGAGTTTTGGCATTTTTCTCGTCATGATCTACAGTATTATATTTAAAAAAGTTAAAACCTTCTGGGTTGCCAAGGTGAAGTTCAACCATTTCGACTATTTACAATATTCATGATCAAAATGAATAGATGAAACTTAACCCTAGAGTGGTCGCACCCATTCTCACAGACCGACTTTATTGACTCATAACCGAAGGAGAGATTGTTTATTCATGAATATGTAATAATTTCCATTATTGTACTTCTATTCCTTCTGAATTAAAAACCATGCATTAGATGCTGCTTGTTATTTGAACCCAGTGACATTTTTAGTGAGAAATAAGGTTTGTGATATCAAGATCACTGGCGTTACGAAAATTCGCGCGACCACCCTAGCGTTAAAATAGCAGGAATATTAAAATAAAGGATCCTAGAATCCTAGAATTTTTCAGATGTTTTGAAAGCCGAAAACGGTGAAAAAATACCCCTGGACATTAACTATCTCCGGTGCCTACGGAAGATGCGAAAAATAAGTGTGCCCTTGGAGGGTTGAAATTATGAACGAGAGAAATCAATTTTTATGTAGTATATCTTCCAATTTTCACGAAATATTTATTTCGCTAAAAATCGAGCAGTCTAATTATGATTCATAGCAAACGCATAAAGGATGAAAACAGAGTTCTAGCCTGTCGGACGAAGGCTACGACCTGTTCCTTGATAGATAATATTTCCGAAACGTGTCGCCCGTTGTTAGAATTCCCGATGCGTCTCTCGAGAACATATTACTTTTGTTTCGTTTTATTTTCACCGTCACAATTTCATGGCACGTGCCCGGCCAATGTAATTGGCCGATGCCGTTGGCGGGAATAAAGTGTAATTTCGTTTCTCGCCCGTGATAATGAAATTACTGTCCCGATAAGATCTACGTGAGGGCTGAAACGACCGATACGGTAAGACTTCTCTGCCCTCGGCCACCCCATGTGTCTGTCATCCCCCTGTTGTCAGTCTTTTGTTTCCTGACACGCTCTTATTCCACGCCCGAGGACGCCCCAGCCCTTCAGGACTCACACTCTACAACGTTGTGGCTTCTTAGTATCTTTGATGTTCCCTGGAACCGCTTTTGCTGTGCTTTTCACCCTCCTTTTGACGTCATTGTCGCGTTCGCGCCATACAAGTTGAACTTGCTTCGAACGATTGTGGAACCAGGTATTACTGTTGGGTATTCATTTATTTAATTTTTCTTGTACCTTTGCATCCTGAAGACAGCTTTATGTATCCTACTTTACGTATCCGAATTGATTGAAATGCCACTGGTCATCGCACATGCTCAGATTCCAATTTATTCTTTTTAAAAACCGGGGATGACGGATTAATTCGCCGTTCGTTATCATGGTTCAGAAATTTTTAATTTTTTGCTTACTTCATTGAGCAACTCTTAATTGTGCCATAGTGTTCATATTGGTATTTATTACATTGCATTTACGTCGATTATGATGAAATGTGTTATCACAATTTTACTTGCCTTTCATTAGCGTTCTTCTTGGTATAAGTTCATAATTGCGAAGCCACCGAGTTCGAACATATTTAGGGTTCAATTTGAAGTACCATTTTACGCATTTTTCTGGCTCAAGAATCTAGTAAACATTTATACACGCATAAAAAATGTGTTACTTAACAGTTTCAGTTCAAAACGTTCGAAAAGTTTAAAGCTCTAGAGTGAAGTCAGCAGAAACAATCACTGTTGCTCGCGTTACCGATCAACGAACGTTCGGCTTCGATTCCATATGTGTCGAAAGATTTGCCAAATGTCATAGGAAGCGAAATCGTTAGCGTAATAGTATTTATAGCCTCATTAGAGGCCGAACAGTTCTTAATGAGGATAGCCCGAGCAGCTGTTGCTCCATTACTCGATGCTTCTCGTAGAGTGGAGAAGTTAAGTAGGTAACCCAAGAGTTTGTCAACGTAGGTCCGACAAAAGAAGATTCTGCTCTTCGATTTTAGCTTGTCTTTCCTTTTTGTGGTTGCTCGATGGTGCGCAAAGAAATCTCGTCGTCGCCCGTTGGGATCCCATTAACATTCCCGTAATCGCACCAAAAAAATATGTAAAAATAGGGAATCCAAGGTCAGACCCATCCGTGTCGCATGCAGCAATTCCGAAAAAATTACAGAGCACAAAATGAGTGCAATCTTCGACGAATAAAATTTTCTGCTATCGAGGTTACAGAACTACAGAACCTTGACAATCAAACTTCACAACTTGTGTTCGCTGTTCGGTCGCGAATCCCTTCGCAATTAACCTCCAAGGTTAACCTTTACTGGATGAAGAACCTGATAAAAAGAGCCACTAAAGCTTTCAAACCCCTTCGTGACTGCTAGTTCGCTCTGTGCGAAACCTTTAAAAAGTTCGAAGATCGCTTTATCTGCCTCCGACAGGCAATCAGGCGTAAAAAATCGATCAAGATAATTGTGTAAGATAGTGTAGAAGGGCAAAGATAGTTGGGAGTCTCGATAGATTCGGTCGGCAGTTAAATATTCCCGGGAATCCGTGCATAACGAAGCCGATCAGGGTTATTGTAACGCGGTCGTTCTCATTCGATGGATCGCGCGAGGAACCCGGACCGAGCCACCTGGCGGCGGCTGATTTCCCATGAATGAGACCCCCGTCCAATCGGAGCAGGGGAGACCGGCGTTGCATCGAACGGCCACAGGAAATCGGCACTTATTCTCGGCCTCGATGCTATCTTCGGCCTGCTGCGAGCCTTTTTGTTCAGCACCTTCGGGGCTCGGCGATCAGAAACGTCAAGCCATGCGTCAGCTATACCGGCCGTATAGGTCGCCGTCGACCTTGGACGCGCGGTACCACTTGCAAGCACGTGCTTTCGCGCACAGTATCCCCCAGCCTTCGGCAGGTTCTCGGACGGCCTTAAACAAGGATCGGTACCTATTTCCAGCGAGCAAATAGCGCGATAACCTGTAGAAGATACGCAGGAGACGCGGGGCTCACGGTGGGGAGCCAGTTTCACGGCGGATTTAGCCGACTCTCGTTACTGAACAGTGTCACTGCTGAAAGACCGCCTTTCCAACTAACGACGGTTTAACCCTCGGTAGCAGGGGGAACGTCGGTCTGGTTTCTTTTTTTAAACTTTGCCGACTCGTGGGCGACTTCGGTGTAAACATCGCGACATTTCTCTCGCGGCTGGTTCTCCGTTTTCGCGTACTTATAATTTCACTTCGCCTGGTTCACCGGGTACATTACTGGGATATATGAATTCTCAGTGTCATGATTTTTGTTGTTTTGCCTAGAATGCTATTCCTATTCCTCCTATTTTGAGATTCTTGCTGTGACAGCAAGAATGTACAGAGTTTACCCTATATGTGTCCCAAATGCCTAGCCGATAAAAGTCGCAGAACTATCCCTTCTGCCGCGGGGTATACCCCGCGAGGGGCCAAGAGAGACCTAGGTCACCGAGGAGTCGCGTGGATCAAAGAATAGCATCTCCTGGCCGATGTGAGTCCGTGGCTAGACCCGTGTTTTGGACATACATCGAGTAAACACTGTAAAGCTTCAGACCGTTTCATAAATAACGTCCTTTCATATTTTTGGAAGGCACGATGGAAGCACATAAGGCACAACCAGTGGTGCTCTATGCATATTTTCCTCCATTTTCTACAACCCATAGAACTATACAATATAAAATGCGATTGTTTCCATGTTCAAGTTATTCCCTCTTAATTTTCATTCTCGAATTGAAAGAACGAATTTACACGCTTCGGCCGTTTCACTTTACAAGTATCACAGAGCATTCTGTGGAAGACACATCCGAATTTAAGAAAGCGTGTAATTTTACGGCCTCTAAAAGATTGAAATTGCAACGCACGGTGCACGGTGGAAGCATACTCGAGCGAGTCTTTCGATTTGTAGAATGAATAAAATGGTTTCTCATTCAACAATATATTGCGATCAACGTGGTCTTATTCCTGTTGGAATTTATACGGGGGGAAAAGACTATTAGATTTTTGGCTGTACTGCAGTCTTCAACGCTAGAACGACGGAGCAATAAATGTGACTGACGTATATTGCTTTGTAACAGTGACAAGACTGCCCATTCAGACCTCATACAACTTTTATTGTAATATGTGGTTCAATGAAGAGGTTCATTAAAATATTTCCGATGAAAACATTCTTACAATTTCAATAATTGTAAAAGAAAAAATTAGGAAGCAGTCATTTTGACAGCTCCCGTCGTTCTAGTGTTAAAGTCCTATTCATAGAAACCCGATGGCTGCGGCGTTGTAACAGGAGTTGCAAATGTTCGTTGTTACGAAGAAAAATGATAAATGCAAGCGTAGAGTAATGAAACAGGTCTTTAGAGTGGAAGAGTACAAGAGAATGGAACAGATCTTTAGAGGTTAAGGGGTAGGTTACAATCACGAGCAAACAGGATCCGTAGTGGTTGCATTAAGAGGTACGGCGGATTCGAAGCGTAAAAGAGCTTCGATTTTTACGGGGCGCTTTATCACGATGCGCAGGGAAAGAAGAGTTAGAGTTTCAATCATGAGATAGTTTCTTATCTAATTAAAATCGCTCGGCGTGATCGAAGCGCCGAGGGAACAAAGGATCGTTAAAGGGGTGGCGATATAGACGGAAATAGGGGAAACCGATAGTCGCGCGTCTACCGGCACAAGTAACAACCTCTGAAAATTAGCTCTTTTTACAACAGGACGGTCGAAACATCTACGGGGCGCGGGTACGATGAAGAACACCTAGCGAGAACGACGGGGTACCCTAGGCTTAATTTTAGACTCTAAGTTGAGCGAGGCGGGCGGGAAAACGACTCTGTATAGGTGTTCCGTTTGTTTTTGCTGAAAGTTTTACGAGTATGGAAACGATCGTTCTCGGGCGCTAATACCCCATCTAATGTTTCAGCGAGACTGGACGAGCACAATCGGATGAAGCTGGGCCAAGCATGCCCTCTAAGAAGCAATACAATCTCGTACACAATGACGAGTACGACAATTGCATACCGCTGCACAGCGAAGAGGCGTTCCACCGTGGGATTGTCTTCCACGCCAAGGTAATCCACCCTAAACGCTTCATGGTTCTGTAGAAGGTAATCAGTGACGATGTTGCGCGGGGGTTGATGCGAACCAGATTCTCTATTTCCAGTCAGGGTAGATCATTGTCTTTGTCGATAGCGGGACGTTTCACACTGGACTGGAAACCCGGTTCTCGTGGCCAAAATTAAATTTTTGATATATTGTGGTATCAATAAATTTTTGTACACATCATTTGATAACCATTCGGAATCCAAAATATTAGTCACTTTAGATAACACGTGCGCAGGAACATCAAAACACAAAATTCGCAAATTCAAAAATATTTTATGTACATTAATAGGCGTATTTTCATTTTTTAATTAGTACCTAAGCATTGTCTAATCCATGTACAAATGCTCCAATGTTTGTACCAATTTAAACTTTGAGAAGAGTTTTAAAAAAATGATTAGAGGTGTTAGTGACAAAAAAATGATTAGAGGTGACAATTGTGAAGAATAACACACAAATTTCAAGTGCAACTACCTGCAACTTTCAAAGTTGTTCAAATTTTAAGAAACAAATGCCTGAAGTAGTTGTATTTTTACAATTCTCAGTTATTGTTTCGTTTGGAATATTTCTTATTTTGGTCATGTTCCGTACAAAGGTATTTTCAATTTTGGCCATAAAAAGTCATTTTTCCGATTACCTAGCACTGTTAGCACGATATTTCCATATATTTCTGGGGATCTGGCAGAGAAGTGTTTCCAACAAAAGTTGATCAGTATTCACTTTTCTAACAATAAAAAAATGTCAGTATTTGTTGTACAAAAATGGAGATCAACCCGATTTTTTAAACGTTAATATATATTTCCGACTTCATAATATTCTAGCTGGCGTCGAGACGAATTCAAAGATCTACTGTGCACTATAACTTTAAACCTTGAGATAACGGTAAATAATTTTGGCCATTAAAAACAGGTTTTCAGCCCGCTGTGCGTTCATTGGATAAATGAAATTATTTTGAGCCGTATGGCGTAGTTAGGACCATGAAACCCAATGGTAAACCATTTGCAAGGATGGCTCTTTAACACATGGCTCTTTGCATTATACACTGACGCAGAAAAGCTTCCAGATATACCAAAACACAACGAGACTAGGATAATATTTGATCGTCTAATTCGCGATATAGTAGAACCTTGATTATCCGAACTAATCAGATGGATATGGACATTTAGATAATAGAATAGCATAGTTACCTATAACTAGAATGCGAATCTTCCTGTAAAATAAGAATTTTGTGCATCGATTGCCAGAAACAGGAGCTAAGTAAAAAGTTCTACGTTCTTTAAATAATTTTAGCGAGCTGAAAATAATACATTGGTGTTTCTAAATTCTCCTAATCGTCTTACTATTTCAAATTGTACACAGTTACTCAGCTGCAGTGTTCGATCAGATCTTCATTGATTTGTAGAACAGATCGTGTTGTATATGGATCGCTTGTTTCAATTAGGGCATGGCTGAGGTCACCCTAAATGCGAGACATCCGATATGAACAGACATTATTGTTTGATCAACGTGAAGATTGAGATCGCCGCGACAGGATCGCATGACCTTTTCAGGAATGTAGGAACGATATTTCATCTGAAATAAGTCACCTAAATGTCTCTGCCGTCGCTGAAGCCTGCAGTTTCGATGGAAATGAGTTTTATAGCAGTATTGAGCTGCCTCCAAAAGGATTTAAACTATTATAAGTTCTTTATCCAGACGTGTTAGAAATTAAAACTCAGATTTTCAATGTAGCTGCATAGTGATCGATGCGAAAAAATATCAACTTTTTCTGGAAAACATTTAAACAAAGTAAAATTTTGAAGCAAAAGTGTTTTCGCATGAGAAACTTGTTTTTCAGGATATATTCTAAAATAATATCTGTGTTATCGTACCTAAGGAAGGTCCTTGGATGATCAATTCTCGATGGGACACGCAGTTAGATTTGGGGAGGAGTTTCGAGAGGACAGGGTGAGATTCAGACGCCCGTACAGGGTGACCTATCTAAAATTAGGACCAAATACACCCCTGTTGCTCCCGACAACACCACAAAATTTGTAACAAAATAAATATTCGATCCAAAGGGGCTGACAGAACGATAACACATTATCGTTCCTCCAGAATTTTAAAATTTTCTTCAATGTATGTATTTGTTACAACAATACTATAATCGATAAACAAACAACATCTAAACAATCCGCTCATGTATGTATCTTAACCTTTGTTTCAACCTTCGGGTATTAATCTTTCTGCAACATTAACCTATCAGACAGGTGGTCACCGGTATTTTAGTCGAATCCCTGTCATGTCGATGTGGTACAGGTCATCTAAAGGTCAACCGAAGGTTAACGTATCACGTGTCGATAAATTCATCTTGTCGTCAGGACTACTACAGTAATGAAAGTATATTACCCCATTAAAACAACATGCGTGGCCTTGAAATAAAAATATAACTACAAATGTATATCTTCATTATCGCAATGTTAATCCTTAAAATATTTTACAAACTTTTCCGTACCATTAACACTTTAATTGACATAATTATGATGCCTATTTCATCATGTCTATACTTGAACGACGACAGATGACTAGACTAGATGACTAGATTCATCTTGAAGGTTAAACTTTCCCTTAGGAAACCAGAAATTTTTAACTCTTTTTTATGTAATCCTGTAGATTTGGGCGCGGAAATGCCGAAAATCTACGTTTCAATCCTAGGAGATACCTAATTCAAAAGTCATGCGTATGCAAAGACTTCATCGTATTCTGAAATTGGTCATTTCGTACACACAACGACCTACCATCTAATTTTCGCAATTTCTAAGAACACGTTAAGAGCAACGTTTTAGGTTGCAACCTTGGCTGACTCGCACCCTCATCACTTCCTCATGCCTTCTTCTGCTGACACATTGGTTGCTGTCTACCGTTTTGTCCACAATACCGAATGAGACTCCAGGATTGCTCACAAGCTACAGTCACGGGTCTCCGCCGAAGAAGGCAGTCGACGATTCCAATTACGCTTGTCCGTTAAGAAAACAAAGACCCGGTCACGCGCGAATAGTCTTTCGCGGCTCTTCCGGGAAAACTCATTTCGAAGGCTGAGACACCGGGTTCGCCGTGTCGATGGAGCGCGATTTCTGGAAGATCTGTTCTGAGTAGCGTGGACGATGGTGTTACGAGCCTGGAATAGTTGTTTCGCAAGTAGCCGTTCAAAACAGGACCGGAGAACGCTGGAGAACAGAATGGAAACCATAATATACAAAACCATAATCCGTCCGGCGGATCTCTGGTTTCATATTCTGAGATCGTAGTGTACAAAACAATAGGAATATCCGCAAGTTCAACGTTTGGTTATTCATCGAACGTTCGGCAGATTTCGCGGGGATTCATCAAGGTTGAGATTCTTAATTATTCTGATCAATCTCCTTGATAAACTGCGCAACTGTTGTTGTATACAATGTGTGCAAAGTCTATTGCGGAGCTGAAATTCAATATATTGGAATATACATGTATTTACTTTCCGCTGGTCTGCGTGGCTCTTCAAGGTATTTTCGTTCTGTTACTTCTCCTTTGGTCTCGTTTATAGGGTCCACTTTCGCGAAACATTTCGCTGCAATTTACTGCACAATTCGAGCTCGCCGAATGGCCGCATAAAATCGCCAGCGTTTCTGGGAATCGGAAATGTATCACTGCATCGCGGAAGCAAGCGACTCGTTTGTTCAAAGGATTTCGTGTATTGATAGTGACCAATTCAGAGAATAGACGGTTTTGTCTCGTTATTAATGGCGATTCCGGTGGTGCAACACAAGCGAATCGGGGAAACGTTTAGTACACAGAGTACCTAGTAGGATAGCATGGCTAACCACATGCCACTTTTTATTTCTTTGTTTACTGAACAATGTCCTCCGCCTAACACTATTCTGTAAAATTATAGATCTGTACCCCTTAGCTTAAGGGTGACATGGAGGTGAAGAGCTTTTTCATGAGATATCTAGATGAGAGAAAATCGAAACTAAAACAACAAACTAGCTCCATTTTTCTCAGAATTTTAAATCAGTTATTAACGGTTGAAATAATATTTTATTTCTCAAGGGTGGTTTTCCGGAACAACTCTTTGAGTGATCACTTTTAAAAAAATGAGGAATGATATTCTGTCTCGTAACGATTATTCATAGAAGTTTGAAGATGGTCACATGGGCGGAACATTGTTAAATAATTTAGAAATATTAGGGTGAAACTGCAGAACAGCTACCTAGTCTTCGATTTCGATGAATTTTGGATCCTGCAAACAAGACGATAACATTTTTGTGGTTTGCAAATTAATTTCAATAGATTTCCATACTAATGTAGAACAATGGACATGGATATTTTAGTCACCCGGTACGTTGCCACAGATATCAGAATAGATCCTTGTAGGGTATCTTTGTGGTTTACCAACGAATTTCGGTTGAAATCTAATCGATATCCACTGAGGAGAATGGAGTTGGCCATTTGAATTAATTTATAACCGCAAACCATGTTCGCTCGTGAAACATTGAAGATTCTTTTTGAAGTCGGTAAACGTCTCATTTGAAGTCACGAAATTATTATAAATCTCGGCGTTCGCTCAATTATTTGAAGCAGATCATTTTTGTTCGTGAAACACTGAGAAAATTCTTTGTCAAGTCTGTGACTTTCTCCTTGAAAATTTTTTCATTGAAATCATGAATTTGTTATGTACCACATTGAAGCTCCTCCGATTATTTAAGGCATCCTATAGAATACAACTTTTTTTCACGGAAAATCAATTTTGAAGATTCGTTGTGCATTGTGTATTCAGAAGAAGTAGAATCGGCAAGTCATGCTCAGACATGCCAATAGATTCAATAGCACGGGTGCCCGATGAATCTTCAATTGCGTCCGAGAAAAACGAAGCCACCGACAACAAAATTCTACGTTTCCGGTTCATTCTCTTCATGTAAATTCGTTTTCGGGAACACCCTATGTATTATGTTTATTTCTCAACATTTTTCTGATCTGCAAAATAACTTCGGTTAGAAGCGACATTTCCTCGATCCCAAAAATGGTCCCGATTATTTTAATTACTCTGTACACATGTACGCAATGAGACATCGAAAATCTATATTTATTTTAAAACAGAAACTTCCGAGACATTTTTCTGGCCTTCGAACCGTCTATTAAAATCGACACTGACATGATCCCAGAATTGGACCCGGTTATTTTAATCACCCTGTACGTAATCACGAACAATTCTCGGTAACGTAATACCTGCTGGGTATCTTCATGCAAATTCTCTTTCATCAATCATTTGATAAGTCGAACAAAAGAACAATTCCTCGCATGATAAACGCATAGGATAATAACGCAATCGATGTTTGCCAATATGCAGATTTTTTTGCATTTCACAAACTTGCACATGTCACAGATGCTTTAAGTATTCACATTCTAGCGACAAACCATAGAAAATTCATGTTAGAATACGGTAATCTTTCTGGAATCGTGTTTTCATCGAATTCGTGAGTTTATGGTGGACGACGCGACCGATCTTAGGAATTGTCTGCATCAACTTGTACACTTCCGAACAAAAAGATACCACATCACATATTTTTTCTCGTTTGATACCATAAACTGAAGAAAATTAATATTTTAATATGTCAACATTTTTGGACACGTCAATATGTATAATGTACTGAGTATTATCCACAGCATTTACGTCAACAGAATTGCAGGAACGAAAACGTAAATGTTGTGGTCCACAAACGAGACAATATGATAGCACAAGTAGCAGATTTTCGATTCTCTGTTGTGTATAAGATCCTGAAGTGGGTACATGCATTGTACAACCTAATTGATAACGTGTGTACGTCGTTTATTTGTGCTTATTTGATAAAAAGGACAAAGTACAGTGTTAGAAATGGATCGCGGAAAAGATTAAATGAATGTGAAATACATACAACATTGAAGTTAAAGGAAGAACAATATTCAGTTAGAAAAATAACAAAAATTGTAAATAGAAGCTGAAAAGTAATTATAAACTTATTAAAAGTCCTGAAAATTACGGAAAAAAAGAAGAGTTCTGGGCGTCCACAAAGTTTAACTGCTCGTGAAAAATGTGCAATATTACGAATATCATCAAATTCGAGCATGACTGCGATACAAATAGCAGAAACTGTTGGTGTAAACACTAACGTAAAAAATGTACGTCGGGTTTTACAAAAATGCAAGCATTTAATGCGAAGGAAATTGTACAAGAAACCTTGGTTAAAAAAGCAGCGTAAGCGCTCCGCTTTCAATTTGCCAAAATCTTATAAATGTGGGAACAAAGTGGCGAAAATCATATTTACTGAGAAAGAAAGATTTTGTTGCATGGACTGCCTAGGTTATTATGATTACGATTTGAGAAAGAAACAGCAATTTTCAAGTCGTCGCCAAATGGGAGGCCGTAGCATAATGATTCGGGCCGGTATTGGACACCGGGGTAAAACAAAAATAAAAATAAAAGGACGAATGAATAGCGAACTGTACATTGAAGTGATAAATGAACAATTAAACCCATATGCTGTAAGAATGACTGGAAATAAATACATATTACAACAAGATGACATAGTACACACGGAAAAAGTAGTAAAGAAACACTTTTCTTCGAAGAATATTCGTGTTTTAGATTGGCCGGCAAGATCTCCCGACCTCAACATGATCGGAAATTGTTGGGGACATCTCGCCAGAGCCGTATACCAACATGGCAGACAATTTCAAAATATTAACGATTTGAAACAAAGTATTCTGGATGAGTGGGAGAATATTAGCCAAAAAAGTATTAAAAAATTGTATAAATCTTTACCAAACAGAACGATTGAAGTCATTGGATGTAAAGGAGGTTCTACAAAATATTGAGGTTAGATTTTTATTAATTAATTGTTTTATATTTCAAGTTTTTCGTTAAGTGTGCTATCATTTTGTCCCGTTTGAGGACCACAAAATATTTACGTTTTCGTTCCTAGAATTCTGTTGACGTAAATGTTGTGGAAGATATATTATGCACATGGTACATTATGCATATGGTCATGTCCAAAAATGTTGACACATTAAAATATTAATTTTCTTCAGTTTATGGTATCAAACGAGAACAAATACGTGATGTGCTATCTTTTTGTCCCGAAGTTTACAGCTAATAGAACGGAGTTGTCGAGCTGCTCGATCGATGGACGCGTGACGATGCAACAATCGCGACAACGACAGCGAGATATTTTTGGTCGATGCCGGCACGCCGGATAGCCGTGGCGTCATCGCGCACGTGTTTATTTCTGAGGTGTTCGTTTCTCGGAAAGGTTAAAGCTTTTGTGCGGACGCCGTCTAAGCTCGTAAAGCGGTCACTTCGCGAGCAAACGGTTTCGCCTATTCGCAGTTGACGCCCTGTATACGCGTCTCGGCGACTTTCGACTCTCCACCCCTCGTTTCTCGCGGATTAGTCGAGTCGCCTAAGCCCGAGAGATCGATGTCGCCGCTCGACGATGTCACCGGTGGTCCAAAATCGCCGAGACGTGGCGAAAATTCGAATTCTCTGTTAGGCTAATCCTTCAAGTTGGTGTATTGGTTCTGCAAGTTCAACGAACGATTCGCGTAGTAGGTAGGTGGCCCAATTTTGGCTGAACTTATAGTAACCTCCGGATAGTGGACCTTTTTGACAGCCACAGAGTTATCGACCATAAGGACCATTCGCTGCTGCATTTATCAATTATTGTTGCACGTGTTTTGGGAAGCGCTTCTTCTTGACACGTCTTCCATTGAATCCTCACAAGCTAAGTAATTAGTGGACAATTTTAACAGCGAGTCAAAAAGGAAAATAATACTCTGGATCGGCTGGGGAAAAAAATTCTTAAAAACATTTGAATTCTGTTTATAATTGAGGACTGTTAACTTCACACTGTTAACGGTGATTGTTCATACATCCTTACGAAGGTGTAGGTAAGCCTGGATGAACAAAATTGTGCTAAAAATCTATGAAATTTTGCTACAATTTTTGTTAATACAACACGCTTTATGCTGCTTTAAGTATAACACTAGATCGAAATGATCGCTGTAAGATAGACTTCGGCGCCATAGCTTAAAAGTTCAGAAGAGATTGGTCAATGTAAAGTTAAAAGTTAAGTAAATTATTGGGGTCTATTAAGTCCCACTCAAAATGCTACTCATTATTTAACTATTAACAAGATCATTTGCGGATTTAGATGAAATCTTATTGTCTTGTTACGTTTCTGTTTGCTATTTCGACAGAGATTAAATATAATATTAAGTATAATTTAGTCGAATGATTGCATTTTTAAAGTACACTTTGAAGGTCCGCGTTAGGGTGAAATGCGACGAATCCGCGAATCAGAATAGGATTCCCATACGTTCCACTTCACGGTAGTAATTTTTTGGCCTAGTAAAGTCACAATAATTTTAGCCACGGGTGATGATTCTTCTTGGCAGAGACCGTGTTGACGTCGCTTTTCTTTCAAGCGGTCAAGTGTCCGGCTACTGACTTGGTCACGCTTCGATCGCGTTCATCTTATATTTCTGTGCTCGCGCTTGGGATTTTCTGGAAACGATATTTCAGACTCTGCACCTTCTGAACAATTCGTCCTTTACAATCGCCTTACTTCGTAAAATAATCTAAAATTGCCTCCAACTTAACCTTTCTGTCGTAGAAAATAATTTACAACTAGAAAGTTCGAATCCGAACATATCATTCGAAGTGTTGTAATAACTAGACCGTGGATCTGTACGCAAAATAAAAACTATCCAAGTCAATTGCAGGGAACAGAAGTTACATAAACATGTATGCCATCGTTCGATAATCTGATTCAGTCCAAAATAATATAATAATATTTTTAAATCCGTTTAGTGTCTTCACAGTTTTGTATCTTCCCTATTCATGCTTGTCATAAACGCATAATTCTGTTCGCTTGGATATTCTCCAATCTATTTTTCATTATCCCCAAGTTATCAAAGGCGCGTCTGTTCATGACCGGCCGATTCTACTTATTATTCTACTAGCTCGGAAATGAATTTACAAGATCGATTTTCCGAGAAACATAGTTCCACTTAAAACTAATTTCTTCCGTGTTCTCAACGGTATTTCTAACGAACATAAATTTTTGTCAAATTGAGTAAATCGGAACGATGACAAATAATCAGTCTGAGACGGAACGGATGACAAATAAAGTTGAGGTAACAAAAATTTGAACACAATCATCGGAAATACAATACACGGTCTTTTCCCGATATGT
Organism: Halictus ligatus; assembly: GCA_028454255.1. NCBI lineage: Eukaryota > Metazoa > Arthropoda > Insecta > Hymenoptera > Halictidae > Halictus > Halictus ligatus. The sequence continues at coordinate 11,391,691 of CM052137.1, forward strand.
GTCGTAAATATCTGGCCGATAAAAGTCGCAGAACTATCCCGACTGGCACATCATCATAGTAGCACAAAGAATTAATAAAACTGCTATGCAACAGTAACAACTAGACTGCGGATCAGAATAAAATTCACTGGATTCATTGTATTGGATTCAATAAGCTGAAACTAATTGGCGTTCTTAACCTCTTTTAATCTGTCTACCGTTTTCCGTCTACTTATTTTTGTCATAAATGCATAAAATATAGTACACGCTTTAAACGTTCCCAGAAACGTGTCACAAAGTTCACGGAACGGTTCGAACCTATTCCAGTTTCTACTAGTTTATACTTTGTTCGAAACGACGCAAAAGGAAGTGTACAAATTGGATGTTATTACGGGGATGGCCGTAAATATTTCATGGGAATAAAAGGCCGAGTACGGAACGCGTGGAGGACTTTTTTGCACGAAAGTATAACTTTACAAAGTAGTCGTAGTCGTCGCAATCGGTCGCGATGCGTGCATTATATTTTCATGCGGGAATTACCCCGTGGTGAAAATTCATCGATTCGTGTCCCGTTCAGACGCCGCACGCATCCGGCGGTATCGATCGCGAATTACCCGAGAAATTCGATCGTCGCAGGTTCGTCGGGTCCTCGGCACCACCGGGCATCCGCGTGTCCGGGGTTTGTGTGTGTGTGTCTGTGTGTGTGCGTTTATGCGTGGGAGATTACCACGTGTGCAACGAGTCAGTCGAACACGTGGTCAGGTCATCGTTTCAATGGGGAAATTCTAAATACGGCTCGGTAGCGGTGCTCAATATTCGCGCGCGAGATATCCATTTGTTTTCATTGCTTCGTGCTTATATACTGGACTTCCTTACGCACGATTATTTTCCTTTCGACTTCTTCTTCTCCTTTTTTTGAATTTCTCGCTGATCACACGTTTTTCGAAACCTTTAATCTTCTACGGGACGGAAATAGTTTTTTCCGGAAAGGCAGCTACATACGTACGTCGCTCCTCTTAAGTTTCTGGTCTACTGAAAGCCTTTGGGAAATATAAACGAGATCCTGTAGCGTAAACGCGACGTCAAAAAAGAATGCTTAATGACCTGAAACATTCGATGATGTATTTCTTTTCTCTGGTTAACATTAGGCTTACGGAACACTAAAAGAGACTATCTTGTATTACTTCGTAAAAATTACAAGAACGTGCTGTCCACATTTTCAGCAATATTTTTAAAATAATATATACCCAAAGAAATAAATTTGCTAAATATTTTCTCGTGTATGCATCCTTAATCCTATAATTTTAAATTAAAAATATTAGAACTCGTCATTTCGACGGGTCCGTGTAAACCTAGTGGAGCAGCAGGCTGTGCCATGAATCCCGCATCTTTTTTCACGACGATATTAAATGTGAAATATTTGTGCTTACTTATTTGTGCTATGTATGTATGAAAGTAACTTTAGAGCAATGAACCAAGCGATCGAGCGACGAATTGAAAATCTTCGACCACGTTCGTTAACTGTAATGTATAAACAATTTCTTGCGGTAGGTTGCGTATCGCGTGGCTCCGCTTGACTCCGTTTCTGTGCCGATACATTCGATTAGAATGGCTCGCAACTATAAACTGCTCACTCAAAATGAAACGCGTCGTTGCATTAGCGTGCCTATTTCCGGTTATCCGTTCTCGATCTCCCGCAACGCTCGAAACTTCGACGTGCCAGTCAAGATCTGTTTTGGCATTTGCAACAGTGCAGTGGGTGGAAACGTGCGATCTGCGAAGTCTTCGGGCGCCGCTGCTGTCTTGCAATCGGTTCTTCATATATACAGCGTGGTATACAGCGTCCCCAAAAACTAGGGGCACGCTAAATTTATATTGAAACTGTTACGATTTTCAACTAATTTTAAAGTTCGAAGTCTCCACCTTCCAAACCCGTCGTTTCGAAGACGCTTTTAGATAATAGTCGGTAACTGGCGGTACAACCGAAAAGGGAAGACGATTCTGCAGAAGAAAATAAGTCGAACGTGTAGAATAAAATTTGTCCATACGAGGCTTCGTTTTCGAGAAAATTGAGATTGAAATTTTGCCTAACGAACGTGCTGTTGTTGACAATTTGTCGATACTGTGCGGAGTCGATTTTCTCGAAAACGAAGCCTCGTGTGACGAAATGTTATCGTACATTTTCGACTTATGTTTTGTATATAGAATCACCTCTTTCTCGATTGTACCACCAGAGTTCACTGTAAAAAATGTTACCACTTAAACCGTTCCTGGAAAAGTTGAAGAATTGTTTTCGTGACTGAATCTCTCATGGGTTTGAAGATTTAAACTTCCTTTTTACAACGACCCCCTAGAACTTTATGTAAGAATATTTAACAAAAATGAGAAATTGTCTCTCCCCTCTGCCCGTTATTAAAAGTTTAATAAAATGACTATAAAAATCGTACATCAGGTTTCAGGGTGTAATGGTTGAAGCTTCAATCTTCAAACCTATGGAAAAATATTTCCGATGTCAAGAATATTGATTGAATATCTTGAGGGTGAATAACGGGGCTGTAAAATGCGGTTTTTTATGAGGTTATAGTACCATGAATATAAAATATTTTGCGAAAATCGGAAATGCCCTAATATTTTTTGGAACCGCTGTATACGTTTCAGTTCTGGCTTCGAACGATCGTTAATCGAAAACGGTGCACACCTGCGCGTTCAGAATAGACACGCAGCGAGAACCATATACCCCGGTGCAGCAAGTTCTCTGTGTAATTCGCGACAAGCGTTCTGCGAACGATCCCAGATTTCCGAGTTTGTTTTCCAAACTCAGCCACCGTAGAATCCACTGCTGACGAGTACATTCAATTCCGCGATCCTTCCACCGTTAATTAGTCACCATTCGTCCCTCATTTCCGCGCTGTCCGTCGCTCGCATCGGGTTAGTACAGCGCTAGCAAAAAGCTCGAATTGCAAATTTTTTTTATCTGGAATGGATAAAAAATTTCACAGAGAGAAAGCAAATAATATTTAACGCTAAACGTAGGAAACGACCGGTTCTTTATTTTACGACCGATTCTTTATTTCTTTTTAATTTTTAAGAAATCAATTTTTATATAACTCCCTTTTCTTGTAATTGATGCAAACACTTTTTATCTTGTATGTATAAAGAACTGCATTCTACTTATAATAAAATCTTAAATGAATTCAATTTTTTTATTTTCATAAGGTACCACATATCAGTCACTTTTAATGCTTCTTATTGTTCAAGCACATATTATAATAACAACCTAAATAAATTTAATCGTCTCATTTCTAGAAGGCAATATGTACCAGTCACTTGTAATGTACGATAGGTTCAATGTGATCGACTAATAAGTAAACAAATAAATAGCAGTAGAAGAATAAAAATTTTGTGTATCAATTGCAAGGAACAGGAGCCCAGTTCTTCCTTTCTTTAGTAATTTTAGTAAGTTCAAAATAGTACTTTGGTCTCACTAAGTTCTCTTAACACGTTGACTGCCATCTCACCCATATGTTTGTGACGGAATTATTTGTCCAGGTTTTAAAATGAATTTTTACGTTAATATATTTGTTGTACCAAATTTGATTAGGATCTGTAAGAAAGTTGGAGTGCTACTCAATATCATACATTTAATTATTTTCAATTTATATTTCATTAAATAACTTACTAATTTTATGGAATTTTTGAGGTTTCTAGTTCGGCAATCAAAGTGTTAATCGTTTCATTATTTTAATTAGTATCTACCCATTTTTGTTATAAATGCTTGAAATCTGCAGTCTACTAATTAGATGGTACAGGAAGCATTCACCCCAGGCCGGTCATTATCAAAAATAGTGAAAAAAAAATAGAATTCAATCAAACTAAAGAGTTTCGAAGAACAAATAAAGCAGGAACAATGAAACAAGCATAAACCTCAATAATAGCTATTCAAAACTGTGCCATTCCACCGGACGTTGCCGCTAAAGAAACTGCATGTGTAATTTGCCTGTAGAGTAATGGCAAGGATTAGATTCAATTCTCGAGTTACCAAGAATGGGATCATGAAGCTTGTGTGCGTATCCTGGATTGTTCGGATAATCAGATGTAACAATCTTACTCTAAAACCGTTTAAAGTTGTAAACCAATGTTCGCAGAAAATTTGCAAAAAACATGTTATGTATTTTAAAAAAATCATTTGTGTATCTGTCACTGAAAGAACTCTAGTATTTTTCACCTAAGATTCTGGTGAAATAATACTTTTAGAAAAATGGGTCGGATAAGTTTAGATCTTCATCTTGGGCAAGAAGATGGAACAAGAATGAAACTACAGACATGTTCATAGCGAAACCTAATGTCGAAGCTTGTATTTTGTTCATTCTTTCCTTAAAAATTGTAATCTAAGCTTTTATTATTATTATTATCTATTTATTTATAGATCTATGAAACAGTTGATCATTGGACAATGAAAAATTAAGTAAACGTTCTGTAAAACACAATAATATCGAAGGATGTTTGTCTTATGCAAGCCATTCTAAATTAATATTACAATTATTTTATTTAACACTAGGTTTACGGAGCACTAAAAATGACTATTACACATTACTTTATAAAAATAATAAGAATATGCTGCCCAAATTTTTAGCCATCTTTTTTAATAACATATACCCAAAGAAATAAATTTGTTGAATAATTTTTCATGGATGTATTGTTGGAATCTTAATAATTGTAAATTAAAAATATTAGAACTCGTCATCTCGACGGGTCCCGTAAACCTAGTGTTAATGACGATTATACCTTTGAGATGTGATGTTAAACCACACAGATAAATATCGGTTTGCACCATGTTTGCGTTAAACGGCACACATGATGTATTTTCAATTCTATACTTGTAAAGCTAAACAAACCCATAATAGTTTGAGGTGCATAACCCCTTGCGCTGTAACATCGACTCTGTCTCGTGATGGAGGTTTCGAACAGAATCCACTAAATGTTATGTTATTAATTTTCTTCGAACCGAAATAAAATTTTACTTTGTTATCGTCGATATAGCAGCCATCCGAGAACAGGCATACGATAAATCAAAACTTCCCTCTACTTCTAAGAAATTCTGATCAACAGAGAACTGATCACTGTAGTCGCAAAGATAAATCGTCGTGTAAATAAATATATGAAAATTAGGTTAAAAGACAAAAAGTTTTAAAAGTTGGTCCGTCTTTTCGGAGACGCATGCGCTCCAAAAGAGTACGATGATTGACACGCAGTCGTGCACCACCGCGAATCAGTGTAATAAATCGCTAAAGCAATTAAGAAAATTACTCCGCGACCGGCAATACGAGAATGACTCACGGTCTGGCGGGCCGAACCGGGCCGGGCTGGGCCGCCTATGCAAACGAACCAAGAAGACCCTTTAATTCTCTTTTTCCCTGTAGTTCATCGGCTCTATGGAGGTTCCTCGACCGACCAGCCGAGTGGAGATCGTGGCGGCGATGCGAAGAATCCGCGTGAGTTCGCATAATCTCTAATTAACCGCGGGGGGAGCTGGCTGGCTGGATGGCAGTTAATGTCGTTAACGTCGGTCTTGTTTTGTCCCCAGTACGAGTTCAAGGCCAAAGGGATCAAAAAGAAGAAAGTGACGCTAGAGGTATCGGTGGACGGACTGAAAGTCACTCTTCGGAAGAAGAAGGTAATATACCACCCCACCCCCACCCCCTCGTTCCCCTTTTCGTCCGTCTATTCTCTTGTTATCTCGAGACGTTTCTTGCGACTCGCGCGACCGCCGTAATTGCTTTGGAATTTGCTCCGTGTTTGTCACCGCGACACGTTCGTTGCAATTCCGTTTGAATTTGTCATCCGTGGAACACCGACACGGCCGCTCTATCGAACAGTTAACGATCCCACGTGCGCATTCCGAACAGCATTTCCCACAATTTTCCACCAAATGCATTCCGAGATTCGCAGAAAACAGCATACAGATTCAGTCTGCTGAATAATAGCAGTTGAGTGAAATTTTGCTATATCATCGTTTTATGAATTTCTCAACACGGTTAATTAGTCTTTGTTAAATTCATCAGCACACTCGAACTCGTTCAACACTAGGTTTACGGAACCCGTCAAAATGGCGGGTTCTAATATTTTTAATTTACGATTATTGAGATTGTGAAGATTCATGTACGTGGAATTACTCAACAAACTTATTTCGTTAGGTATATATTATTTAAAAAATGGCTGAAAACTTGGATAGACACATTCTTATTATTTTTATAAGGTAATGTAAAATACTCGTTTTTAATGCTCCGTAAACCTAGTGTTAATCTTCCCATTGTTTGAAATTTCACCCACTCATTTTTGTCATAAATGCATCAAATCCGCATTCTAGCGAGACTAAATAGCATATTTTTTAACAATGTATGCGGAAATACAATGATCTATAGATCCTAGATTTCAACTATATTTACTAAACTAGTCCCATTCGCGTGTATCAAATACTCCGCGCAATGTATGTCTGAAATGATGCTCCAACCTTAACATTAAACCTACCAAGCACAAAACATATAAAAATGAAACGTCTTATAGAAGGGAGAAGATTGAATTTACTTAAACTTTGCACGATTTTCTAGGAATTCTGTCCGAATTTCTTTGTGATTTCCTATGAAAACGTTTTTACAATTTCAATAATTGTGAAATATAAAAAGCCGGTCATTTTGACCGTGGTAGGTTTAGTGTTAACCCTTAGCACTCGAATGGCGACTATAAGGTGCCACTAAAAATTGCTATATCATTATTCAAAATACTTTTTACATTATTAAATTTGTTTGGATTTAATAAACTACTAAAAATTTCAATATTGTACGAGTAAATTCCAACATTTTCGTAGGTACAACACGAAAAAAAAAATATATATATATATATATAGAAGGAAAATATTTTAGGTCGGAACAAATGTCTCGTTTTGGAGTTAAAATAACTTCGAGTGCAAATGGTTAAAATGGGTGAAACCGGTTTGTTAAAATCTGATCGAAATCGAAAATTTAATTTTTCACAGCCGACAGAGAATTACAAATTGATTCCAACTCTTCCATTACCTTTCATGTAGATTCACTGGCAGGTTCACATCCTGCCTGAAGAAAGAGCCGACCCACCTGGGTCGGTCGATAGTAAAACCATATATGAAATTTTCTGGTTAGACAAGGTGTATTTTATTATTAACAAATGAGCCGGTCGGTCGTCGGCTAATTGCCCTTTAAAATGTGCAATACGTAGCCGCGCCGTAACCCGCGAGCGAACGATCCGCAACTCGGAATAATGAATCGTTATTTGTCCTGTGTTCCCGCAGAAGAAGCAGCAACAGTGGATGGACGAGAATAAGATATACCTGATGCACCATCCCATATACAGGTAAGATGATCGAACCCGCGCGCCGCGGTCCCGAGGCGAACGATCTTTCCCGAGGTTTTTGCGCTAGAGACGAGTTGCTATGGCTACTTCATCCGAGAACTCCCAATCATACTCGAACACCGGCACCACGGTGACTAGGTGTAATAAAGAAACTACGGCGCGTATCGGAATTTCAATATCGCCGGTCCCAAGGATCGAAGAATGTTAAATCACGTCACTTTCATTGCAATCGGACAATTTCACCGTGGGCGCGAGCTGCTTCCGCGATATCGGAGATCCAATCTGATCCGCGAGTTAATGACTTTCTCCCGTTCGTCGATCACAGAGGGGAGCAATCGAGATGAGGAAAAATCCTTCGCAACGCTATAATTATTCCTGATATCTGAATAATTGAACCTCCACGTGTTTATAGCTTCTAAAAGTCCCCGGAATATAATAAAGTAGAGGTTTCAGGGGAATCTCAGACCATTATGACTTAATGAAACGGTTCGTGCAGGAGATAATATTTTATTTTCGGACACTGGATGTAGCATAGCTCGATGAAATAAATTTACTAATCATTCGCGAAAAAAGTACAAAAAATCATTTAAAAAGATACAACTAATTTCGAGGGGATTAATGGCCACGGAAAAAGCGTTCTTTGCCGTCTCCTTTTGCGAGAATCTCTTTTCATTTTCCAAGGAAAGACAGTTTTATTTCTTCTTGCTCTGTTTAAGGTACAATTATTTCTTGTAAGGACGTGTTTTTTCAACTAGAACTTGACTCGCCAAATAGTCTCAACACGACGATAAAGTTCTCGTTCCGTCGTAAATGTAAATGACGCCACGAGTCGTACAATGAATTCATTTGTTCGTGAACAACTACAGTGTTTACTCGATACATATATGTCCAAGACAAGGGTCCAGCCAGGGATATATATTGGCCAGAAGATCCTATTTTTTGATCCACGCCGAAAGTAGAAAGCGAAACTCTAGAGGCCTCGGTCCCACGAAAAAGTCGCGAACAATAATTTTTACTATTTCCTCTGCAATTCCGCCCAATTGCAATTTTTTAAAAATTCATGTAGTAAACTGATCGTTCTAACTTCTGAAAAGAAAATCCAATTCGTCCAGTGTTAAAAAACTTATCGTCCTTTTAAAAGTGTTCGAATATTATCGTGATTCATTGTAGATAATTTCCTGCGTCTATCAGTTTTCTCCGGGCCAAAAATATCACAGACGCCTCGTTCATGAATCGTCGTGCCGATCGAGTGTTAACTCAATCCGCGGCGTACGCAGAACGTCAACGAATATCGTTTAGGACTTAACGTCGTTATACACTGACCGTTCGAACAGTTCCGCGCATTTGTCACAATCACCGGGATCCGCTGTGCCAGTTTCATCTGCTCTGCCGCGTCAGTGATTTATAATACCTCGCGCACGCCTGATTACCCCGCGATGATGCATTCCTCGATCACCGGAAGAAAAAGATGCTCTCATGCCAGCGCTCGCGTACTCGGAGAAATCGTCAACGTCGTAATATCGAAAGTCGTTGAACCGCGAAACAATGTCCGGATTCGAGAAACTCTGGCTTGAATAAGACCGCGAAGAACCGCTTCGGGCGCAGGTTTTTAAACATTTTCGAAATTGTTTAAAGCGGATTCTCGTTTTCTTTTATTGTTGCAGGATATTCTACGTCTCCCATGATAGCCATGATTTGAAAATTTTTAGCTACATTGCTCGCGACGGGAGCAGCAACACCTTCAAGTGTAATGTCTTCAAATCTAGCAAAAAGGTAAGTCCTCCATCTTCGCGCACCTCTTACTGGCATATAAATTCATCAAATTTCAAGCGGTATTTTGTTAAAATTATTCCATAAAATTATTACTTTCTACGTCACCATCTATCCATGTAAATAATTTAGCTTCATAGAATTAACTATTAAGGGGTTATAGAGGAGCTCCTGGAGATCAGCTATAGCAGTTTTCAAAATTATTATTTTTACAAATAAAAAATGTTAAAATACAGTTAAAAGTTACCATAATATGTCTACAAATTTTTACATTAATAAATGTAAAAGTCTTCTCAGGAAAAATTCTTAAAAAATCGCTTTTTTGGGCCTCCTGACTGTATATAACCCCTTAATGGAGTTTTTCCATTTCTCCACCTCATTTGGGAACATCTGAGATTTTTCTTTACTAAACTAAATAATAAATCTTTATGAAACTTCATGGACTTATTGGTACACATTTTAGCTGTATCCGTGATTTTTTGTACGTTGTTATCATCGTTACAAATTTTCTATTTCTGTCAAGTTCTACTAAGCTTACACCGCTGCGTTGTCATCCGAGAGAAATAGGTTCTTCGGTGAATACTCAGCTGTAGACTCTGACGTTAACAATGTATAAACATTCTCGGATGTTGCTTGAATGTATACGCAATAAATAAATCTCCAGAGTTCCGTAAAAGTATAAAAAGAAAATTCTGAAGTGTAGTCTGAGAACAGCCCCCTAAGTGTTTCATCGAATTTGCTGCAATACGCTTTCTAAAAATATCAATATCGGTCGAACGAAACCGCTTCTACGCAACCTCGACTGGAAAGAGGAAATCGTGTCTCTGAAAATGCGTTAATTCTGTTTCGTCGCGGTTCTGTGCGATTATTAAGCCACAATATTATGTCGCGCACGTGCGCGCGCCCGCAGTAATTCACGTAGCCCAGTCCGTCGCCTGGCATTTTATCAACTCTCGCTATTGTAACCCTATAAATAACCACGTGTCCCTTTCTCCTTTCCTCCACGGGAACACCTCTTATTCATTTTTGCTTGTATCCACTTTTCTGTCACGACGGCCGTCCCCCATTTCTCGATTTCTTGCGCGTGTGCTCTGTGTTTGCTCGGCGGGTCACCTTCAGTAATTGTCGCCTAAAATTCGTCTAGATTTTAATTAATTTTAACAACAACTTAGCTGTACCAGTCATTAGAGACAATCATATATTCCATAAATTACAGTAGAACCTATCAAAATCTCGGAGGTTTGAGATTGCATATGACTTGTTCGTTGTCCGAATATGTTCTACATATAAATATTTCAGTCTAAAACAATCCCATTAACAACACGATTTATTGTAACATTCTATAGGGACTTATGACTTTTATATGCTATTTCTACAATATCTTAAATTTTGCAGAATTTTTATTGCTGCTTTATGAACCCTCTGACATCAGAGTCGAAGTCTATTCGGATCCAGAGTATCAAAATTGTCATTTAATTACCAACACTTTACCGACCGGGACCGGTTGAACGTCTTACACACTTCTTACCGATCATTCGACCACAAACACTTCCCTGACACCGGCTCTGTTTCGGTTGCCGTGCCAACCGATTAAAGGTTGGGTATCTGTTAGCAGATTTAATAGACTAACAAACTAATAAACTAATAGGCTTTCGGTCGGTAAGCGTCCGGGTAAAAAGCCGATTAATAGGCTACCGGTTGGTAAAGTGTTAAGTTTCAGGCGAATTGAGTAATTACCCTCAAAAAAATGTTTTAATAAATTGATAAATGAAGCAATAGGCATAAACATTCTCAATTATATAATTATAAAAATGATTCGCCTTCTCACGTCAGAAAGACATAGCTAATTTGAAGGAAAGATTACGAAAAAAGGTCGCATAGTGTCAAAAATGGCAGCGACCTTATGACACCAGCAGGAGCCTGCTGAAATAGTAGCACGAAACTCTTCGGCCGGTTCAAACAAAAACGAAAGAGGGAAAAGAATCGTTTCCCATGTCCCTGGTCCCAACCACACGATTTGTGTACACAATGGAAGCTGCCGCGTCTCGGAGCCCGGATCGGTGGCACGCGTATTTTGTTTCAAAACAGGCGAACTTTTGCAAAAGTGATTCTTTGGTTGAAAATACAAGGTTACGCAACGGTCTAGCCGCGCGAATTTCGTTACGGAATTCCGGAGACGCTTTTACGAGTCATATTGTGTCCGGGCTCGTGAAATGTAACTCTTTCGCGCCGCCGAATTGCGAATAAAAAGTGATACGCGACAGGTTGTTTTAAACATCCCGCGCGCACGAGGTGGAGTTCGCGATTAGAATAGACTGCATACTCTTTTTGGTGGCGCCGAAAGGAAAAGTAGGTTCACACAGATTTGGTCGGAAACTGACCCTATGGGGAGACTTTGTTTAATGAAATTAATGTTATGTACTGTTTCATTGATATTTCGACGTCTTCTGGTTTATTTTTGCATTATTTTCAACCTCCCTTTGTGTCAGTTTGACTGAATTTGTAGTGTTTTTTTTTTGGGAAGTGCGTTTTACATGTGAACATTGTTTTTATTATTTGTGAACGACACGAACAACTTTAGTTTAATTTTGTTACATCGTGTGTCAGCTTTTTATCTTGAAAGGAGGGGGGGGGGGTAACTTAATACAACTTACTAGTAACTTAGTAACTTATTTAAGACGTAAAATGTCTAGAAAAAATGGCACAGCGTAACATGGCATGACAGTCAAGGCCAAATGCATACCGGCCCCCTTAATAGAGTAGTTTTACTTAATAACGAACTAGTTTAATTAAAGTGAAATATATGAGAAACTGGAAGAATGGGAACTTACTTTTGATGGTTGTTCACGAGTGTAGAGACTATAAACGTGCACGGAGAGTCAGCAACAGTCAGCCGATAACAGACATCTTCTCGGAGCCGATACCGATCGCCTCCGTGGCGCAATCGGCTAGCGCGTTCGGCTGTTAACCGAAAGGTTGGTGGTTCAAGCCCACCCGGGGGCGAATTGATTTTTTTTCCTCAAATTCTTTTAAAAGGCAAACGGAAACAGCAAGCGCTCTGGTTTACTCTAGAAACTTGGTCTCCCCCGACGCATCGGGCCAGGTACCGATCGTAACCTCGTTTCCTTTGACTCAAAATTTTTGAAAAAATAGATCCGCCCCCGGGTGGGCTTGAACCACCAACCTTTCGGTTAACAGCCGAACGCGCTAGCCGATTGCGCCACGGAGGCGTCTGGCGGTCCCTCTTTTCTTAAATGTTAGATTTTTCTTATGTGACATTTATTCTCGCACAGTATAATTTATGTATCCCGATAAAATCTCCGTAAACACAGGTGTATCGCTTCAAACTCGCAAACAAGGTGCTCCGTTTCCCTATAAAATTCCGTACGAGTTCCATCTGTACCACAATGTTTATTAAATAGAGACATAAAACAGTGTTTGAATTAATTCAACGGAGTCTTATCAACCTGTTAATCAAGCCATTTCTCACATTATAAATTCGTATAGAGACGTTGGAAGAATTTTAACCTTCTGACTGAGTAACGAGTTAACTCGTCACTCGTGTTAGCTATCACCTGTCCACAGTTTTCAATTTTCTTCTGCGTTCAACAAATAATTCTTTCACTTTACTGTGTCATAATATCCATATTAGTTTAAACTGTATCATACTTGTGTCGATTACGGTGAACATTTTATTTGTCTTTCGTTACGTTTCTCTAAATGTTCATGATCGAATAATCGGTTAAAAGGTCAAGAATAATGCTTCAATATGCTTTTATTAACTCGTGCCTCTTATAATTGGCTTGATAAAGTTTTATTTTGCACGAATATTTGGTCTAATTATGACTAGAGTTCATATATGACACATTGTCATTCGTGAATCTCCAAGTACAGTAGAACCTCGCTAGTTGCAACCTCGTTCGTTGCTCGCTGGTGATACTCTTTCAGGTGATTGATCCACAAAATTGAATTCGTTTCGCACTCAACTGTCTGCACAATGCATCGTTTTCGTTTCGCGAATTACGTTTCACTGTTCCCGAACAATTTGTCAGCGGTGTATTTACGTGCTGGAGAATAACAGGAATTCCGGTCATCTTCCGGCGAAAATTTATCCGCGGACAGATGAGTTAATGGATTGGCGGTTCCTCATTCTTCGGTGCCCGCGCCCCGCGAATTCCTCTTTCGCAGACTAACGGCGACGGAGGACGATAAAATGAAAACACGACATCACAAATTTATGTTCCGGAACGTCCGGCCGCTTTATCGTGGCCATTCCAAACCCAGAACATTCGCGAGCAACGAGAAATTCGTGCGAGCGTCTTATCAGAAATGTGGACCGCCGCCGACGCTCTTGTCTTTTTCATTGCAGCGTGTGTCTCGAGAAACCGGGGTAACAACGTTTAACAGCAATTAGCTGGACTATCGCGAGAACATTAAACGTCTATCACCGTTTTCATTTGAATTTCAAGTCGAGCAGAACGATTGTCTTGGCGATGTTCGGAAACGTATTCTACAACGTTCATTTTTTCTATGGTCCAAACGTGATATGCTTTGTAAAATAATCATCTCTGTTGCAGAGATTGTAAAATGAGCATCTTTGTTACAGACATACCCTATACATGAAGTTACGGTGGTACTATGTAATTTGTATCTCTCTTAGTGCCCTACAATTTTCTTATTTCACAGACAATATGAAACACAATATTTGGAAAAAAAGAAAGTGTAACTGTTAATAGTAAATTATCAGAGTTAATAAGCCTTTAAAGTAAATATTTTGAAAATATTTTTTAGATATAACATTCACCCGCCAGATTTGGCACCTGCTTTTCTTTTTCCCAAAAATCAAATTACCAATGATAGGGGGAACGGAGAAGCGAGTCCGATAAGAGGGGCAGTAATAATTAAAACAGCTAACAAAAGAGAAATTCGCCAAAGCTTTCAAAGCACTGTGCGAACGTTGTAATGAGAGCTCGAAGAGGGGATCTATGTGGAAAAACTAAACAATGAAAATTTCTTAATCGACAGAATTTAATTTTTTGTTGCACAAGTTTTGGAACGTTTTGGAACGGGTAGTACAATTTCTCTCTCGGGATGCTTGTTTGATTCAAATAAACGGCGATTTAAACAAATTTAGCAGGGTTCTTTGGTCGGAAATTTTGCTCGTTTCAGAACGTTGTTGAACGCAGATGGGATCGTTTATATTCGACGCGGTATCGTATCACTCGTAACCGTCCAGGTTGCCCCGATTTGACGCAGTTGTGCGTCACGCGGCGTTGTCAAGACGTTAATTTTAACTTATACAGTCAGTTTGCAGAAGATGGGTAATAAGCTACATTTAAAAATATTTTCTGTAGCAACAATTCTCGGCCGGACTGCCGGCCATGGATCGTTGAACGCGTCTAGCGAGTATATTAACCTCTTAAAATATTTGGGGTAACGTTGATACTTATGTATTTCGAATCGACAAAATTATTATTACTGGAGATTTTGACGACCGCTCGCCTGGACGAGGCCACGGTTCCTTTCGCTTTAGCTACAATTTCATCGAGCACATATTTAGATATTATAGATCAATATTTCATTCTATATAAATTACACTTGTCATTTTTATATCTCATGCGAATAAGCCTCACAATAAAAATAATCTATGCAAAAGCTGTGAATTCAATTTGTCATTTTCAGACTGCGGATCTTTATGCAAAATAAAAAATGTTGGCACCAATTGCAAGAAACAGAAGCCATAAAGACCTTTCTTCTCCTCTTTAACAATTTTAATAAGTCGATGTATCAACATTCTTAAATTTTTTTGGTGTTTCTACTGTTTTCAATGACTCACTTCCGCCGTAAATTATGGAATACTTATTTTCAAGTTTTTATGCTTGCTGCAAATTCTTGAAAAATTTTCGCTTACCCGACGAGCAGAATTTCGAAATTTCTTTTTAGAAATTCTTTTTACGATCTCAGAGGCTGCCGTCACGCCACTCATTCGGGGATCGAAAAATATATTTCGTACTTCTTTACAGCGTCGTTTGTCATCGTTTGCGAAAGTATACGATCGAAAATTTGTATTCCTGCGATTCTGATTTAAGAATTGTTCTACGCGCATCGGGGCTTGGTTTCGCGAGAAACAGTACACTTTACGGTTATGTGGCGTCCAAGTTGCGCATCAAAGAAGTTCGCGGTTGTATAATTTGTCGTTCGATAAACAAACGTCGTTGTTCGCGAGCCCCGAAGTGATTTGGCTTTCAAGTCGAAACACGTTCTAGCTAAAAATATACAATTCCCGGAATGAATTAAGCTTCACCCGCGAGACTTACTTGTCGGAAGTCTTTTGTCCTTTTGTCAAGCGTATAAACTTTGCTCGATATAATTTAAATTGAAGATCTTGCCTAAAATTAAACAGGTTGCTTTGCAAGTTTAAAGGGAAACTACACTTTTACCGTCATACATTTCGCCGCAATGTTAGCACGAAAAGTCAAGATAATATTTAATATTTACATTTTGCGCTTTAAATTAACAAATTAGGAGAAAGATATAGAACGTCTCTAAAATGAGAAAATTGATTGGTACCCAAAAATAATTTGAAATTTCTAAAAGTTATGAATATTAAAGTAAAATTGAGATACAAAGATCACGTTGGACGCAGTGCACAGCCTTGGTAGTATAGCCTTCTCTCGCTCTATAGTGACGTCTCGATAGATTCATATAATATTTATAGAAACCAGTGTGGATAAAATTCCATAAATGTTTAACTAGCTCTCGGCTGTCTTAAATCGTGTTTCCTCGCGCCAATTTATTGCTATTCACAAAATTGAAGAGAATAAAGTAAGTTGCTTTGTTATTGAAACAAAGTTTACTGAAACATACTATTGAAAAATCTACTTCACTGCAGCGTGTAAAAGGAAATAATTCAACGTTGAGGAAAATGTTGTATTTGACAAAAAACAAGATTAACTTGCTATTAAAGTATTACAGAAGTAAAGGACGAGTTAACCCGTCTCTGAACAAGTACATGGTAAGTTTGGGTCGTCAAAAGATTCCACTAAAGCATGTACGACGAATTAACTCGTCGGAAGCATTGCGGATAATCAGATAAATCAACTCGCTTTTGAAGCATTGCAGAAGAAAAGACGAGTTAACTTGTCACTGAAGAACTCCAGAAGGTAAGACGAACTGACTCGTCAATTAAAGCAATGGAAAAGATGAAACAGTTTTTCATGGATGAATCGATTCTTGAAGAGCTTCACTAAATAGGACGAGTTAACTCGTCGTCCTTAAGAAAATGACACATCGTCAATGAAACATCACAAAGGGTGAGACGAATTAACTCCCTTTTGAAGCATTACCGAAAAGACGAGTTAACTCGTCACTGAGAAGAGCTGCAGGAGGTAAGACGTGCTAACTCGTCATTTGTAAGAATAATTCGCAGCAGGTAAAACTAGTTAATTCGGGACGTTGAAAAATGTCAATATACGACGAGTTAACTCGTCATTGGCTTCACCTAAATATCAGAAACGAGTTAATTCGATATTGGAAGACTGTATGGGTGGGAATAAGAAAAATTCACTGGTCATTGAGAAGGTCTTTAAGCGTGTCGAGTATACTCGTCAGTGACATTTGATGCCGGCAAGTACGTCTTTCTTTCTGCACCTCTATTCGCCGTTACGTTCCGTGTGTTGTAACAAGAACGGTTTGAGAGCTCAAAGTACCCGGCACAACAAGCTGAGCTTTCAGAACGCGGAAAGCGACGCCTGAAATTCGTTCCTCGCGTTCCGCCGCTCCCATTTGAAGTATCCTTCAGCGGGACAAGCGCCGGTAATTCGGTCGAGGGATTCTTCTGGCGTACTCGTGTCTTACCCGTTCTTGCGCGCTGCAATCGCGACGTGACTCCGAGAACACGCTGCAATGAATCCGCTGTTGTCCCTTTTTCCGCGTTTTCTTTCAGCCCCCGTAACAACGTTCAGTAATATTAGCTGTTCCCCGTTGTTTGTATTTCTCCATTCCGACTTCTATATTTCTTCGCAAGTAACTCAACTTTACCTGTTCCGACGACGTTTGCCCGTCGCCAATGTTCTACCCCATTTGACCGGTTATTCTCGTTCCTATTTCACTGCGCCCTTTTACCCTGTGCTAACAGCGTTCCTGTTCGCCAAACGATTTCTTGAACGAAATTCTTACCTGTTACGAGAGCTGACCGTTTGAAGAAACCAAGTTTTCTTTGTATTACCAACACAGTTACATGATATTTATAGATTATCGAATTTTTGAAAGTTCTTCATTTTCCGTGAAACTGTGGAAATTGTCGCTTCTCTATCGTTGTGGTGCAGTTTGATGTATTTATTGAAAATATGGAATTGTACATCGAAATTGGTGAAATTCAGGCTCGTGTATCTAGTCCCTGAAATTCCGAACAAATTACTTCATTGTTGAAATATTATTTGTTCATGTGAAATATGTTTGTGACATTCTTCTGATTAGAATGAGACCAAACGCGACACTATTCGGAGCATATTTGCTTGTTAAATTGACGATTTAGTAGAAAATAATGTTTATTAATTTGGTATTAATTTAGTAAAATAATATTTATTTTTCCAATACACGTTGCTACCAGCATTTTACAAATTTGAAGATACCATAAATGCTCACGGTACACGCCCCACCGATTAGTTCGGATAATCGAGATTCGACTCTATCGTGGATTAAACAAGCCAATACGATCCAAACTGTTCCGTGTGTGGTATCATTTCATTCGGAAAAGTGTCGCGAAAAATACTGATAACAATTTCATACAGAAATAATTAACCGGCAATATAATTTTTTTAAGTAAACGTGTTCGGCATTACGGTTCTTCCCGGGTCTATATTTTTATTATTCCTAGGCTGTAGAAAAATCGGGAAAAATTCTGAGGTACTTACCGAATTCCCTAATTTAATGTATAAGGATTAGTTAAGCGAAATACTTCACTAAACAATTCAGTATTGTGCGAGTAAATTTCACCATTTCCATATGTATAATATGAAAAAAAAGATATATAAATATACTAGGTCGGGAAATATTCTAGGTCGGAAGAAATGTCTTGTTTTGGAGTTAAAATAGCTTCGAGTGCAAACGGTTAAACTTTCCACTTGGCCTCGAACGACTCATTTGCCGACGGAGGGTAAAAAGTCATAAACTTTTAAGATTGGATTATCGTTATACTATCCTGCATTTTACGTTACCGGTTAAGTGATCAAGGAAAGGTGCTTGCACACACAAGTGACGTTTCGGTTCCGAAGTTTCCACAGACATTGCTGTACCGCTTTACCGACCACATTGCTCCCTTTTCCGGAGGTGCCGAAGAAGCTACTTCATCTTACAAGAATACATTCGGACAAGGTGGAGCACGGTATCAGGGATCGCGGCGGACGCTACGGAAATGCCATTCAGCGGCTCGAAAGCGAGAATATTAATGCGCTTATAAATAAACCGGAGGAAAAATCCAGGCAACGGCGATGCGGCAGAGTGAGAGAGATATAAAGAGGGAGGGAGAGAAAGAAAGAGAGAGGCACAGAGAGAGAGAGAGAGAGAGAGAGAGAGAGAGAGAGAG